>CANTUS010000009.1:46405000-46850000 GCA_947683365.1 Euphorbia pulcherrima
TGATTTAGAGTTGGGTTGTTTCCAAGAGGTGGTATTTCCCTCCCAGCTTCAATCTATTGCCATAATCCTAAACCCCTCAAATGTGTTTTCATTTTGATGGCCCAAACTTGGTAATTCTGACCATTAAAGATTAGAGGAGAAGAAAATGAATTATTGCTTGATATTATTATTCGATCAAATCACTAACAGGTCCCTCAAGAACAAATAGGCTCTGATACCAATTATTGGTTTTTTAGCAGAAATATTACTCAAAATAAAAGGAAAGAGATATGAACTCAATCGTGGATTAACGACTTGAATTATATTGAATAAACAAGCATGATTATATAGGCTAAAAAGGACTAACAAAATGCACAAAATCATACCCATATCAGATATGCAACTATCTAATTAGACTAATTCAAACTTCCTAATTATTTTCTAGCAAATAATAAACAAATCTAAAAATCTGAAATTCAATTTTCAATCATTCCACTAACACAAACTGATACGGGCCTCAACAGAGCCCTCTCGTTTTAATTAACGGTTAAAGGTTATTTTAACACTTTATTATTTTATAATTTATGTTTATGTATTTTATTTCCATATCATTGTAATTCAAGTTACTAATATCTTGTCATGTTGTATTTTGTCTTATAAAGGAATTACTCTAAATTAATACCTCTTTCTAACAATTCTTACTAATGTTTTTCGCGATTTCTGCCCATTTGTTTCCTATTATTTTCTGTGCTTCAATTAGCATCTTGCTTTATGACTACCTAGTGCTCGATAAGATCGAAACAATTTTTTTCATATTTGACACTTGTACCTACCGTTGGATTTAGATGATCCAAGTGGAATTTCATCTATTGACTCATCTTCATCTTTATATCCATCTAATTCCGTTTCCATTAGATGATTGAAGAGAAAGATTTAGCATATCCCGCAATGCCCTAATGGCATGATAGATTAAGTTCAATTTGTTTAATATCAAAATGTAGCTTTGTTTAATATTATATACCCGTAATCTAAAGAGGACTAGTATTTTCGTTCATCAGAGTTAGCGATGGAAGCTTGGAACATCTTGTTAAAAATTGTATTTCATAAATGTACACCAATGATATTGTACTTGTTTGTATTGGAATCTAAATATTGAGTTTTTAATTTTCATTTAGTAATTTCCATTTCGATTAATAAGCAGTTTTTGTGTATATTGTTTATTTTTACAAAGAAATTGTTGCTTAAGTTTAACCCAGACGATTCACAAAAATATAATTTTTTCTGTCTTTGTATGGCATCAAACAATATTCTTCATTTCAACATAATGAATTGTCAATTTCATGTTTTCCAATTTCTGTAATGTTAGACCTAACACAATTACTGAGTCTATACTCGTTTGACTTTCACAACATGGTATTCTCTTGCAATTGTGTTAAAAAAATAAGGATCTACTACTCCAAATTGGCAAAAAATTACTAAACAACACCAGTGAGCGATACAAAAAAGCAAAAAAATGAGAATAATGCCGCAGAAAATCAAACAAGGATAAACTAGTGGCAGAATCAAACAAATATAAAGAAGATAAGAGAATCGAGACACGATTTCCTGATAAGGTAAAGAACTCAAGAACAGATCCAATAGAGAGAAAGTGCATCATGTAGATTTTTATTCAAAAACCCCTCAGAGGAACGTTGTGTCCCTAAAGGAAGAAAAAGGTTGGGGCAGGTTAAAATTTCCGGGCAAACCTAGCAACTAGGTTGGGACTTATGCTTACCTATAAAACACTTGCCCCTCTTTTATTAAAGGTCAAACTCATGTTCTCAAGATGAAAACATAAGAAAGTCAATTACAAGAGAGTAGAAAATTCGGATTATTAAAAATATCCGAAATAATAAAACCTAGGTGCTGCTTCCTACATTTAAATACATCCCAACATAAATAAATACTCACATATAAATGATCCTCCGAATCAATAATGCCCTCAAACACGAACTTATTCCAGCGTTTCCACAATGTCCAAGCAAGAAAAAACCAAAGTGCTATTCTAAATTCTCGACTTGACCTCGGTGTAAAGTAACTCAGCCACAGCTTAACAAACTCAGATCCATTTGATGGAACAGTGGCATGAATGCCAAACAATTTGAATGCCTCCCTCCATACATAATAACTCCTAGAATAATGAAGTACTGCATGGTTAGCTGTCTCAATTTCTGCACAGAAGGGGTAGTTTCCATCTGATACAGCTTGGCATTGTCGGTTAAAAAGTAGTAGTCTAGTGGGTAAACGTTTATGGAATAGAAGCCATCCAAAAAAATGAACCTTAGGAATGAGACACGACTCCTAAATCATCTTTAAATCAATTTAAGTCTTTGGCCACGACGAAAAAATACCATATACAAAGGAAGAAGCCGAGTACTAATTTGAGTTTCAAGGTTCCATAAAAACCGATCTGCTTCCCCATTAAAAAATAATTGATATGGCAGCCCACTTTGAGGTCACGCTCATCCTCAACGAACAGCATAGGGGAGTTTAGGATAATCCAATTTCTGAGATTAATGCACCGTTCTTGACTTATTAGACGTAAGCTTTGCTTCCACAAGGGTCTTAAATTCGCTGTCTCTCCAAACAACAAAGAACAACCTTGCAACATCAAGCAAAATTTATGATTGCACAAACGGTATAAATCCGGGAATAAAGATGATAGCGTTTGGTTAGCTGTCTAGTTATCATGCCAAAACGAACATAAAATCCTATTTCCCACCTCAACTTGCACGTTTGATGTAAAGAAAGTCCACCAAATATTATTTTTGACACAACACGAAACAATGCCCTTCCACACATGAGTGACGCGTCTATCCTTAAGTGAATAAATCAAAGGCCATGTAAGAAACTCGTAACGGTTCACACAATATCAATCCATGGAGACCCTTGCCTAAGAACTCTCATTTTCCACATCCACTTCAAAAGGAGACCACAATTTACAAGCTTAACATCTCTAATGAATAAACCTCCTAAATGCTTTGGTAAGGATATAGTTTCCCAGCTAACCTTACTAATGCCCTTAGAATTCACATCATCCTTCCAAAGAAAATTTCTTATAAGCTGGAAAATCCTATCATTAACCGAATTCGGCATTTTATAGAGGGATAACAGATAGATAGGGAACGATGACAGCACAGATTTTATAAGAACAACCCTCCCCGCATAAGACAGGCAATTTCCTTTCTAACTAGCTAAACGATTCTGGAACTTCACAACCAAAGAGTTCCGACTAGATACAGGAGCTCAGTTCAAAATAAGTGGAGACCCCAGATAAGTTATCGAAAAACCCTCAAGATTACACCCCAATCTATTCACACAAGATTGTAAGAAAGTATCATTCACATGAATTCCCATGATGGAACTTTTGTGATAATTAATGCACAGGCCAAAAATTAAATCCAAACAACGTAAGATGCAAACAAAAATTGATAAATGGGACTCATCTAGAGGTAGGAAGCACAAAGTATCATCAGTAAATTGCTGTAGGGAGATGTCAACATTTGAACCATCCACTTTAAACCCAGGTAATAGCCCCTTTCGAATACTAGCCTCAATCAACAGTTTCAATCCTTCAACAGCTAAAACAAAAATGAATGGCAAAATTGGATCCCCTTGTTTAACTCCCCTTTCAAGCTTTATCGGATTACACGGCTGCCCATTAATTAGGATAGATGTAAATGAGTTCTCCCTACAATTAGCCATCCATCCGATCCATTTCTCTTCGATACCCATTCTCCTAAAAACCACATCAATAAAATTCCATAATATAGTATTGTAACCTTTCTGAAAATTAAGTTTCATTACAAGGCAATACTGTCACCTCTGATGAACCAAACGTACCACTTCAGAAGCAAAAAGGGAACATTCGTGAATGTTGCGACCCTTAATAAAGCCAAACTAATTTTCTGAAATTAATCTCAGGAGCAGCAGTTGTAAACGCTTAGCTAAGACCTTAGATAAGGTCTTATAAATGCCATGAATAAGAGCAATCTACCTGAAATTTCCAATTAAGGAGGACCCCAGAATTTTCGGAATCAAAACAGTAAAAGAACCCTTGATGGATTTCGGCAGCTGGGATGTCTCATAGAACCGATCAAACAGGCTCAGTACCTCTAGTTTTAAATCTCCCCAAAAGTGTTTATAGAATAAAAAATTATGTCTGTCAGGACCCGATGCTTTCCCTTCATCACAAGAACACACAGCCGCCTAAATCTCGTCTTCGGTAAAAGGAACTACCAAGTTATGATTATCGTCATCATTGACAGTGTTAAAGTTTAAACCCCCCAAATCAAAAGGTACAACTCGTGGCTTTGAGAAGAGATTCATATATATGTTCCTAATAGCCGATGTAATCAATGTTGAATCGCTGGTAATAACCCCATTCACCTAGAGTGACTAATTATATTCCCCTTGTCTTTAGCTGACGCCACTCGACGGAAGAATGTTGTGTTATCATCTCCCAACGCAGTCCACTTAACCCTAGATTATTGATGTCTAATTTTCTTAAAACTTCTACAACTCTCAGCCAGAGCACTCCTAGCCATATAAAGTTCTGACCCCTCCCCTGCGTCAACAGGTCTAACAACTGAGGTACAGGTAAGTGATAATACCCAGTTCTCTAATTCTTTTATTCGCTTTTCTAAACCCCTGAAGTGATTCATATGCCAAGGCCTAATATAATCTCTCAATTGTCTCAACTTAGCATCAATATCCCTTTGTGGAAAGCGCAAACAAATTTCACCCCATTTCGATCTCAAGAAATGTAAGAAGTCATCATTGTCCCACCAACAATTTAATGACCTAAATATCCTATTTGCCATTCTCCATGACCATTGTGACTCAAAGATAATTGGGAGATGATCCGATAAGGCTGAGTCAATCGTACTCAAGTGCATATTTGGCCATAGATCTAATAACTCACAAGAAACTAGCAACCGATCAATCCTTGAATATAATTGGTTGTTAAACCACATTTAATCCCTACCATGTAAGGGTAAATCGGAAAGAGCACATTCATTTATAAAATCATTAAATCTCATCATAGTATTCAAAATCACCCCCCTATTTCTCGATCTTTCCGATCTATGAAGAACCTCATTAAAATCTCCATATATTAATACTTTCTCTGCCCCCTGAATATTAGGTATAAGGTCCTCCCATAACTTGTTTCTATTTATATAATTTGTATGGCCATATAGACAAATCAAATTGACATCCATAAGCCCCGACACTAGCCGTAACTTACACCAACTATCCACAGAGTGATTAACTGAACTAGTAAATAATCTAGAATTTCATGAAATTAATAACCCCCCCAATAAGCCTACAGACAGAATACAATGGGAACAGAAGTCATTATGACCCCAAATTTTGTGAATAACCTAATCAGAAGCCTCACCAACCTTTGTTTTAGCTAACATAAAAATTTGCAAATGCCATTTTTTTATACAAAAGCGAATAAAAGACTGTTTCACTCCATACAACAAACCCCCTCTGCAATTCCAACACCGTAGGTTTAACGACATAATGTAAAATTACGAACCTCGAGACAAAAACTCCTCTCAACGTGCTTCCATAATTACCTTCCTATATTGCTCCATACATTGAAGGTCAACACTTCCTCGCTTTCCCTCACATTTTCCTCCTCAGTTCTAATAATAATTCTATTCATGTTGATAGATTAGGAGAGAAAAAAGGCTAATGAGAAGAAAATGGATTCTAGATATCTACCAGAATTCTATAAAATGTCTACCAAACTTTTATAGCATGTCTATCGGCTAAAAAAGTTCAAAAATGTCATAGTGAACGTCATTTCAAAGATAATAAAGAGAATACAAAGAAAAAACTCTAAAGCTATATATAAAAAAAATGAACGGGTTGAAAGATAATTGCAAAAGAATGTAAGGAAATTAATTAAAAACTTGCATAGTGACATGACTTTGCAAATGACGTGTATATGTAATTAGTTTTCCATTTGACCTAAATAATTTATGAAGGTAGGTGGTTTTTGTAAAAGCCCCAACAAAATATGTACGTACATAAAACTGAATGGGCCTATGTTGGGCTCTTGAGAATAGATTTTGAAAGCGGTTCTTACAAAAATCCCAGAAAAAACAGAAATATTTTGGTAGTTTACAAAAATAGAGGAAAATATTTACATAAATATGATGTAGTTTTATCTGGTAAATATCTAGTAATGGTCTAGTAGTTATCTAGTAAGTCATAACTTCAAATTTATTTCTAAAACATACATAACATATGACGTCTAGTATTTATCAAGTAGATCATTGTTAGATACCTAGTTATTATCTAGTATGTCTTAATTTCGACAGTTTTTTATGGATCTAATGACACCTAACATATATATAATGTATGACATTTTCGTAACAATGTTTACGCAACATATGACATCTAGATTTTGGTTTATTTGAAAATTTTAGAATTAATAATGGTTGATCAAATCCCATCAAGTGGTGGTGTTGGTCCTAAAATTGCTCAAAACCACAATGAACAAAACCAAATTGGACAACATGGTCCTATTGGTGCTGAGCCTATTAGTACTAAATCAGTTTTATCTATACATGTTGGTGGAACAACTGCTTTTGGCCACGTTGATTCTAGACTAATTATTATTGGATTTACAAGTTTTGGTTCTATTCAAAGAAATGGCTTTGAAAATATCCTAAGGCCAAGATAACCAAAATGGACAACCTGGTCCTATTGATTTTGGACCTAGTGGAAATGGGCTTATTTTACCTAATAGTCAAGAGGTTTATATTTCGTACCCTAGAACAATATTCAAAAAACCAAAGAAATTTAATGGTTTGAATCTCAAAGTTTAGCAACACAAAATGCTATATTTGACTAGCATGTGGCACCATAAAATACTAAAAGGTGATCCTCCTTATGTTCTCGAGGGAGTGTATAATGCTTCTCTTCAGTTATTTGTAGATAGTTGGAATCATGTGTATATTCTTTTCAAAGACCATATTTTGAATGGTTTAGTTCAAAACCTCTATGAGGTGTATACTATCAAACATATTGCAAAAGAATTGTTGGATTCCTTAGACAATAAATATCGAACATATGATTCAGGTGCTCAGAAATTCTTAGTAGGCCAATTCCATCCTTATAAGATGATATTTTCAAATCCTATTGCCAATCAAGTTGTGGTGAAAGCCAACGTGGTAGAGGTCCTTAGAGACTCTCAAAAGGGTAAGCAATCTGCTAAACCCAAGTACAAAAATGGACCAATTGGTAGCATATCCATGAACAAATGTTCATTGGAAAATGCTATAAGTGTAACAAGATGGGACATAAGTCCTCTGATTATAAATTGACAAAAACGGTCAACGAATTTGTGGCAAATGTTATAAAAACAATTTACAAAAGATGTATATGACATCAATGTATGTGCTATAATTTTAGAGGTCAATATAATTGCCCTAAACCCAAAGAGTGTAGGCTTGATACTGGTGCTACTCATCCCATGTGTTGTGACAAGGAGTCTTTTGTTGGATTGATTCTTTTTGATAATAGGGAAAAGCTCTTCATGGGCAATTCTGATACTTCTAATGTCAAAGAACATGGAACGGTGATTCTAAAAATGACTTCCGGCAAAGAAGAAAAACTGCAAAATGTCTCGTATGTACTAGACATAAGGAAGAATTATATTTCTGGGAGCCTATTGAATTCATTCTTAAAAATGGTATTTTCTCTGAAATTTGTTTTATCTAAATGAGACATGTATATGGGAAAGGGATATGAATGTAATGGAATGTTTAAATTTTGTTGTATCCCCTGTAAGCAAAATTCTGTGAATAAGAATAACATTATTGCTTACATGATTGAGTCTTCTAATTTATGGCTTAGTAGACTTGGACATGTTAGTTTTGATACGTTATGACGTTTAATTAACTTGAATCATATACCCACATTTCATGTTGATAAAACACATTAATGTGAAATTTGTGCTGAGACAAAATTGACAAGATCTTCATTTCAATCCGTTGAAAGAAGTTCAGAACCACTTGATTTAATACATATAGATACTTGTGACTTGAAATTTGTTCAATCAATAGGAGGAAATAAATATTTTATTACCTTGATTAATGATAGCACAAAATATTGTTATGTATATTTTATCTGATCGGGTTGTGTGGAGGAAAGGACACCGGTAATAGTCCCTTGGTCTATATCCATGAAGCCATTACAGAAAGGAGGGATTGGTGTTAAAGATTTTGCTCTCATGAATGACGCTTTGCTTGGTAAAGTGGCCTGGGGTATTTTAGGGGAACATTCATTACGTTTTGATGTCCTTCGAGCTCGGTTTATTAGTAAAATGGGGCTGCTTAAATCAGTGGGTTACTCATTCGTTTGGAGTTCCATTAAAGCTATTTTTTCTACTCTCAAAGCCAATGCCTATTGGGTTCCAGGAATCAATTCAAAATTAAATTTCTGGAATTTTGAATGGTTGATTCCTAATATCGCGGATCAGCTAAATTTTGAGGATAGTTACAAACGAAGGTTAACCTAAAAATTTTTAGATTATTTTTGGAATAGGGATTGGCAGAATTTGCCGCCTTTGCCTATAGATGTTCGAGATCAGATTCTTGCTAACCGGCCTGTTGAGGACTTTTATAAGTGTTTTTTACGGCCTGGTAGTTTGGGAATTTTCAG
The DNA here is from genome assembly GCA_947683365.1 of Euphorbia pulcherrima. Lineage (NCBI taxonomy): Eukaryota > Viridiplantae > Streptophyta > Magnoliopsida > Malpighiales > Euphorbiaceae > Euphorbia > Euphorbia pulcherrima. Next base: position 46,413,701 of record CANTUS010000009.1, read on the forward strand.
AGATGGCTCCTTCTATAGATGGATGCAAGGGGATTTGAAGGAGTCTCCTACTTACAAATTCATATGGAATCATTTTACACCTCCTTCACATTCTTTTGTTTGTTGGTGGATTATAAGAGGTTCTTTGCCTACTGATGAAGCTTTGATAAAATGAGGGTTGCATATTGTTTCCGAATGCATTTTATGTAACAATGCATCTGAATCTCTCTCTCACCTATTTATGGATTGCATTTTCTTGCGCCAGCTACAGATAGGGATTGATCTTTTATTTCGTAGAGATATTCATTTTGATGGTCCTTTGCCGAATATGTTTCAATAGGCTACCAAACAAAATTTCAGTTCTCAAATTAAAAGGCTTTGACAGAGTGCTTGGGTTAATATATGTTAGATTATATGGCGCACCCACAACGAATGCATTTTCAATGACAAACAGCCAAACATCCATCTTTGTCTATGAACTTTATGGAATTTGATTCATGAGGTTGATCATTTTGGTGAGGGTTATACTTGTATTTCTATTGTTGAGAACAATGTTTTGTCCAATCTTGGCGTTCTTGCTCAACGTCCTCAAGCACCGAGGATTATTGCGGTTACATGGGAGCCTTCACATAGTGGCTGGGTTAAAATTAATACCGACGCATCTATGGAAAGTAGCATGAGTGAGGCTGGTTATGGGGGTGTTTATAGAGATAGCAAAGGAAGGTTTTCTTGGTGGTGTTGCATTCGGCACAATCACTAATTTTGCCTACATTGCTGAGTTGAAAGCTGTTATTTCAGCCATACAATACACCTATGATAGGGGCTGGCATCTAATTTGGCTAGAAAGTAATTCGGAGTATACGGTTCCTGTGATAAAAGAGCGCACTCGAGCTGTTCCGTGGTGTATTTATAGAGATTGGTTGTCATGTATTCACATCTTGGGAAACATGCAGATGGTGGTTAGTCATGTTTACAGAGAGGGCAATCAACTCTAGGACATCATTACTAATTTTGGCCGATAATCCAACCAACACACTTAGTGGGATAGTTTACCGAATTTTTGTTTAGATTCTTATTTTCATAATTTGACAGGCTGAAGCATGTTTCGGTTTAAATAAATTTTTCGGTGTACTTTGTATTTTCTTTTCATTTCATTTAATAAAAGAGGGGTAAGTATTTTGTAGGCAATCGGAAGTACCAACCTAGTTGGGAGGTCCGCCCTGAAATTTTCACCTACCCCAACCTTTTTTCCTTTGGAGGGACATGATGTTCCTCCGAGGGATTTTCAAAAAAAAGATGAGGCTTTAGAGAAATTTGTACTCTAAAAGCAAGAAGCAGAAAACCAAATTAATAAGAAAATAAAAAATGTAAGAAGGGATCATGGTGGTGAATAAGTTGCACCATTTGGCAAGTTTTTCTCCCAACATGGAATTATTCATGAAGTAATACCGCCATATTCTCCTCAGTCAAATGGAGTAGCGGAACGCAAAAATCGTACTCTAAAAGCGATGATGAAAGAAATTAAGAACCACTTGATTTGATACATACAGATATTTGTGACTTGAAATTTGTTCAATCAAGGCGAGGAAATGAATATTTTATTACCTTCATCGATGATAGCACAAAATATTGTTATGTATATTTGCTTAAAAGCAAAGATGAAGCTATATAGATTTTTGTACTGTATATGCAAGAATCAGAAAACCAACTTAAAAAAATTAAGAAGTTAAGAAGTGATTGTGGTGGTGAATATGTTGCACCATTTGGTAAGTTTTGCTCCTAACATGGAATTATTGACGAAGTAACACCACCATATTCTCCTCAGTCAAATAGAGTAGCAGAATGCAAAAATCCTACTCTAAAGGAGATGATGAATGCAATGTTAACCAATTTTGTTTTACCACAAAACATGTGGGGTTATGCTATTTTGTGAGCAAATTATCTTCTGAATATGATACCACGTAAAAAACAAGACAAATGAAAGAGTAGAAAACCTTCATATAATTACTTGAAAGTGTGGGGGTGTCTTTCAAAGTTAAGGGCTCTATTACGTAAATAAATGAAAATAGATCCAAAAGTGATGGATTGTATTTTCATTGGATATGCAGAGAATAGTAATGCATATCGATTTCTTGTGCATGAAACTAAAAACCCTAAAATACACAAGAACACTTTGATTGAGTCAAAGGATGCTTCATTTTTTAAAGACATGTTTCCATGTAAGGAAATAATTGAAGGGTCAAGATCTAAAAGATCTCGTGAACTTATTGAAAGTGAAGATCAAGTTGATCAATCAAATGTTGATAACAATGACAATCTTCAATTAATGATTGAAGAAGGTGATCAATATTCTTAAGAAGAGAATAACACGGATCATGAGGTGGAACCTGGAAAAAGTAAATGGGAAAGGGTTGAAAAATCCTATTGTTCAGATTTCTTAATGTAAATGGTTGAAGTGGAACCTCGAATGTATATAGAAGCTATGAGCTCTACTGAAAGTCCTTTATGGAAAGAGGCCGTAAGGAGTGAAATTGATTCCATTTTGCAAAATCATACGTTGGAATTAGCGGACCTTCCACTAGGAAAAAAACCACTAAGTTCTAAAAGGATTTTAATACGCAAGGTAAAAGCTGATGGGACAATTGATAAGTATAAGGCTCATAAAAGGTTATATATAAAAAGAAGTCCTTGATTACTTTGATGCGTATTCTCTAGTGTTGAGAATAACCTCCATTAGCATGATACTTGCAACTGCCGCTTTGCTGAATCTTGAAGTATATCAAATGGATGTGAAAACAACATTTATGAATGGAAGTCTTGAAGAAGAAATTTACAATGAGCAACCTGAAGGCTATGTAGCTCCAGATTAGGAGAGCAAGAACCAAAACAATGGCATAAGAAATTTGATGATGTCATGATGGCTAGTGGCTATTGCATAATATGTTGAATTCTAGATTTGACATGAAAGATATGGGACTAGCATATGTAATTTTGGGCATCCAAGTTAAACGTTCACCTCAAGATCTCAAATTAACTCAGTCACACTATGTGGACAAAATACTTACCAAGTATAATAAAGATGATTTTGGCATAGCCAATACGCCATTAGACATCAGTAAACACTTGTCTAAGAACAAAGGTGAATGCATATATCAAGTGGAATATGCAAGGGTTATCGGTAGTCTAATGTACCTTACAAGTTGTGCAAGACCTAATATTGCTTATAATGTAAGCAATTTAAGCAGATTTATGAGTAATCCATGTAAAAGCCACTAAGATGCAATTATAAGAATACTAAGGTATTTACGGTATACTTGTAATTATGGACTGCACTATATGAGAGAACCTGTTGTACTAGAAGGGTATTCTGATGCTAGTTAGATAACTGACAACAAGAATTCCAAACATACAAGTGGGTATAAGTTCATTCTAGGGGGAGCAGCAGTGTCATGGAAATCCTCATGGCAAACAATTATAACTCGTTCCATGATGGAAGATGAGTTTGTAGCCTTAGGTAAAAAGGGAGAAGAAGCTGAATGGCTATGAAACTTCTTAGAGGATATTCCTGAATGGCCTAAACATGTGCTTACAATTTGTATACATTGTGATAATCAAGCAGCAATTAAAAGAGCACAAAATGTTATGTATAACTATAAGTCGAGACACATGCATCGGAGATATAATACTATTAGACAATTGATCTCAACTGGAGTTATCTCTATTGATTTTGTTGAATTAAAATATAACTTAGCAAATCTGCTAACCAAACTGTTAAACCAAGATCAAGTTGAAAAGACATCTAAAGGAATGGGACTAAAGCCCATCAATATTTAAAGCACTATGTGAAGGAAAATCCAACCATGTTTGACTGGAGATCCCAAGATCTAAGTTCAACGGGACAACCTAATTGCATAGACCTTGCGAGGTCATTGTTGAGGTAACATTATGTCCATTCCTACGACATAAATAGTGACAAAAAGAGTTAAGGTTAAGAAACTAATGCTTTTAATGATTCTTTGTGCATCAAAAGTTTGAGCATAAGAGATCACCTATGTGAGAGTGAAGTGGGGTCGCTTCAAAGGAAACTAATGGAGCTTAGTTATCTAAAACTCTTGCAGAACTGGGAGGTGTTCACGATCGTAATGAACATAATCATGAGAACCAAAAACCGAGTTAGATTAATTTTTGTGTGATGTATATCATTGTTTACACAAATGACAAAATAGTTTAAGGACAGCGTGTCTACTAGTCAGCCAGTAAAGTAAAAATATTTTTGCAAGGGAAGGTTCAAGGATTGTAATCCACATATCCTATGCAGATATTAATGTTGAATAAATCACCGAATCGAGTCTGTCGTTTTCTTATTTTCTTTTATGTGGGGGATTGTTAAAAATATAATTAAAAGAAAATATATTTTTTTTAAAAAGGAAAATAAAGTCAATAATAGATATCATTGAGAAGGCATATATACGGCTAATGGTTGAGAAATTTTCTTCAACTTTGAAATTTCGAAAAGTTGCAATTAAATTGGCTGCTCATTGTCCCCTTCCCCTACCTGTCTAAATAACGGAAATTGTGGTAAATGTCCCATTCAGCTTTCATATTTAGCACATGCCCTCTTTTGAATTCTTGTTTATTATATACCCCTTTTTAAAAATTGAATTCTTTAATTATCCCATTATTTAAAATGTGTTTCAGTATATTTTTACACAACTTAAGGTATATATATTTTTTTCTAAATAAAGTATATATTATTCAACTAATGTATATTTTTTTTATAAATAATGTATATTTGATTACATATAATGATGATATTCAACTAAAGTATATTTTATCCAGAAAAAAATATACTTTTCCCGATACATCTGCCTAGTGAAATACTGAAAATGTGTATTTTCTCATACAAAACATATAAAAAAATTTAAATAAATGTATATCCATTTTTCAAAATAGAATTCATAAATAGAGTTGAACATCATTTTCAAAATTACAATAATAACTCCGTCACTTTTCTCCACTTAGACTTTTAGTATCGTCACGCATCAAGACTGTTCATGCGTGCAAAATATCTATTAGGGGTAGGCATCTATATTGTACACCATTAGCAAAAGGGTTCATTTTGCCCAACCTAGGGTTTATGTATCGGCATGCATAAACATGAACCCTTTTGACAACGATGTACAGTTAGACGCCTACCCCTAAAAAATATTGTGCACGCATGGACAATATTGATGCATGACAATACTAAAACCCTAGGGTGGGGAAAATGAACCCTTTTGCTAATGGTGTACAGTATATGTGCATACCCATAAAAGATACTATGCACGCGTTAATTACATATAACGATGATATTAAACTGAAGTATATTTTGTTTGAAAAAAAAGTAACGTATATTTTATCTAGGAAAAAATGTACTTTTTCCAATTCATATACCTAGTGAAATACTAAAAATGTGTATTTTCTCATATCAAACATATAAAAAATTTAAATAAATGTATATCCATTATTCAAAATAGAATTCATAAATACGGTTGAATATTGTTTTTAAAATTACAATAATAACACAATCATTTTCTCCACTTAGAGTTTTAGTATCGTCATGCATCAAGACTGTTCATGCATGCACAGTCTTTTAGGGGTAGGCGTCTATACTATCTACCGTTTGCAAAAAGGTTCATTTTTCCCAACCTAGGGTTTATGTATCATCATGCATAAACATGAATCCTTTTGATAATGATGTATATTTTTCATAAATAAGGTATATTTTATTCAACTAATGTATATTTTTCATAAATAATGTATATTTGATTACATATAATGATGATATTCAACTGAAGTATATTTTATCAGGAAAAAATATACTTTTTTCGATACATATGTCTGGTGAAAACTGAAAATGTGTATTTTCTCATATAAAATATATAAAAAATTTAAATGAATGTATATCCATTATTCAAAATAGAATTCATAAATACGGTTGAACATTGTTTTCAAAATTACAATAATAACACCATCATTTTTCTCCACTTAGAGTTTTAGTATCGTCATGCATCAAGACTGTTCTTGCATGCACAGTCTTTTAGGTAGGCATCTATACTATACACCATTAGTAAAAGGGTGTTCATTTTGCCCAACCTAAGGTTTATGTATCGTCATGCATAAACATGAACCCTTTTGATAACGATGTACAGTTAGACGCCTACCCCTATAAAATACTGTGCATGCATGGACTATATTGTTGCATACCCCTAAAAGATAATGTGCATGTATGAACAACAGTGCATTCATCATCTAAAAGAGATGATGAATGCAATGTTCACCAATTTTGGTTTACCACAAAACATGTGTGGTGATTCTGTTTTATTAGCAAATTATCTTTTCAATAAGATGCCACGTAATAAATCAGACAAAACCCCTTACAGATTATGGAAGAGTAGAAAACCTTCATATAATTACTTGAATGTGTGGGGTTGTCTTTCAAAGGCAATGGCTCCATTACGTAAATGAACAAACATAGATCCAAAAGCGGTGGATTGTATTTTCATTAGATATGCTGAGAATAGTAATGCATATCGATTTCGTGTGCATGAATCTAAAAACCCTGAAATACGCAAGAACACTTTGATTGAGTCAAAGGATGCTTCATTTTTTGTAGACATGTTTCCATGTAAGGAAATAAATGGAGGCTCAAGATCTAAAAGATCTCATGAACTTATGAAAGTGAAGGTCAAGTTAATCCATAAAATGTTGATAACAATGACAATCTTCAATTAATGATTGAAGAAGATGATCAATATTCTCAAGAAGAGAATAATATGGATCATGAGGTGGAACCTAGAAAAAGTAAACGAGCATGGGTTGAAAAATCCTATGGTCCGAATTTCTTATTGTAAATGGTTGAAGCGGAACCTCAAACGTATATAGAAGCTACAAGCTCTACTAAAAGTCCTTTGTGGAAAGAAGCCATATAGAGTGAAAGTAATTCCATTTTGCAATGTGGAAAGAAGCCATATAGAGTGAAAGTAATTCCATTTTGCAAAATCATACATGGGAATTAGTGGACCTTCCTCCAGGAAAACAACCACTAAGTTCTAATTAGATTTTCAAATGTAAGCTAAAAGCTGGTGGGACAATTGATAAGTACAAGGCTTGTTTACTCATAAAAGGTTATATATAAAAAGAAGGCCTTGATTACTTTGATACGTATTCTCTAGTGTTGAGAATAAACTCCATTAGGATGATACTTGTAATTCCCGCTTTGCTGAATCTTGAAGTGCATCGAATGGATGTGAAAACTGCATTTACCAATGGAGATCTTGAAGAAGAAATTTACAAGGAGCAACCTAAAAGTTGTGTAGCTCCAAGTCAAGAAAGGAAAGTTTGTAAATTGGTGAACTCTTTATATAGGTTAAAGAAAGCACCAAAATAATAGCATAAGAAAATTGATGATGTCATGATGGCTAGAGGCTATCGCATAAACGAGTGTGATAAATGTGTTTATGTCAAAACTATAAATGAAGGATATGTCATTCTATGCTTGTACGTTGATGACATACTCATTGTAGGAAGCAATAAAAAGATGGTAAAAAGTACCAAAGATATGTTAAATTCCAGATTTGACATGAAAGGTACGGGACTAGTGGATGTAATTTTGGGCATCCAAGTTACACATTCACCTCAAGATCTCAAATTAACTCAGTCACACTATGTGGACAAAATACTTAACAAGTTTAATAAAGATGATTTTGCATAGCCAAGATGCCATTAGACGTCAGTAAACACTTGTCTAAGAACAAAGGTGAATGTATAGATGAAGTGGAATATGCAAGGGTTATAAGCAGTCTAATGTACCTTACAAGTTGTACAAGGCCTTATATTGCTTATAATATAAGCAGTTTAAGTAGATTTATGAGTAACCCATGTAAAAGCCACAAAGAATACTAAGGTATTTGCGGTATACTTGTAATTATGGACTGCACTATATGAGTGAACCTATTGTACTAGAAGGGTATTCTAATGCTAGTTGGATAGTGGACATCAAGAATTCCAAACGTATAAGTGGGTATGTGTTCATTCTAAGAGGAGCAGCAGTGTCATGGAAATCCTTAAGGAAAATAATTATAACTCTTTCGATGATGCAAGATGAGTTTGTAGCCTTAGGTAAAACGGGAGAAGAAGCCGAATGGCTATGAAACTTCTTAGAGGATATTCCTGAATCGCCTAAACCTGTGCCTAGAATTTGTATACATTGCGATAATCAAGCAGCAATTGAAAGAGCACAAAACATTATGTATAATGATAAGTTGAGACACTTGCGTCAAAGACATAATACCATTAGATAACTGATCTCAACTAGAGTTATCTCTATTGATTTCTTGGATTAAAAGATAACTTATCAAATTTGCTAACCGAAGGGTTATACCGAGATTAAGTTGAAAAGACATCTAAAGGAATGGGACTAAAGCCCATCAATATTTAAAGCACTACGTGAAGGAAAACCCAACCATGTTTGACTGGAGATCCCAAGATCTAAGTTTAACGGATAACCTAATTGCATGGACCTTGTGAGGTCACTACGGGGGTAACACTGTGTCCATTCCTATGATGTAAATAGTGGCAACAAGAGTTAAGGTTAAGAAATTAATGCTTTTAATGATTCTTTGTGCATCAAAAGTTTGAGCAAAATAGATCACCTATGTGAGAGTGAAGTGGGGTCGCTTCAAAGGAAACTAATCGGGCTTAGTTGTCTGAAACTCTTGCAGAACTAGGAGATGTTCACGACCATAATGAACGTAATCATGAGAACCAAAAACTGAGTTAGATTAATATTTGTGTGATGTATATCATCGTTTACACAAACGACAAAATAGTTCAAGGACATCGCATTTACTAGTCAGCCAGTAAAGTAAATAAATTTTCACAAAAAAAGGTTCAAGGACTGTAATCCGCATATCCTATGCAAATATTAATGTTGAATATTATCACCGAATCGAGTCTGTCATTTTCCTATTTTCTTTTATGTGGAGGATTGTTGAAATATAATTAAAAGAAAATAAATTTAAAAGAAAGGAAAGTAAAGTCAATAATAGATATCATTGACAAGGCATATATACGGTTAATGGTTGTGCAATTTTCTTCAACTTTGAAATTTGGAAAAGTTGCAATTAAATTGGCTGCTCATTGTCCCCTTCCCCTACCTATATAAATAACGGAAATTATGGTAAATGCCTTATTCAGCTTTCATATTTAGTACATGCCCTCTTTTTAATTCTTGTTATATTATATACCGCTTTTAAAAATTGAATTCATTAATTATCCCATTATTTAAAATGTGTTTCAGTATATTTTTACACAGCTTAAGTTAAATATAATTTTTTCTTAATAAGGTATATTTTATTCAACTAATGTATATTTTTTGTAAATAATGTATATTTGATTACATATAATGATGATATTCAACTAAAGTATATTTTATCCGGAAAAAATGTACTTTTTCCGATACATCTGCCTAGTGAAATACTGAAAATGTTTATTTTCTCATATAAAACATATAAAAAATTTAAATAAATGTATATCCATTATTCAAAATAGAATTCATAAATACGGTTGAACATTGTTTTCAAAATTACAATAATAACATCGTCACTCTTCTACACTTAGAGTTTTAGTATCATCATGCATCAAGACTGTTCATGCATGCACAATATCTTTTAGGGGTAGGCATCTATACTGTACACCGTTAACAAAAGATTTCATTTTGCCCAACGTAGGGTTTATGTATCATCATGCATAAACATGAAACCTTTTCATAACGATGTACTGTTAGACATCTACCTCTAAAAAATATTTTGCACACATGGACAATATTGATGCACGACAATACTAAAACCCTAGGGTGGGCAAAATAAACTCTTTTACTAATGGTGTATAGTATATGTGCATACCCCTAAAAGATACTGTGCGTGCATTGATTACATATAATGATGATATTCAACTAAAGTATATTTTGTCGAGAAAAATATACTTTTTCCAATACATATCCCTAATGAAATACTGAAAATGGGTATTTTCTCATATAAAAGATATAAAAAATTTAAATAAATGTATATCCATTATTCAAAATAGAATTCATAAATACGGTTGATCATTGTTTTCTAAATTACAATAATAACACCGTCACTTTTCTCCACTTAGAGTTTTAGTATCATCATGCATCAAGAGTGCTCATGCATGCACAATATCTTTTAGGGGTAGGCGTCTCCACTGTACACCGTTAGCAAAAGGGTTCATTTTCCCAACCTACGGTTTATGTATTGTAATGCATAAACATGAACCCTTTTGATAACAATGTATATTTTTCATAAATAAGTTATATTTTATTCAACTAATGTATATTTTTCATAAATAATGTATATTTGAATACATATAATGATTATATTCAACTAAAGTATATTTTATCCGGACAAAATATACTTTTTTCGATACATATGCCTAGTGAAATAGTGAAAATGTGTATTTTCTCATATAAAACATATAAAAATTTAAATAAATGTATATCCATTATTCAAAATAGTATTCATAAATACGGTTGAACATTGTTTTCAAAATTACAATAATAACAACGTCACTTTTCTCCACTTAGAGTTTTAGTAACATTATGCATCAAGACTGTTCATGAGTGCACACTATCTTTTAGAGGTAGGGATCTATACTGTACACCATTAGCAAAAGGGTTCATTTTGCCCTACCTAGGGTTTATGTATCGTCGTGCATAAACATGAATCCTTTTGATCACGATGTACAGTTAGAAGCTACCCCTAGAAAATATTCCGCATGCATGGATAGTATTGATGCATGACAATACTAAAACCCTAGGGTGGGCAAAATGAACTCATTTGGTAACGGTGTACAGTATAGGTGCATACCCCTAAAAGATACTATGTACACATTTTTTTTTTAAAAACCCCCCGGAGGAACATTGTGTTCCCCTAGAAGGAAAAAGATTGAGGCAGGTGAAAATTTCGGGGCTTGCGTCCCAACTAGGTTGATGCCCCCGCTTACCTATAAAACACCTACCTCTCTTTATTAAAGCAATCTTTTATCCAAAAAAAAAATACTTTTTTCAATACATATACCTAGTGAAATACTGAAAATGTGTATTTTCTCATATCAAACATATAAAAAATTTAAATAAATGTGTATCCATTGTTCAAAATAGAATCCATAAATGCGGTTGAACATTGTTTTTTAAATTACAATAATAATACTGTCATTTTTCTCCACTTAGAGTTTTAGTATCGCCATGCATCAAGACTGTTTATGCGTGCACAGTAACGTTTAGGGGTAAGAGTCTATACTGTATACCTTTAGCAAAATGGTTCATTTTTCCCAACCTAGGGTTTATGTATCGCCATGCATAAACATGAAACCTTTTGATAACAATGTATATTTTTCATAAATAAGGTACATTTTATTCAACTAATGTATATTTTTCTTAAATAATGTATATTTGGCTGCATATAACGATGATATTCAAGTAAAGTATATTTTATTCGGAAAAATATACTTTTTCCTATACATATTCCTAGTGAAATACTGAAAATATTTATTTCTCATATAAAACATATAAAAAATTTAAATAAATGCATATCCATTATTCAAAACAGAATTCATAAATACGGTTGAACATTGTTTTCAAAATTACAAAAATAACACCGTCATTTTTCTCCACTTAGAGTTTCATTATCATCATGCATCAAGACTGTTCATGTGTGCACAATATCTTTTAGGGGTATGCATTTATGCCGTACACCGTTAGCAAAAGGGTTCATTTTATCCAACTTAGGGTTTATGTATTGTCATGCATAAACATGAACCCTTTTGATCATGATGTACAGTTACGCCTACCCCTAAAAAATATTGTGCATGTGTGGACAGTATTGATGCATGACAATACTAAAACCCTAGGGTGGGCAAAATGAACCCTTTTGGTAACGGTGCACAGTATAGGTGCATACCCCTAAAATATACTGTACACACATGAACGATATTAATGTCTGGCGATACTAATACCCTGGGTGGAGCAAACATGAACCCTTTTTTGTTAAAAGTGATGTCTGGCGATACTAAAACATTGCACAACAATTCATTAATTTTCACCAAATAGTCATCATTGCTCTACTTCCCTACTTTGGTCTTCCACTTACCATGGTAGCACAAATGCATGACAATTCTTGCTCTGTGTACTTTTACAAAAAATGCAACACACAAAACAAATAAATACATAGACAAATGTTTTTTTTTTTAAAAAAATACACATACAAATTGATACACATAAATGCGATTTATATATATATTTTTGCAAAATTAGGAATATGTCTTATAAACAAAACAAAAATAGCTATTTAAATATTTCATAAAGCAAAAATTGATAAACAAAGTTAGGTATATTTTATAAACAAGTATACTTTTTTTTTCTAATTATCCTAGAGAGGGAAAAGGTCGGTGAAAAATGTTTCCACCGCCATTATAAACAAGTATAGTTAAATATACACAAATATACTCATAAGCATAATTACAAGTAATATGTTATATGAATAGTTTGGAAATATGTTTCTAATGTATATTTTTCTATTAATATGATGTATATTTTCTAAGGAATAAGCTCACATTCACTAATGATATTTTTAATGTATATTTTAATAAGTGATACAAGTAATAGAAATGACTCATTTTCGTGTCAAAATCATATTAATAAGAAATTCGTAAAATAATTCTTTTTAACCGTGTGTGTTAAATGAGATGGTAATTGTTTAGGAGTGATATTTTGAATTGGGGTATTAATTAAAGAAAAAGGGCATTTAGTGAATATAAATCCTAAATGGGGTATTTTATAAATTAGTAAACCCAAATGCTAAATCCCTATTCTGTATAGGGGTAATTACCTTAGATTCCCTATAAATAACTTGATTTTGCTTGAAAGAATACAGATGAAAGAATTCTTAAATTGCTCGTTCATTTTCTCTACTTAGTTTTCCTTCACCTTCCGCCCTTTAGGTTCTTAGTTAATCGTCCTTCGGTGATAATATTTTATACTCGATTGAGTTCGCCTGACATCTGTTATTATATCTCGAGAGACAGTTTACCATATATGGGGCAAAATCTATCTTAAGGAAACTGTTGATTTTTTAGCAGAAATATTACTCAAAATAAAAAGAAATAGATGTGAACTCGAACTTGGATTAATGAGTTGAACTATATTGAATAAACAAGCCTGATTATATAGGTTAAAAAGGACTAACAAAATGCCACAAAATCATACAGATATAAGATATGCAACTATCTAATTAGACTAATTCAACCTTCCTAGTTATTTGCTAGCAAATAACAAACAAATCTAAAAAACTGAAATTCAATTTTGAATCATTCAACTAACATTCCCTCTTGATTCAAAATCTTTGATGATGTACCATCCCATCATCGAACTTTTATGATGTACCATCTCACCATTGAACCTGATGATGTACTCTTCCACCATCGAACATTTGGATCACGTCTTTTCTCACATATCATCAATTTAAAACAACAGTTCTTCTTCTTGGACTGTTTGCGTCAAATTGACATTTTCTTCGGTCTTTACTCGACAATTCTTTTTTTATGTGTCCAAATTTCTTGCATTTGTAACATTGGGTCTTTTCATTATACTAGTAATTTGCTACCTTGTGGTTATACTTCCCTCAAATGCCACATTTGGATGGAACATTTTCTAAAGATGAAACCTTTTCTACTAAAGCCTCTACAACAACTTGTTGAGTTTCCTCTTTTCTCAACTTATGCCTTTGGTCAAGCGCATGAAATGTATTAATAAATTCAGAAAATGAAATTTGAGTAAGATCTCTAGAATCTTCTAAAGACGAAATTTCTGACTCAAACCTTTCAGGCAAACTCACAAGCACCTTTTCTATGATCCTGCTATCAGGGAGATCTTCTCCCATCAACCTAATTTTGTTGACCACCTTCATTATCCTATCAAAAAACTCTTGCAGAGTCTTCTTCTCTTCCGTCCTTATCATCTCGAAATCCCATTTGAGATTGAGCAATTGGATCCTCCTTGTTCTACAATTCCCATAATAGAGTTCTTTCAACGTATCCCATGCTTCTTTGGCAGTTTCACAACCCATAATTCTTGGGAAGATCAAGTCAATAACACCAGCATGGATTTGAGATAAGGCTCTTGTTGCCTTAGCTTGTTCATCTTTATGAGCTCTAATTTGATTTAGAGTTGGGTTGTTTCCAAGATGTGGTATTTTCCTCTCAGCTTCAATCCATTGCCATAATCCTAAACCCCTCAAATGTGTTTTCATTATGATAGCCCAAACTTGGTAATTCTCACCATTAAAGATTGGAGGAGAGGAAAATGAATTATTGCTTGACATTATTATTCGCTCAAATCACTCATAGGTCCCTCAAGAACAAATAGGCTCTAATACCAATTGTTGGTTTTTTAGCAGAAATATTACTTAAAATAAAAGGAAACAGATGTGAACTCAAACTTGGATTAATGAGTTAAATTATATTGAATAAACAAGCATGATTATATAGGCTAAAAAGGACTAACAAATGCCACAAAATCATACGCATATCAAATATGCAACTATCTAATTAGACTAATTCAAACTTCCTAATTATTTGCTAGCAAAAAACAAAAAAATCTGAAATTCAATTTTGAATCATTTAATTAAGAGAAACCGATTCCGGCCTCAATAGAACCCCCTCATTTTAATTAATGGTTAAAGGTTATTTTAATACTTTATTATTTTATAATTTATGTTAAATGGGTCAAAGAGTTGCATAAGTGAACGATTAGTATTGAAAAGAGGCAGCTAGGGTTCTCTCGGAACCCTAGCCACCCTAATTTCCTCCTTTAGCTCTTGGCCGGCCTTCAATAAGATGGTGACTAGGTGACTAGGCGGCGCTTGATCTCACTACACCGGCGTTTGATCGATTCGATCTCCATATCAGTAGAACTTGATAATTGCGGCTAGGTTTCTGTTGATTTTAACCACCATATTCTGATCGGGTTTCTCACTCTATCGGCGTCTGGTCGGTTAGATCTCCACAATAGCAGGCCTTAGTGATTGTGGCTTGGCTTCTGTTGGTTTTTTCCACTAGGTTTTGATAAGATGACTTGGCGGCACCCAAATTCCACCTGTGCTTTGTCAGCTTGATTTCACTCCTCCGGCATCGTTGGTTCGAGTAACAGACCTTCAATGAGAGACTGTTTAGGCTCTATTTGGTCGGCATCTTGACTAGGGGTCAATGTTATTCTAACCGATATTTGGCTAACAGTTTTTCAACATAGGGATCGCATCTTCTCCTTTGATGCATTTCGGTGTGGGCTGTATTGGCTAATCCCTAGTCGTATAGGGCGGTGCCTCTCCAGGTAGTAGGGATCTCAAGTTCATCGGCTTGGATCTTTAGATTTTGTTTATCAGCTTGGATTTTAGTTTGATCTAAGTCGGCGATTAGCGTTGTGTCGGTCTTGCATGACCTCGCTTCCGTTAGGATTAATCATCTCAGACTTCTCACCGGGATTGACTTTGGTGCATCAGGGGGAACTTCTTCCCGTCGATCATTTTACTATAGATCTTTAGATCAGTAGGTTCACACTCTATTGTGATTGGTATTTTTAGTCCATTGTTTTTGCATTAGGTTGCAAATCTTTTGTTACATCCTTGTGATGTTTTTTTCTTTTCTTTTCTATTTTTTAGTTGTTGCTTTTTCTTTTCTTTTTAATAAATGGAGCCGATTTTCTGTCGAGCTCAACCTTTGCTTTGAAAAAAATTTATGTTTATGTATTTTATTTCCATATCATTGTAATTCTAGTTACTAATATCTTATCTTGTTGTATTTTGTCTTATAAAGGAATTACTCTAAACTAATACCTCTTTCTAACAATTCTTAGTAATCTTTTTGTGATTTCTGCCCATTTGTTTCCTATTATTTTCTATGCTTTAGTTAGTATCTTGCTTTATGGCTTCCTAGTGCTTGATAAGATCAAAATAATTTTTTGCATGTTTCGCACTTGTACCTACTATTGCATTTAGATGATCTAAGTGGAATTTCATCAAACAACTCATCTTCATCTTTATATCCATCCATTTCCGTTTCCACAAGAGGATTGAAGAGAACAAATGGGATGATAGAATTAAGTACAATTTGTTTAATATGAAGATGTAGGTTTGTTTAATATTATGTATTGTTGATAAATGAAAGAAGTGCAACAAATCAAAAATGTAATGTAACGTAATCTGGAAATGAAGCTACAGTAACAGCTTCAATGAATGGAAATAAAGAAGATGAGTTAGATGAGAAGATAATGTAAACTTCCCTCATTTCAGTTGGGAAGACTTTCATTAACATATATATTAAATTACTTTACAAAAAGAACTTTCTACACAACAACTTACAACCACATAATTTTTATTATTTTAACTAACCTTAATATCTAATTGCTTATCTAATAAACTAAGCAAATATCTTCTATTCTAGAAAAATATCAACTATTCCAATAGTCTTCCTTGAGATTTTTCTCGGTTACTCTAAGCTTGAACCCGAGGAACTCAAATTTGGCTCTTGGTAAAGCCTTTGTAAAGATGTCTGCCGCTAGCTCCTCTGATTTGCAATGTACCAGCTCAACAAAACCATTCTTGACAGCCTCTCTCAAACCATGAAACTTGACATTAATGTGCTCAGTTTGCCCATATTGACAAGGATTCTTAGACATTGAAATGGATGATTTGTTGTCAATGTAGATTACAGTAGGGCTTTTTACTTCCATACCCAAATCTGCCATTATTTTTTTGATCCATATAACTTGATTTGAAGCTCCTGCTACTGAAATGTACTCTATTTCTACTGATGACTACGCAACAACTTCCTGCTTTTTGGAATGCCAAGAAAATGGTACTAAACCAAAAGAAAACATATAACCTGAAGTGCTTTTACGACCATCAACACTTCCTCCCAGTCACTGTCAACATAACCAAATAAATTGCTGCCATTTACTTTCTTGAACCAAAGACCATACTCTACGGTCCCTTGAACCTATCTCAGAATTCTTTTTGCAGCCCTAAGATGTTCTACACTTGGACTGCTCATAAATCTGGAATTTAAAGTTGGAGGATACATCAAATCCGGTCTTGATGCAATCACGTACAACAAACTGCCCACAATGCTTCTACACCCATGTGCATTAGCTTTGCTTTCACCATCTTCCATCTCCAGCTTTTCATTTACGACCAATAGGGTGGAGACAGGATTGCATTTGTCAAGTTTGATCTTTTCAACATAGAAAGAGCATATTGCCTTTATGAGATAAAAATCCCTTCATTAGTTTGTTGTATTTCCAGCCCCAAGAAGTAATTCATTAGCCCCAAATCGCTCATCTTAAATTCATTCATCATATCAGCCTTGAAATTACTTATACCAGCAACATCATCTCCAGTAATAAGGAGATATCAATATATAATGAAATGACTATCAGCTTACCATCTTTATTTCTCCTTACATACAATGTTGGCTCATTATCACTTTTATTGAAGCCTTTTGACACCAAATTCAATCCTGCTATATCAAGCTCGGGGCGCTTGTTTGAGGCAATAAAGAGCCTTGGTAAGCTTATAGGCTTTATCTTCATCTCCTGCAACAATAAATTCTACAGGTTGCTCAACATAAATATCTTCAATTAGAAAACCATTTTAGAATGCAGATTTGACATCCAAGTGGAATATCTTCCATTGGAATTGTGCAGCGAGAGCAATTAACATTCGAATGGTCTCATGTCGTGTAACTAGTGTAAAGGTATCTCCAAAGTCTGAACCAGGTTGTTGCACATAGCCATTGACAACGAGTCTCACCTTACGTTTATTGATGCTACCATCTGGATTAGGTTTGAGCCTCTACACCCATTTGACACCAATGACATTTTTGTTCTTTGGCCTATCAATCAACATCGAGGTCCCATTCTTCTCGATTGATGACAGCTCCTCCTCCATGGCAAACTTCCACTCTTCAAACTTGGCTGCTTCTTTATAGGTTGAGGGTTCAACAACTGAAAAATTACAACTTTCACAAATTTCAGTAAGAGATTTAGTTTTGATAACATCAGAGTCTATGGTCTGATATGCTAAAATGAGTTTCCCCTCCATAGGACTCGATCCTGCATCTAATTTGAAGGTAGGATCTAAAGTTGAAATTGCTACATTGTTGCAGGTTTGCCTCACCACCATCAATTTTTTCCAATCCCAATAAGATTTCTCAGCAACACGAAAGCCTCTACTAATTATGACTTTTCTCGAATGAACATTGTATAATTTGTATCCTTCAGACTGAGACAAATAACTGAGCATAGCACAAACATCAGCTTTATCATCGAGCTTGCTCCTTTGGACAGATGGAATATGTGAATAACATATTGATCCAAACACCTTCAGATCTTTCACCGATGGCTTGACACTGTACCAAGCTTTAAATGTGTTTTCCTGTAGATGGATCTAGTTGGCAGACTATTGAGCTAGTGTATAGCGCAATTGATGGGCTCGGCTTAGAACTTCTTTGGCATGTTATTTTCTACTAACATACATTGGGATAGCTCCATGATGGTTCTATTTTTTCATTCAGAAATGCCATTCTGCTTTGGAGAGTATGGCATGGTCAACTAGCGATGAATTCCTTCCTTTTGGAAATGATCGGCAAACTCATTTGAATTGTACTGAGAACCATTGTCAGATCTGAGCACTTTAAGTTAACATCCACTTTCTCTTTCCACTTTAGCTTTGAATGCCTTGAATTCTTCAAAAGCTTGTGATTTGTGGCTCAAAAAATAAACCCAAGTGAAGCGTGTGAGATCATTGATAACCAAGATAAAATACTTGCTGTCATTTATGGATTCCACCTGCATAGGACCACAAATGTCTGTATGGACAAGTTCTAATTTTGTGCTTTCCCTCCAAGAACTCCATTGAGGAAAAGATTGCCGATGAATTTTGTCCAATTGACAAGCATAACAAATAGATTTTTTGACTTCAATGCAGGGCATATCAATCACCATGCCATTTTTCTCCATAAATTTTAAAGAATGAAGATTGTAGTGGCCAAATCTTTTGTGCCACAGAACTAAAGTATCTTCAATTATCGAAAAAGCACATTGATTTATAGTATTCCAACAAATTGGAAAACTATTATCTTTTATACTGACATAAGCAATTTGAGCAACTTTAGGGTGCTTAATTTTTCATGATTTATCTTCAAATGTAAGGCTATAACCATTTTTCAGCATTTGAGCCACACTAAATAGATTTTGTGATAAATTAGGTACAAAGAGAACATTGGGAATGAATCATGTACCTTTTAAAGTTTGGACCCTTACATCACCTTTTCCTTGAGCTTCAATGATGCTGCCATTTCCCAATCGCACCCTTGTTCTATCTCCTTTGTCTAAGGAAGCAAACAAGCTTTCAGCCTTCACCATATGTTTGGTGCATCCACTGTCGATATACCAATCACTATTGCTGGCTATTGCTGGACTATGTGATGCAAGAAGTAACGTATCTTCAGCTCCTTCATCGTCTTGATCTTCATTCACAAAGTGAACCTTTTGCATATTTTTCTGTGATGGACTTTGCTGATCACCAACATTTTGCTTTACTCTATAATTTTTCTACTGATGACCATATTTTCCCATGCTTTTGCCAACAATTCTTTTCTAGATGATTTGTTTTCCCACAAGTTGGACATGGTGGCAGCTTCCCGTTCTTTGGATCGTCAGAAACATTCTTTCCCGTTTCGTATTTGTTGAATTGCGCCTTATTAGTGCCTTTATTGAATTTCCTTGTAGACATTGCTTGAAAAGCATCTTTAGTCACTTGCTTGGACCTGATGCATTTCCTTTGCTCTAAAGATTCAAGCTTTGAGATAAGATTAGAAATAGTTAAGGTAGGGAGATCGCAAGACTCCTTTATGGCAGAAAATTTTGACTCGAATTTCTCAGGCAAGCTAACAAGGATTTTCTCCAAAACTCTTTCTTCTGGAAAATCTTCTCCATGCAATCCAATGCGATTTACTACCTCCATTAGCTTGGCTGCATATTCTTTACTGTCTCTACTTCATCCATCCGTAACAGCTCAAATTCTCTCTTAAGAGTTAAAAGCTTACACTTTTTAACTCTTGCATTGCCTTCAAACTCATCTTAAAGCTTATCCCATGCCTCCTAAGTAGAATTGTAGGTCATAATTCTTGTAAAAATACCTTCTGAAACTGCAGATTTGATGCAAGAAAGTGCCTTTGGGTCTCTTGATACAAGCTCCTCATATTTCTTAATTTCATTCAAAGTTGGATTTCTCGTAAGTGGTGGAACATCAGGACCTCCATTCTCCACTACTTCCTAAAGATTTTGAGCTTTCAAATACATTTTCATCTTGATTGCCCAGGCCGTATAGTTTTCCCCTATGAAAATCGGAGGAGAAAATGTAGTAGAGGTTGACGATGCCATTTTCCATAACGGCTCGCTGTTGACACTAAGAAAGAAATCAAAGTGAAAGGAAACAAGAAAGGAACACCACAGCCCGTACGAATTCAAGCTCTAGTACCACTATTGATAAATGAAAGAAGTGTAGCAAATCAAAAATGTAATGTAACATAATATGGAAATGAAGCTACAGTAACAGCTTCAACGAATGGAAATAAAGAAGATGAGTTAGATGAGAAGATAATGTAAACTTCCCTCATTTTAGTTGGGAAGACTTTCAGTTACATATATATTAGATTAGTTTATAGAAAGAACTTTCTTAACAACAACTTACAGCCACATAATTTTTATTATTTTAACTAACCTTAATATCTAATTGTTTATCTAATAAACTAAGCAAAATATCTGCAATTCTAGAAAAATCTCAACTATACTAATATGTATCTGTAATCTAAAGAGGACTAGTACTTTTGCTCATCGGAGTTAGGGAGGGAAGCTTGGAACATCTTGCTAAAAATTGTATTTCATAAATGTACACCAATGATATTGTACTTGTTTGTATTGGAATCTAAATATTGAGTTTTTAATTTTCATTTAGTAATTTCCATTTTGATTAATATGTAGTTTTTGTGTATATTGTTTATTTTTACAAAGAAATTGTTGATTAATTTTAACCTAGACGATTCACAACAATATAATTTTTTTCTATCTTTGTATGGCATCAAACAATTTTCTTCATTTCAATATAATGAATTGTCAATTGCATGTTTTCCAATTTCTGTAATGTTAGAGCTAACACAATAACTGAGTCTATACTCGTTTGACTTTCACAACATGGTATTGTCTTGCAATTGTGTTAAAATAATGAGGATCTACTACTCCAAATTGGCAAAAAATTACTAAACAACACCAGTGAGCGATAAAAAAAAGCAAAAAAATGAGAATAATGCCGCAGAAAATCAAACAATGATTAACTAGTGGCAGAATCAAACAAATATAAAGAAGATAAGAGAATTGAGACACAATTTCATGGTAAGGTAAAGAACTCAAGAACATATCCAATAGAGAGAAAGCACATCATATAGATTTTTTTTGAAAACCCCCCGGAGAAACGTTGTGTCCCTCCAGGAAGAAAAAGGTTGGGGTAGGTGAAAATTTTGGGGCAAACCTACCAGCTAGGTTGGGACTTCTGCTTACCTACAAAATACCTACCCCTCTTTTATTAAAGATCAAACTCAGGTTCTCAAGATGAGAACATAAGAAAGTCAATTACAAGAGAGTAGCAAATTCGGATTATTAAAAATATTCGAAACAATAAAACCTAGTTACCGCTTCCTACATTTAAATACATGCCAACATAAATAAATACTCGCATATAAATGATCCTCCGAATCAATAATGCCCTCAAACATGAACTTATTCTGGCGTTTCCATAATGTCCAAGCAAGAAAAAACCAAAGTGCTATACCAAATTCTCGACTCGGCCCCGGTGTGAAGTAACTCTGCCACAGCTGAATAAACTCATATCCATTTGATGGAATAGTGGCGTGAATGCCAAACAATTTGAATGCCTCCCTCCATACATAATAACTCCCAGAACAATGCAGTACTGCATGGTCAACTGTCTCAATTTCTGCATAAAAGGGGCAGTTTCCATCCGATTTAGCTTGGCATCGTCGGTTAAAAAGCAACAGTATAGTGGGTAAACATTTATGGAATAGAAGCCATCCAAAAAAATGAACCTTAGGAATGAGATACGACTCCTAAATCGTCATGGAATTAATTTAAGTCTTTGGCCACGATGAAAAAATACCATGAACAAAGGAAGAAGCCGAGTACCAATTTTGCATTTTAAGGTTCCATAAAAATCGATCTGCCTCCCCATTAAAAAATAATTGGCGAGGCATCCCCACTTCAAGGTCACGCTCATCCTCAATGAATAGCGTAGGGTAGTTCAGGATAATCCAATTTCTGAGATCAATGCACCGTTCTTGACTTATTAGACATAAGCTTCGCTTCCACAAGGGTCTTAAATTCGCTGTCTCTCTAAACAACAAAGAATAACCCTACAACATCAAGCAAAATTTATGATTACACAAATGATATAAATCCAGTAATAAAGATGATGGCGTTTGGTAGCTGTCCAGTTATCATGCCAAAATGAACATAAAACCCTATTTCCCACCTCAACCCACACGTTTGATGTGAAGAAAGTCCACCAAATATTATTTTTGACACAACACAAAATAATGCCCTTCCACACATGAGAGACACATCTATCCTCAAGTAAATCAATCAATGGCCATGTAAGAAACTCATAACGGTTCACACAAATATCAACCCATAGAGACCCTTGCCTAGGAACTCTCATTTTCCACATCCACTTCAAAAGGAGAATATAATTTACAAGCTTAACATTTCTAATGAATAACCCTCCTATATGCTTTGGAAAGGATATAGTTTCCCAGCTAACCTTACTAATGCCCCTAGAATTCGCATCACCCATCCAAAGGAAATTTCTCATAAGTTGGACAATCCTGTCATTAATCGAATTCGACATTTTATAGAGGGATAACAGATAGATGGGGAACAATGACAACATAGATTTTATAAGAACAACCCTCCCTGCATAAGACAGGCAATTTCCTTTCCAACTAGCTAAATGATTCTGGAACTTCACAATCAAAGAGTTCCAACTAGACATAGGAGCTCGTTTCACACTAATTGGAGACCCCAGATAAGTTATCAGAAAACCCTCAAGCTTACACC
The DNA here is from genome assembly GCA_947683365.1 of Euphorbia pulcherrima. Classification (NCBI taxonomy): domain Eukaryota; kingdom Viridiplantae; phylum Streptophyta; class Magnoliopsida; order Malpighiales; family Euphorbiaceae; genus Euphorbia; species Euphorbia pulcherrima. The sequence continues at coordinate 46,436,976 of CANTUS010000009.1, forward strand.
CCAATATATTCGCACAAGATTGTAATATTATGTATCCGTAATCTAAAGAGGACTAGTATTTTTGTTCATCGGAGTTAGGGATGGAAGCTTGGAACATCTTACTAAAAATTGTATTTCATAAATGTACACCAATGATATTGTACTTGTTTGTTTTTGAATCTAAATATTGAGTTTTTAATTTTCATTTAGTAATTTCCATTTCGATTAATATACAGTTTTTGTGTATATTGTTTATTTTTACAAAGAAATTGTTGATTAAGTTTAACCCCGACCATTCACAATAATATAATTTTTTCTATCTTTTTTCTTCATTTCAACATAATCGATTGTCAATTGCATGTTTTCCAATTTTATTTTTTTTGGTTTTCCCTACGAGGTGGTCCTGGATGGGTCCTAACTGTGGACGGCACCATTAAGCCATGTCCATATCCAGACTAATCCCTGATTGCCAATTTGCAGGTGCCTTGAAGAGCAGGATGGCTAGCCCCAAGATTTAAGGTTGCTCTATGCACATCCCAGGGTTCGATCCCTAGTGGATGCTTAAGGATGGACTAGTCCCTACCACAAGAACACACCCTTTGGGTTCATGTTTTCCAATTTCTTTAATGTTAGAGCTAACATAATAACTGATTCTATACTCGTTTGACTTTCACAACATGGTATTGTCTTGCAATTGTGTTAAAAATGAGGATCTACTCCTCCAAATTGGCAAAAAATTACTAAACAACATTAGTGAGCGATATAAAAAAGCAAAAAAATGAGAATAATGCCGCAAAAAATCAAACAACGATTAACTAGTGGCAGAAATCAAACAAATAAAAAGAAGATAAGAGAATTGAGACAAGATTTCCCGATTAGGTAAAGAACGCAAGAACAGATCAAATAGAGAGAAAGCGCATCATACAAATTAGGAGAGAAAAAAGACTAATGAAAAAAATGGATTCCAGATATCTACCAGACTTCTATAAAATGTGTACCAAATTTTTGTAACATGTCTACCGGTTGAAAAAGTTCAAAAATGTAACATTGAATGTCATTTTGAAGATAAAAAAGAGACGACAAAGAAAAAACTTGGTGCTAGTTATACTATTATATGGTAAACCCTAGAGCCACCTTTCTTACCCGCCACCACCCCTACCCCAATCACCGCCTCTCCCTCCATCGATCACCCCCCAATCATCACCAACACAATCCTCTTCACCTTGCAAATCATCCCATAAAAAACCCTAGAACTGTAATCAACCCAAGCTACCCAAATGGACATTCTGAATCTGATTAGAATCAAAATCGAATCTATTTTGAGAACTTCCTGAATGGCTATAACGCTAAGGCTATGAAATGTGTGTTCAAGAAGTATGGTGTTTTAGGGAATGTGTACGTTGTAAAGAAGCAGAACGCTCGCAATTTGAATTTTGGATTTGTATCCATTGATGATTCATTACTGCTATATGAGGCTATCTATCGGTTAAACATAATCATAGTTAGAGTTATCTGACTTCAAGCATCTAAGGCAAGGTTTTTAATTCAAGCGGCTGCCATGTAGAATAGGGAACCAGAAAGAAGAGGTGCAATTCAGCCCACGATTTATAGACCATATCGGTTCCCTGAGGGATGAATGATCATATGCTAATGTGGTTATCCTAGAAAAAAGACCTAATGGAGGCGATGTGGAGGCAGATCCTGAGATCGCGAGTTGGGTGCCTATTAGCTATTTGGCTACAGTATGAAGTGTTAACAAGATTCTGACTCTATTTGAGAACTTGCGTGAAAGGGATTGTTGTGTGAAAAGCGTGGCTATGGATGGAGACAATAAGGTTATTATTATTTTCCAGGCTGTGGATATTGTTAAGTCATTCATTGATGGTGTTTGGAGAAAGTTCAATGATATTCTGGAATCGGTGAAACCATATAATCTAGATTTTGTGCCGAGTGGATTCCTAATGTATGTGAATTTTATGGGTTTACCACTGGCTATCATTGTAGATGGTTGGTTAAGGAAGTTAGCAAGCCTATTTGGGTCGGTTATTTCCCTTGATTATGATTGCTTATGCCCGGATCGCATGGATGTGGCATCTTGCCTTGTATATGCTAGTTGAAGCATGAGTAATAAGGAAATTGAGGTTTGTTTTGGTGATAAGTGATATAGGGTAGAGATTTCTTCTAGATAAGCTATTTCCTGTCATAATGGTGTTGGTTCGAAAGAAGAGGAGTTCACTGATGAGGAAGTGGAAAGAGAGGAGGAGGAAGTGGAAAGGGATGTAGTGGCCCGGAGAGAAATAGAACTTGTGGATGCTATTCGGGAAGACTCTTGTAGTGTAATTCCAGAGACTAAAGGTGAAGGTTCGGTTGAACAAACTAATGCTCCCATATCCTTTGGTGAATCTGTAGTTTGGTCAGTTTCATTAGGACCGGACATCGCCAACATGAATAGGATGTTACTATTTAAGGATGACGTGGAGGTGGATGGAAATGTACAGATTTTTCTTACAGGATAAAAATTGGGACTATTTTGAAGACAGCAAAGGGCACATATCATAGACATCTTGGATGCATGTAGACCAACGTGAGTAGCTTTTAGCTGCTATTTTCGAGGTTAATAGTTATTTTTTATGTCATTATCTTTTACGTGTTGGAATTGTAGAGGGGGTGTACGTAATAGGGCAAAGCAATCTTTTGTTAAGTCATGCATTAGAAGATGGGTGATGTAGTTTTTTAGTTTGTCTGAAATTAAGAATGGTGATGTATCGGTACATGATGTTCGTAATTTTTGGGGTCATAATGATTTTCATTTCGAATGTAATCCAGCAAATGGTCTTTCGGGTGGGTTATAAATTTCGTGGAATCTTACCTCAATTCAGGGTACCTTATTACGATCGAGTGATAGATGGCTTCATATACATTTTGTGGGTTCTCATCTTGATGTCAATGTGGTATTTGTATACGATTCTACTGATTCTATTAAAAGAAGGGAGATATGGGCTGAACTCATAGAGGCTGTTAGTGATTTTTCAAATGTTATTTTGTGTGGTGATTTTAATAAGATCTTAAACAGTGAAGAGCGATCTAGTGGTGGGATGATGTCCGCTATGATGGATTTTAAGGGCTTTGTGAATGATTGTGAACTTTTTGATTTACCTTTGCATGGGCGTGATTATACATGGTAGAATAGTGTGGCTTTTTTGAGAATTGATAGAGTTTTGGTTACCGGTGATGTGGTAGATCTTTGGCCGAATCTGAATTTATCAACTGTAGACTCGGTATTATCAAACCATTTTCCAATATTATTTAGGTCTTGGGTAGTTTCAAGTAGAGGTCCAAGACCGTTTTGCACATTAAATTGTTGGTGGGAAAATGGGAATTTTTTGCCTTTTGTTACGGCCAAATGGAGAACTATATGTGGTGCTATTCCGAATGGTGGGGATATTAATAAAAAACTATGTCGGTTAAAGGACTATATTTGGCCATGGCACGCGAGTAATTTTGGTAACTTGGAGAACAAAATTTCACAGTTGGAAGTGAAAATTATTGGACTGACTTCAAGCTAGATAGCTCATCCGATTGGCATCTCGGAGGGCTCGATTTTGGTGAGAACTCGACAAGAGCTGTTTGAGGCCAAGCGGTTGTTAGAGAGGACATGACATCAGCAATCACGTATTGATTGGATGTTGATAGGGTATGACAACATGAAATTTTTTCATAGGGTTGCATCAAGGAGGGTGAGGTCGAACAAGATATTGTACTTAGAAGTAAATGGAACACTTGTTCATGAACCCCACGTGATTGAGGAGACTATTCGGGATTTTTATGGCCGACTATTTATGGAAAGGGTAAAAACCCCCTTTTCCTTTGATAAGGTGATTTTTAGCCATGTTGATGAAGAAGCAAATGCTCGGCTTGTGGCTCCATTTAGTGAAGAGGAGGTTTGGGAGGCAGTGAACTCATGTAATGAGAATAAGGCTCCGGGGCCGGATGGTTTTAATTTTTATTTTTATAAGAGATTCTGGCATAAAATCAAAGGGAAGGTAATTCGGCTATTTGATCACGTCCACAATTTTGAAACTATTCTTGATAATATTAAGACTTCCTCTACGGTACTCATTCCTAAAATTTTGGGTACGTCGTCATTGAATAATTTTAGACCGATTGAATTGATTCATAGGATATATAAGTCGTTGGCAAAGACATTATCTTTACGATTGCAGCCCTTGCTACCACTGCTTTGAAAAATCAGTTTGGTTTTGTCAAAGGTAGAAGCATTCATGAGTGTTCCTTTATCGCGTCTGATATTATTCCTTATATTCATAATAACCGCCAATCGTGTTTTGTGTTGAAGCTAGATTTTGAGAAAGCTTATGATAGTATTTCTTGGAATTACATTGATGAGGTTTTCGTGTGTGTGGGTTTTGATTGGAAGTGGATATCATGGCTGAGGAACTGCTGCTTAAATTCATCACCCTCGATTTTAATTAATGGTTCTCCAACTAATCCGATTAGTATTGGCCGAGGTGTGAAGCAAGGTGATCCGTTGTCTCTGTCGATATTTGTATTAGCCGTGGAAGGGTTGAAATGCCTGATTGAGGCTGCGGTTCGGGAAGGGATTATCCCGGGGTTTTGCCTTCATGGTTCAATGGTTGATTTTTCCATTCTTTAATTTACGGATGCTACCTTGTGCTTTATTCCAGCCATAAAATTATCCCTTATGGAATTTATTAGAGTCTTACATTGTTTGAGTTGATATCAGGTCTTCGGATAAATTTCCACAAGTCATCTATATTGGGAATAAATTTAGAACCATCCTGGCTGCAATTATGTGTGGATTTGGTAGGTTGTAAGGTGGAGACTTTTCCGATAAAATACTTGGGTGTTCCCTTTGGATTTAAAAGGGTTTCGGTGTCTTGTTGGAACCCTTTAGTGATGAAATTTTAGTCATGGTTAGCAACGTGGAAAGGAAATTGCTTATCTTACGCCGGAAGGTTAGTACTTAATAAATCAATTCTTTCTTCACTACTGATTTATCTAATGTCTCTTTTTAAGATGCCAGGTGTCATTAATGATAAATTGACTAGTTTGATGAGGAATTTTTTATGGAAAGGAGATGCGACCATATGAGGCTTATGCAAAGTGAGTTAGGCTATGGTGTGCCTCCCGAAAAAATTAGGCAGTTTGGGAATTAGAGATTTGAAGGTGGTGAATTGGAGTTTATTATTTAAGTGGCTTTGGAAGCTACAGGTTGGGGATAAGAACTCGTTATGGTTTGATTGTTGTGCAAAACCATATAGTTTTTTGTCTTGCCATGGGGTAAAATTTTCAGCCCCGCCTCATGTGTCTTATATTTAGAAAGGAATTATCAAGTGTTGCATGGAAGATGGGCTAGTTTGGGACATTTTTTCGTTGAATATTGGGGTAAAAGTGGGTAATGGTAAAGATGGCCTATTTTGGCATGATATATGGGTAGCGGAATTGCCATTGGCAATGGCTTTACCAGATTTGTACGAGCAATGTAATTGTAAGTTTGTTACGATAGATGAGGGCTGTTTGAGTTTAATATGGCGGGATGTTTTTCGTAGGCCTTTTTGGAAGAGAAGCTTAAGGTATGTTGCGCAAGATCGGTGTAGGCTGATGTTGCGAAGAATTAAGGAGGCAAACCCGAATTGCTTTGTTGGGACTGATGTGGTTGATGTGGTTGATTGGCCACAACCAACATTTTCTACGTTGAGTGATGTCTTTTCTTAGGCAATAGGTGAAAGAAAAGATTTCTCAGCCGGGGCTTTTTTCGATGCTTATTATAGGGACTCAAGATGGCGGGTACCCCAACCTGATTTTTCCTTGATTTGGTCTTCGTGTATTTCGCCTAAGGTCAGATTTTTTGGGTGGTTAGTGTATTATGAATGCTTACCAACAACAGATTTTTTGCTTCGTCGTGGGTGATTGGCAGTGTTAGAAAATAAATGCCCTTTTTTTTACGGATATAGAGATAATGGACCATGCATTAATTCATTGTAGTGAAAGTTTGAAACATTGGAAATATTTGTTTAGATGGCTAAATATTCATGTGGTGATTCCGAGGAAAGGTGATGCGTTTTTAAGTATGTGGCGTTCCTAATTTACCCTAGGGGTGATCCGCGAGTTTCCTACCTCGGTTTAGTTTGTGGTTTCTTGGACTATTTGGAAGAGAAGAAACCATTTTATGTTGAGGGTGTCAGCCCGCAGCTAGACCCGTATAACTATAGCTTAAATTTATGTTGGTTTCTTTTCAAATATAATCGTAAAAGGCTTGGTTTTTTTTGTCGGATCTTTTTTGTAACCCGAGTCTATTGCTCGCATAGGGCTGTAATTTTTTGTTGTTGATCCGAACTTGTGATTAACACTTTATATTAATAAAAGAGGGTTAGGTGTTTTGTAGGTAAGCGGAAGTGCCAACCTAGTTGGGAGGTCCGCCCTAAAATTTTCACCTGCCCCAACCCTTTTCTCTTCGGGGGAACACGCTGTTCCTCCGAGGGGTTTTCAAAAAAAAAGAAAGCAAGAAAATTAGTTAAAAACATGCACAATGGCATGATGTTGCAAATGACGTGTATATGTAATTAGTTTTCCATTTTATCTAAATTATTGTACGAAGGGAGGTGTTTTTTGTAAAAGCCCCAACAAAATATGTACATATATAAAACTGAATAAGCCTATATTGAGCTCTTGAGAATATATTTTGAAAGGGGCTCTTACAAGAATCCTAGAAAAAACCAAAATAATTTGGTCGTTTACAGAAATGGGGGAAAATATTTACATAAATACGGTGTAGTATTTATGTGGTAAATATCTAGTAATGGTCTAGTAATTATCTAGTAAATCATAACTTCAAATATATTTCTGAAACATACATAACATATGACATCTAGTATTTATCTAGTAGATCATTGTTAGATATCTAGTTATTATCTAGTATGTCTTAATTTTGATAGTTTTTTATGGATCTAATGATACCTAACATATATATAATATATGTCAATTTCATAAGAATATTTACATAACATATGACATCTAGTATTTATTTAGTATATTACTATCAGATATCTAGTTATTCCTCTAGTATGTCTCAATTTTGACAGTTTTTTATGGATATAATGACATCTAACATATATATAGTACATGAAAATTTTATAAAAATATTTACTAGATAACTACTAGACAATTACTAGAAGAATACTAGATATTTACCGGATAAATACCAGACCATATTCGTGTAAATATTTTCTCCTATTTTAGTTAATTTGTAAATTGTTTATGTTTTTTTCTATAGATGTAATTAGTTTGACTTAATGGTGAATTTTGTAAACAATTTAGTGAGACATGTGTATTTTTTACAATTTCCCATTTTCAAACATGAACCATTTTCATAGGGTGAACATTTTCAATGAAGTGTGTATTAGGTCTAGTCTGGCCTGGCCCATTATTCTCAATTAACATGCTAATCTGTTGTAATTTACGTCATTAACCACAGTGATGCACCATATTAAACTTACATATGTTTCTATATAATTAGAATAGTAATTTATAAAGTTTGTATCACCGATTGTTCGATCAACAATAAATGTACGATCCATCTTTTTTTTTATTATATCCTACCACACTTCTCATTATATTAGCTAAATTATTAATGGTATGGAATATGAAGTACGACAAACACAACACTTACTTATTTGCCACGTTTGGTACGTACGATAAGTTTCAGAAGTAATGTGCACTCGAAATAATTACGATACGATAATCTTAACACCCATAATTAATTTTTTGTTGAAGAAGCAAATTATTGAAATAAATGGTTTTGAAATTGATTCTATATGCTGAGGGCGGTTAAGTAATACTAATTAGATTTATAAGGAAATAAAATTAGAAACCCTAAATGACAGCTAAGGTGAAGCGATTATACAAACCATCTCGTAGAACCCTTGAGAAGGTAGCCTCCTATAATTTAGATCTGCATTTTAGAGATGAACTTGTCAACGAAGCTGGGGATACAATATGCCTATACTTCAGGTTCAGGTATTTAATTTAACCATTGATCTTTGTTTATGCAATAACAATTAATCGATCTAAACATTTCTTTTACAGATTTTAGTAAATATATCTCTTAGCTATAGTAATTTATTGCTGATTTTGAATTTGATTTGATAAAATTCTCTACATGTATATGTCTAGATCATGTGAGAGATGTTGGAAGAGATATCTGCAACCATTCAGATTCAGAGATGGAAACTGTTGGAATTAAAACACTCAAATGAACAACTTTTATTAAACTCAAAGATATTACAAGAACTCTCTCACTCAAAATACAAAACTAAAACTCACTCTTTACTTCTTTTCTCTCTAAAGAAGTTCTTATTTTTATTGATGAAAAACAACTAAACAACTCACCTAATTGTAGGTGAATTATACAACTCTCAACTAACTCAATTACTCACCACCACCTCCAACTAATACAATTAATAGCCAACTTATTTAGTTAATTTAATGGCCTCCAAATTGGTTGTAGTTAATAGCCACCAATTTGGTTATCACACACAAAAATCTACATACTTAAAATACCTAAATAAATTTACTACATTTTGGATTTGTGGGCTTGGACTCCAATTGATTGGATTTGGATTTTGGGTTTCCATTGATATGGAGCAAGTTTATAATCCAACACCCCCCCTTAAACTTCATGTTGTCATCCCAAGTGAGCTTCTCAATCTGATGTAGTTTTCGCTTGTGAGCGGCTTAGTGAAGATATCCGCAATTTGATCTTGTCTCTTCACATATTCAACTTGTACTTCCTTTCTTGCAACACACTCTCTTATGTAATGGTAGCAGATGTCGATGTGTTTGCTTCGATCATGGAATACAGGATTCTTTGCTAAGGCAATGGCTGACTTGTTGTCAACACGGATCTCAGTCGACTGCTCTTGCATTAATCCAATCTCCTTTAATAAATTTCTAAGCCAAATTGCATGACAGATGCATGAGGTTGCTGCAACATATTCTGCGTCACGTGTAGACAAAGTTACAATCGGTTGTTTCTTTGACATCCATGTAAAAGTAGTGTCTCCCATGAAAAACACGAATCCACTAGTGCTCCTTCGGTTATCTACGTCTCCACCCCAATCGTTATCGCTATATCCAATAAGTTTGTAATCATTAGAAATCGAATAGAATAAGCCAAAATCTATTGTACCTTTCAAATAGCAAAGAATTCTCTTAACAGCTTTGAAATGGGTAGTTGTTGGTGATACCATGTAGCGGCTAACTAACCCGACTGTATATAGGATATCAGGCCTCATGCAGGTATGATAGCGTAGACTTCCAACCAAACTTTTGAAAAGTGTTCGATCTATACTCTCACCTTCTTCTTGTTTGGACATCTTGATCCTGTACTCCACTGGTGTGCTTATTGGCTTACAATTCTCCATCTTGAACTTTTTCAAGATCTCTTGGGCATAGCTTTCTTGTGAAATGAATATTCCATCCTTTTGTTGCTTTACTTCTATACCGAGGTAGTGCGTGATGAGCCCCATGTCTGTCATCTCAAACTCCTTCGTAATCACTTTCTTGAATTCATCGAACATTCTTTGGTTTCTTCTAGTGAATATCAAATCAACCACATAGAGGCACACGATCAAAATATCTCCATCTTTGATCTTGATGTACAAAGCGTGCTCAAAAGGGCATTTGTTGAAGCCATTTTCTCGGAAGTACTTGTCAATTCTGCTATTCCATGCCCTTGGTGCTTGTTTTAGCCTATAAAGAGCCTTCTTCAATTTCAACACCTTGTCTTCATGGCCTTTGACTTCATAACCTGGTGGTTGCTAGATGTAAACTTCCTCTTCAAGAACTCCATTTAGGAACACCGATTTTACATCCATTTGATGAATTCTCCACTTGTTATGAGCCGCTAAAGAAATTATTAGTCTGACAGTTTCCAATTGAGCAACTAGAGCGAATACCTCATCGTAGTCATTTCTAGCCTTTTGACAATAGCCTTTTGCAACAAGCCTTGCCTTGTGTCTTTTGATCTCTCCCTAGGCATTCCACTTTGTTTTGTACACCCATTTGACACCTATCGCCTTGTGTCCTTTGGGAAGTGAAGTGAGTCCCCATGTATCGTTCTTCTCAATGGCCTTGATTTCTTCGTCCATTGCATCTCTCCACTTTTTCTCTTTTGTAGCTTCTTGAAATGTCACTGGCTCGCAGTCAACAAATAGACAAATTAATGTAAGATTGTCTAGTTGTTCAGTCACCTCATAGAGTTCTCGAAGACTTCTCATACGATGCACTTCTCTTTCATCTTTAGTCTCGCTTGAGGATGGAGATGATGATGATGATGATGACCCACCTCTATGACTAGGAGAAGTTGGTAGAGTTGTAAGGCCTCGTTGAAATTGTCTTGGTTGCTCAAGTGTTGTCAGCTCATATTCCTCGAATGGAGAAAAATTGAAGTCTTCCATTTGAGAATCAAAGTTCCATTCTCCTTCTCCATCAAATATCACATCTCGGCTGATCATAAATTTCTTCTCATTCAAATTGTATAGCTTACAGCCTTTTGAGCTTGAGTCATAACCGATGAAAATAAAACTTTTGCTTTTATCATCAAGCTTGGTTCGATTCTCATCTGGTACATGAACATGAGCTACACTCCCGAAGACTCAAAGATGGGAAATTCCGGGCTTTCTTTCACTCCATGCTTCTTGTGGTGTCTTTCCCCACACGGTTCTTGTAGGAGAATGATTTAATAGGTAGACTGCATATGCCACTACTTCTGCCCAAAACTCCTTGGGTAGTTTCTTGCTTTTAAGCATACTCTGTGCCATGTCAAGAATTGTTCTATTCTTCCTTTCTACCACACCATTTTGTTGGGGGGATCTAGGAACCGTTAAGGGTTGACGGATTCCATATGCTACACAAAACTTGTTGAATTCATTGGACGTGAATTCTCCTCCTCAATCAGATCTCATGGCTTTGATCTTATGACCACTCTCCTTTTCCATGACTGCTTTGAACTTCTGAAATACTCCAAAGACTTTTGATTTCTGCTTCAAGAAATATACCCATGTTTTTCTTGAGTAATCATCAATGAAAAGAAGGAAGTAGTTACTATTAGCGAGAGAACTTGGCTTGATAGGACCACACATATCGGTATGGATGAGCTCAAGCAGTTTCTTGGCTCTATAGTCTGACTCCTTTGGAAAGCTTCTTCTAAATTGCTTCCCTTGTAGACATCCTTCATACAATTGATCAGGATTATTGATACATGGTAAACCTCTAACCATTCGCTTCTTGGATAACAACTCCAATCCTCCAAAGTTAAGATGACCAAATCGAAGATGCCATAGCCATGATGCATCTTTGTAACACGCCTTCAAACACTTCGCAACATCGAGTTGAATGTTCAAAGGAAACATTCTATTCTTTGACATTTGTACTTTGGCAATCGGATCTCCTTTGCCATCTCTTATTAAAAGACTACAATCTTTCTTGTGAATATCATAGCCTTTTTCTAAGAGTTGGCCCAAACTTAGAATGTTGCACTTCATATTAGGCACGCAGTAGACATTTGAAATTAATTGGTGGCTACCATCTTTAGAACGAAATAGGATGTTACCTTTCCCCTTCACCGATATCTTGCTATCATCTCCAAATGAGACATCGCCACTTACTTCTTCAGTTAGCTCCATGAATAAGCTTCTTTTTCTGCACATGTGGTTGCTTACACTAGTGTCGAGATACCATGTGTTATCTTGATGATCACTGTTGTTATTGTATGCTAATAATAGTGTTTCTTTCTCCTCAATCTTCTCCTCCACGAAATTTGCCTTCTCTACAACTTAATCATTTCGAGCTCTACATTTTGAAGCATAATGCCCAAACTTTTGACAATTATAGCATCGGACTTAAGATTTGCCATACCTCAAGTTTGAATTTCCTTTTCCATGACCTTGTGTGGAGCTTTCTCCTTTCTCATAGTTATTGTTGGAATTGTTGTTGTAATTCCAACTCTATTCACGACCATGGCTTCCTCCTCGTCCGCGGCCTCATCCTCTGCCTCTGCCTCTACCATGGTTCTTTCTACCATTGCCTTGGCCTTCACTCATATCCTTAAGTTGTAACTTGAGGAGTTGCTTAGAGATACCTTGCTTCTTCTTATGATTTTCTTCAGAGGCTTGTAGTGATCCTTGGAGTTCTTCAATCGTCATCTCCTCTAAGTCTTTGGTTTCTTCAATCGTCACCACGATGTTCTCAAATTTGGGATCCAATGAGCGGAGTATCTTCTCTATTATTCTTACATCTTCTAACTTCTCACCGTTTCTTTTCAATTGATTAGAAATGACTGCTACTCTTGAAAAGTAATCGAAGATAGACTCGGATGGTTTCATGTGCAAGGATTCAAACTCACCTCTTAGTGTTTGGGGACATACCTTCTTCACCTTTTCGGCTCCTTTGTAAGAGGTTTGTAGCTTCTCCCATGCTTGCTTGGTAGAAGTTGCACTTGAAATCTTTTCAAAACCATCATCATCTAATGCTTGATAGATGAGTAAGAGAGCTTTCTTGTCTCTCTTTCGGGAATCCTTCAAAGTTGTAGCTTGATCTGGCGTGAGAGAGGCTTCATTTTCGGGATCCTTGAACCTTTCTCTATGATATCCCAAACATCATGAGCACCGAGAAGAGCCTTCATCTTGATACTCCAATTGTCGTAGTTGTTGTTGTTGAGTGTTGGAACTTGAAAGGATGCCATGTTATTCGCCATCTTACTCAAATAGCTTTTCTAGTTGTACAGAAGCTATTGCGACACTTTCTGGAGTCTGCTGCGACACTTTTGGATTCTAGTGTGACACTTCTGGAGTCTTTTGTAACACACTAGATGTATTGCAATGCTTTTGGCAGTCTACTGCGACACTTTCTGGGCTTTTTAGCTACTGCAACACCTGGGCAGTTTCAACTCGATTTTTCAGCACTCGGGAAAAAATTCTTTTTGGGAGGAGGACTCAAGCTTTAAACCTAGCTCTAGTACCACTTTGTTGGAATTAAAACACTCAAATGAACAACTTTTATTAACTCAAAGATATTACAAGAACACTCTCACTCAATATATAAAACTACAACTCACTCTTTACTTCTTTTCTCTCTAAAGAAGTTCTTATTTTTGTTGATGAAAAACAACTAAACAACTCACCTATTTATAGGTGAATTATACAACTCTCAACTAACTCAATTACTCACCACCACCTCCAAGTAATCCAATTAATAGCCAACTTATTTAGTTAATTTAATGGCCTCCAAATTGGTTATAGTTAATAGCCTCCAATTTGGTTATCACACACAAAAATCTACATACTTAAAATACCTAAATAAATTTAATACATTTTGGATTCGTGGGCTTAGACTCCAATTGATTTGATTTAGATTTTGGGTTTCCATTGATATGGATCAAGTTTATAATCCAACACCCCCCCCCCCCCTTAAACTTGATCTTGTTATCCTAAGTGAGCTTCTCAATCTGTGTAGTTTTCGCTTGTGAGCGGCTTAGTGAAGATATCTACAATTTGATGTTGTGTCTTCACATATTCAACTTGTACTTCCTTTCTTGCAACACACTCTCTTAAGTAATGGTAGTGGATGTCGATGTGTTTGCTTAGATCATGGAATACTGGATTCTTTGCTAAGGCGATGGTTGACTTGTTGTCAACACGGATCTCAGTCGGCTCCTCTTACATTAATCCAATCTCCTTCAATAAATTTCTAAGCCAAATTGCATCACAGATGTACGAGGTTGCTGCAATATATTCTGCTTCACATGTAGACAAAGTTACAATCGGTTGTTTCTTTGATATCCATGTGAAAGCAGTGTCTCCCATGAAAAACACGAATCCACTAGTGCTCCTTCGGTTATCTATGTCTCCACCCTAATCACTGTCGCTATATCTAACAAGTTTGTAATCATTAGAAACCGAATAGAACAAGCCAAAATCGATTGTACCTTTCAAATAGCGAAGAATTCTCTAGGTAGCTTTGAAATGGGTAGTTGCTGGCAAAAAATTTCTGGATTCTACTGCCGATTTGAGTGAAAGATTGCAGAGCGTTGCTGGCAAAATTTTTTTTATATCATTATAAAGAAGATGAAGCGAGAGAAAAATCTTACCGATTTGTGGATGGGAATAAGTTAGCTCTGATTGATCATATTGTTTCAAAGAAGATGAAGCGAGAGATAAATCTTACCGTCATTATAATGATCAGGCTTCAATTAACAGCAGAGAAAGAGTTGGCATTTGTTTCAATTTGTCTAGTATTTATATGTTAATATCAAAATGTAGATTTTTTTTATTAATTAAGGGTATTATGTATCAGTATTTCATTCATCTGTGTTAGGGATGGCAGCTAAAAATTGTATTATTTTATTTATATACTGAACTTTTGTAATTGTATATGATATAAATGTACACCAATGATATTGTATTTATTTGTATAGAAATGGTCAGTGCCATATTCGTTGACTCCTAGCCTTCAACCCTATAAGAAGGGCGACAGAGCCACACACGCTAACACTGGCAAAAACCCACCCCCTATTTTATTAAGAAGGAAAGAAAATAAACATAAGGTTGAAACCGTATTTAAGTGATGCAATATAGGTAGTGACCACTTAAGTTCCGAAAATAAGCATTGAAATAAAAACTGGAAAGGCAGTCCCACCAAATGACTCCTTCCCTGATTAGCTAAACAATCTGCCACTTGATTTCCTTCCAGAAAAACGTGAGATACCACTAGCTGCATATTCTGAAGAGCCTGTAAACAATCTGACCATTCAGCATAGATATTCCATGGAACTCGTCGACTTCTGGAGCAGAACAAATGAATTACGTAAGTAGAGTCACTCTCTACCAAGAGACTATTCCATCCTCTAATTTGAGCTTCTATAACAACAAAAATAGCAGCTTTCAATTCCTCAAGGAAGGGAAAGGCAATTTCAAAACTAAAAGAGAAACCACCAAAGAAACAACCACTAGAGTCCCGAAAAAAACCACCATAACATCCTTGATTCGATGAAGTAATCACTGAAGCATCAGTATTCACCTTGATCTAACAATAAGAGGGCGGCTGTTGGAATTAAAACACTCAAATGAACAACTTTTATTAAACTCAAAGTTATTACACGAACACTCTCACTCAAAATACAATGCTACAACTCACTCTTTACTTCTTTTCTCTCTAAAGTTCTTATTTTCGTTGATGATAAACAACCAAACAACTCACCTATTTATAGGTGAATTATACAAATCACAACTAACACAATTACTCACCACCACCTCTAACTAATACAATTAATAGCCAACTTATTTAGTTAATTTAATGGCCTCCAAATTGGTTGTAGTTAATAGTCTCCAATTTAGTTGTCATATATAAAAAATCTACATACTTAAAATACCTAAATAAATTTACTATATTTTGGATTTGTGGGTTTGGACTCCAATTTATTGGATTTGGATTTTGGGTTTCCATTAATATGGATCAAGTTTATAATCCAACACCCCCCCTTAAACTTGATCTTGTCATCCCAAGTGAGCTTCTCAATCTGATGAAGTTTTCGCTTGTGAATGACTTAGTAAAGATATCCACAATTTGATCTTGTGTCTTCACATATTTAACTTGCACTTCCTTTTTTGCAACACACTCTCTTATGTAATGGTAGCAGATGTCGATGTGTTTGCTTCGATCATGGACTACAGGATTCTTTGCTAAGGCAATAGCTCATTTGTTGTCAACATGAATCTCAATCAGTTCTTCTTGCATCATGCCGATCTCTTTTAATAAATTTCTGAGCCAAATTGCATGACAAATGCATTAGATTGCCGCAACATATTCTGCTTCACATGTAGACAATGTTATAATCTATTATTTCTTTGACATCCATGTGAAAGCAGTATCTTCCAATGAAAACACGAATCTACTAGTGCTTCTTCGGTTATCTACGTCTCCACCCTAATTGCTATCACTATATCCAACAAGCTTGTAATCATTAGAAACTAAATAGAATAAGCCCAAGTCGGTTGTACCTTTCATATAGCGAAGAATTCTCTTAGCAGCTTTGAAATGGGTGGTTGTTGGTGACTCCATGTAGCGACTAACTAACCCAACTGCATGAAGGATATCTGGCCTCGTGTAGGTAAGATAGCATAGACTTCCGACCAAACTTTTAAAAAGTGTTGGATCTTCACTCTCCCCTTCTTCATGTTTGGACATATTGATCTCGTACTCCACTAGTGTGCTTATCACCTTGCAGCTATCCATCTTGAACTTTTTTAAGATCTCCTTTGCATAGCTTTCTTGTGAAATGGAAATTTCATCCATTTGTTGCTTTACTTCTATGTCGAGGTAGTATGCCATGAGTCCCATGTCTGTCATCTCGAACTCCTTCGTCATCACTTTCTTGAATTCATCGAACATTCTTTGGTTGCTTCTAGTGAAGATCAAATCGTCCATGTAGAGGCACATGATCAAAATATCTCTGTCTTTAATCTTGATATAAAAAGCATGTTTATACGGACATTTGTTGAAGCCATTTTCTCAGAAGTACTTGTCAATTCTACTATTCCATGCCCTTGGTGCTTCTTTTAGCCCATGAAGGGCCTTCTTCAACTTCAACACCTTGCCTTCATGGCCTTTTGCTTCATAGCCTTGTGGTTGATGAATGTAGGCTTTCTCTTCAGTAATTCCATTTAGGAAGGCCAATTTAATATCCATTTGATGAATCCTCCATTTGTTTTGAGCCGCCAAAGAAATTATTAGTCTAACAGTTTCCAATCGAGCGACTAGGGTGAATACGTCATCATAGTTGATTCCGGCCTTTTGATAGTAGCCTTTTATAACAAGCCTTGCCTTGTGTCTTTCAATCTCTCCCTTAGTATTCTGCTTTATTTTGTACACCCATTTGACACCTATCGGCTTGTGTCCTTTGGGAAGTGAAGTGAGTTCCCATGTATCATTCTTCTCAATGGCCTTGATTTCTTTATCCATTGCATCTCTCCACTTTTTCTCTTTTACTGCTTCTTGAAATGTCATTGGCTGGCAATCAACAAATAGACAAAATAATGTAATATTGTCTAGTTGTTTAGTCACCTCATAGAGTTCTTAAAAACTTCTAGTACAATGCACTTCTCTTTCATCTTTAGTCCCCCTTGAGGAAGGGCATGATGATGATGATAATATTGATGATGATTACAATGATGATGACCTGTCTCTATGAGTAGGAGAATTTGGTGAAGTTGTGAGGCCTTACTGAAGTTGTCTTGGTTGCTCAAGTGTTGTCTGCTCATCTTCCTTGAAAGGGGAAAAGTTGAAGTCCTTCGTTTGAGAATCAAAGTTCTATTCTCCTTTTTCATCAAATATCATATCTCGATTGATCTTAATTTTCTTGTCATTCGGACTGTATAGCTTATAGCCTTTTGTACTTGAGTTATAACTGATGAAAATAAAACTTTTCCTTTTGTCATCAAGCTTGGTTCGATTTTCATCCGATACATGAACATGAGCTACACTCCTGAAGACTCAAAGATGGGAAATTTCGAGCTTTCTTCTGGTCCATGCTTCTTGTGGTGTCCCATACGCTTATTGTAGGAGAACTATTTAACAAGTCGACTGTACATGCCACTACTTCAGCCCAAAACTCCTTGGGTAGTTTCTTGCTTTTGAGTATACTCTGTGCCATGTCAAGAATTATTCTATTCTTCCTTTCTACCACACCATTTTGCAGGGGGATCTAGGAACCGTTAAGGGTCAACGGATTCTATGTGCTGCACAAAACTCGTTGAATTCATTGGGTGTCAATTCTCCTCCTCGATCAGATCTCATGGCTTTGATCTTATAACCGCTCTCCTTTTCCATGACTGCTTTGAACTTTTGAAACACTCTAAAGACTTTTGATTTCTACTTCAAGAAATATACCCAAGTTTTTTCTTGAATAATCGTCAATGAAGAGAATGAAGTAGTTACTATTAGGGAGAGAACTTTGCTTAATAGGACCACACACATTGGTATAGATGAGCTCAAGCGGCTTCTTCGCTCTATAGTCTGACTCCTTTGGAAAGCTTCTTCTAAATTGCTTTCCTTGTAAACATCCTTCGAGCAATTAATCAGGATTATTGATACATGGTAAACTTCTAACTATTCTCTTCTTGGATAACAGCTCTAATCCTCCAAAGTTTAGATGCCCAAATCGAAGATGCCATAGCCACGACGCATCTTTGTAACAAGTCTTTAGACACTTTGCAAAATCATTTTTGATATTCAAAGGGAACATTCTATTCTTTATCATCTTTACCTTAGCGATTAGATTCCCGTTGCCATCTCTTATAAAAAGACTACAATCTTTCATATGAATATTATAGCCTTTTTCTAAGAGTTGGCCCAAACTAAGAATGTTGCATTTCATACCAGGCACATAGTAGACATTTGAAATCATTTGGTGGCTATCATCTTTTGCTCTAAAAAGAACGTTACCTCTTCCCTTCACTAATATTTTTGTATCATATCTGAATGAAACATCACCACTTACTACTTCATTGAGCTCCACGGACATGTTCCTTCTTCCACACATGTGGTTGCTTACACCGGTGTCGAGATACCATGTGTTGTCTTGATGATCATTGTTGTTGTTATACGCTAGTATTAGTGCTTCTTTCCCCTTAATATTATCCTCCATAAAATTTACCTTCTCTTCAACTTGATCATTACGAGCTCTACATTTTAAAGTGTAATGCCCAAACTTTTGGCATTGTAGCACCGAACTTGAGGTTTGTCATACCTTGTGTTTGAATTGCTTCTTCCATGACCTATATAGAACTTTATCCTTTCTCGTAGTAATCACGGGACCTGTTGTTGTAATTCTAACTTCATCCACGACCATTGCTACCACCTCGTTTGCGGCCTCGTCCTCTGCCTCTGCCTCTTCCATGGTTATTTCTACCATTGCCTTGACCTTTACTTGTATCCTTGAGTTGTATCTTGAGGAGTTGCTTAGAGATACCTTGCTTTTTCTTATGCTTTTCTTCATATGCTTGCAATGATCCTTGGAGTCCCTTGATCGTTATCTCTTCCAAGTCTTTGGTTGTTTCAATAGTCACTATAATGTGCTCATATTTGGGATCCAACGGGCGGAGTATCTTCTCGATTATCCTTATATCTTCTAACTTCTCACCATTTCTTTTCAATTGATTTGAAATGGCTGCTACTCTAGAAAAGTAATCGGAGATAGACTCAGATGGTTTCACGTGCAAGGATTCAAACTCACCTCTTAGTGTTTGGAGACGGACCTTCTTAACCTTTTTGACTCCTTTGTAAGAGGTTTGCAACTTCTTTGATGCTTTCTTGGCGGAGGTTGCTCTTGAGATTTTCTCAAAACCAATGTCATCTAATGCTTGATAAATGAGGAAGAGAGCTTTCTTGTCTCTCTTTCAGGAATCCTTCAAAGTTGTAGATTGATCTTGTGTGAGAGAGGCTTCATTTTTGGGCTCGGTGAAGCCTTTCTTTATGATATCCAAACATCATGTGTTCCGAGAAGAGCCTTCATTTTGATACTCCAATTCTCATAGTTGTTGTTGTTGAGTGTTGGAAATTGAAATGATGCTACGCTATTCGCCATCTTACTCAATATTCTAATTGTACAGGGGCTAATACAGCACTTCTGGAGTCTTCTGTGACACACTGGACATATTATAACACTTTCTGCAGCTTTCTGCAACACTTTCTTCTATCCTCTGCAACAGTTTTTGGGCTACTACAATGTCTGGAATAAAAAATGGAACTTTTTGAAAGCGTAAACAACTTTCAAATGTAGATCTGGTACGACTTTGTTGGAATTAAAACACTCAAATGAACAACTTTTCTTAAACTTGAAGATATTACAAGAACACTCTCACTCAAAATACAATGCTACAACTCACTCTTTACTACTTTTCTCTCTAAAGAAGTTCTTATTTTTGTTGATGATAAACAACTAACTCACCTATTTATAGGTGAATTATACAACTCTTAACTAACACAACTACTCACCACCACCTTTAACTAATACAATTAATAGCGAACTTATTTAGTTAATTTAATGGGCTCCAAATTGGTTGTAGTTAATAGCCTCCAATTTGGTTATCACACATAAAAAATCTACATACTTAAAATACATAAAATTTACTACATTTTGGATTTGTGGGCTCGGACTTCAATTGATTAGA
Organism: Euphorbia pulcherrima; assembly: GCA_947683365.1. Lineage (NCBI taxonomy): Eukaryota > Viridiplantae > Streptophyta > Magnoliopsida > Malpighiales > Euphorbiaceae > Euphorbia > Euphorbia pulcherrima. The sequence continues at coordinate 46,457,219 of CANTUS010000009.1, forward strand.
TTTGGATTTTGGGTTTCCATTAATATTGATCAAGTTTATAATCCAACAGCGGCAACCAAACTACCCGAATGATCCGTGGAGACCTACGCCGTCTAATAGCTAGGCTGAGATTGCCTAGAATATTAGTTTCAACTACTGTATTCCAGATCGTTCCATTCCCTAATAGATTAGCTTCTCTATGATGTGTCCATAAACTTCAAAAACTGAGATGAATATTAGGCTATTTTCCCTAAAAAATAGCATCATGCCTAGCACACCAAATAATCTAAACCACATTAATGCATGCACTTTGCCAAAGAGCACGCTCTTGGGAGCTAAATTGTTGAACCAATGCCCACTAAAAAGACTCAACCAAGTTAGAACCATGGTGAAGCCATCTACCAAATACAGAGCTAACTCCCAGCCAAAGTTGTTTAATGATAGCACAGTCGATTAAGAGGTGAGTAATAGATTATGTATTGCATCCACATAAAACGCACTAGGTTGCTGAATGAAAACCTTTTCTCATAAGAATATCTTGCTCTGCTAAATAGCCCATAAGAGCTCTCCAGCAATCAAAGAAACGAGATGGTTGAATTGAAGTACTCTACATGAATTGAAATATGAGGCCTGAACCTCATGACCTTGCAACAAACAGTGAAAGAGCTTTGCCATGAAAACACCCAAAATATTAAGATGCCAAAAACATTTCCATTCTCTAGCCGTCTAACCTGCCGTATTTGCTGCTCAAAATCTGGCGGCAATTGACGCAAATTTTGCCAAATATTTCTCTTTAAAAACCAATCGACTTTAGCAAAACAGTTCTTTCATTGCAAGGTAGTAAGATTGAATTGATATGCAACACTAGAGACCAACCATTCATCATTTCAAAATTGATATCCGAGGAGCATCCAATGACCCAAAAGGAGTAAGCTTTAACTGTGAGGAAAATGTGTTTAAGCGACCTCTAAATTGAATAGTTACAAATTAATATCGGCAAACCATCACTCCCAAAAAATTGAGCCTGATCAAATTAAAACAAAATGTTTTTTCATATAAAGACCCTATGCCATCTTACCCGATAATGCATCAATCAAGGTAGAATAGTTCTTGACACCAATTTGTCCTTAGCGTAAACTTTTAGTGCAAAGTTCCCATGGAAGAGAAATAGGTTTTCATTTGTCAATGCAACCAGTCCAAACAAAATTTCTAACAGCTTGATTCAGTGAATTGATAAGCTTTGAAGGCCGTTTCTAAACAAGGAAATAATGTATGAAAGATCTAATAATGGACGATTTAATGAGAGTAAGACAACAAGTAATAGAAAGTTTTACCTTTTCATTGGGAAAATTTTGTAAAGAAAGAGTCCAATATGGAATGCTCGTAATTTGCATTTTTGTTTTGTGAACATCGATGGATCGATGCTTATGCAGGAAGCTTTGTATAGGTTAAATCTTGTTACAATAGGGATTGTGCATTTACGTGCATATAAGGCTAGGTTTGCTAGGACGTACCCCGAGCTGAGATAGAATAAGGTGAAGAAACTCGCACCCAAACCGAAACCTGCCTTTCGAGAGTCAACTAAGGACGGTAGATCATATGTGAATGTAGTCACTAATATTCGTGATTCGACTGGGGCCTCAAATGGAGAATCAACTAAGAACAGGAACGATGAATCAATGGGAGATTGGAAAGTGATGAGCCACATCATATACGACGTGAAATATATGCTGAATTTATTTAGCCCCTCAGAATGTCTTCTTTATCTTAATTTTATGGGTATCCCTCCAACCAAAATTTGCGAGACCTTGATCAAGAACTTAGCACCAAGATTTGGTCGTTTAGTGGTATGTGATTGCAATTTTGAGAGACCAGATAGATTGGACGTGGTATCTTGTTTAGCCTCAGTACCATTGGGAACAATTAGCAGATCCCTGATAGTTTATATAGGGAGTACTGATGTGGTAATTCATACTAAACTTAGGCAAGGTGTAGGTTGCCAGCATTGTTAGGAATTAGAGTCAAATATCTCAAGTGAAGTGGAAGAGGAGGATAGTATTTCCATGGGTTCGGGTTATTTTAAAAGTTTGACAAGAACAGACTCCTGTAATAAGTCTGTTCATTCGGCTAGTATAGCTGGGGTTACTGAATCATGTTCGGCTGAGGCTCTAAGTTTAGGAAAAGGATAGGAATTACAATGTACCAATTTGTTCTCAATAGGCCCAGATATTCCTAACAGGAATAATATTCTTTGCATTACTTTGAATGATGAAAGGAGTGAGAACGATGAGCTATTGACCTTTTGGTCTGGGGAGAAACTTGAGCTGTTTAATAGACACCAGCAGGAGACAATTATGGAGACTTTTGTGGTCGCAGTGATGAGGTTCATGGTACGATCTCTAGGGTTGATTAATTTTGTTATGTTATTAAATTTTTTGAGTTAGAATTACCGGGATGGATTGACTAATGGTGTAAAACAACATTTGGTTAGGTCGTGCATTAGGAAGTGGAATTTACAGATTTTTGTGTTAATAGAAACCAAAGTAGGTAGGGTGTCGGATCTGGTTATTAGAAAGTTTTGGGGTAAGAATGATTTTTTGTCTCATTGCATTCCTGCTCAAGGATTATCGGGGGGATTGGTGGTCTCATGGAACACGGATCTTATTCTGGGACATATTGTTCACTCTTCTGATAGGTGGTGCTAACTCCATGTGTCTGTAGGTCAGGTTGAGATGGTTTTAGTGTATTTGTATGGGTTGGTTAATATTACTGAAAGATATCAATTATGGTTAGAATTGCAGCCACATGTCCTTTATTACGAGAGAATTGTGTTGTATGGAGACTTCAATGAGATTCTTCATAGCTCAGAAAGGTCAGGCAGTTCGGGGATATTATCAACTTCTGTGGTGCAATTTTAGGAATTCGTTAATGATTGCTCCTTATATGATATACCCTTACACAGGAGGGATTACACATGGTCCAATAGTCAAACCTTTTCCAGGATAGATCGGGTCTTGGTTTCTTGTGACATTATTGATATGTGGCCAAGCCTAAATTTATCCACGGCTGACACTACACTTTTAGATCACTTTCCTATTGTGTTTTCGTCTCACGAACAAAGGAGGGGATGGTGCTTTCTTATCTAATCCCTGAATTGTTGGTGGGACAATGCAAATTTTTTGCCATTTCTGAAGGAGAAATGGGGGATGATTTGCGATGAAGGGGCTGATATTGAATTAGACTTTAAATTGAGGCATCTATAAAATTTCATTCGACCATGGTATATTATGAACTTTAGAGGGCTTGAGAGGAGAATTTTATCATAAAAAAGAAAGTTTTATTGACTGCAGGAGATGTCGTGACACGCATTGATGTTACAGTTGGTTCTGAACTTCAAATAGAACGATCTACCTTATCGGACTGTCGATGAAGCTTAGAAAAAGTTTGACATCAGTAATCTAGAGTACAATGGACTGAACTGGGAGACAGTAATACCACTTACTTTCATAGGATTGCTTCAGTAGAGCAAGGGGTAATAAAATCAGCCACATTGAGGTTGATGGAGTACTGACGAGTGATTCAGGAACGATATCCACGGCGCTTCAAAACTTCTATGCGATCTTTTCTATGAGAGGCCTACGGTTTCCTTTTCATTTGAGGGATTAGACTTTCATCTGGTAAGGAATGAGTCTAATCAAAGTTTAATCGAGCTATTTTAAGAGAAGGAGATTTGGGCTGCAATGTGTTCCATTAACGAAGGGAAAGCTTCAGGATCGGATGGTTTTAACTTCTATTTTTATAAGAGGTTTTGGGAAGGGTGGAAATCTGAAATTTTTTAATTGTTCCATCAATTTCATGAATCTGCACACCTGCCACATTCAATTAAAGCCTCACTGCTGGTTTTGATTCTAAAGGTACTTGGATCATCATCTTTGAGCAATTTTAGACCAATAGCACTCATTCATGGGCTATATAAACTTCTTTCGAAGGTGCTTGCAAATTGGCTTCAGCCTTTGCTTCTGAAGTTGATTTCAAACAGCCAATTCGGTTTTGTGAGGGGGCGTAATATTCATGAGTGTTCTTTTATTACTTCGGAGGTCATACATACATTGCACAAAGGTAAGCGGCCTTGTTTGGCGCTGAAGTTAGATTTCCATAAGGCTTATGATAGTGTCTCGTGGTCATACATTGACGCTATGTTTAGGAGGATGGATTTTGATGAGCGATGGGCTTGATGGATGAAAGGCTGTAGGGATAATTCTGAAACATCGATTCTTATTAATGGAAGACCGAGTGAACCAATTTGGATTAGGAGGGGTGTCAAACAAAGGGATCCTATTTCACCTTTTATCTTTGTTCTGGCAATTAAAGGATTGAAGTAGATGATTGATACGAGTGTCTGGAAAGGCCTTCTTCTAGGGTTCCATTTGGGCTGCTCTGATTTGGATATTTCGTTCCTTCAGTTTGCAGATAATACATTATGTTTTCTCCATGCAGATTATGCTACTTTGAACTTATTTCTGGTTTGTACATTAATTATTATAAGAGCTCTATATGGGTATTCATGTGAGTGAGTCTTTTTTGCAACTTGTTCTGAAATTTTAGGGTGTAAGATAGAAAACTTCCCGATAATGTATATGGGTTCCCCATAAGCGTGAAAAAGGTTCTAGTGCCATATTGGAATGTGTTAATTAGTAAATTCCAAAATCGGCTTACTAGTTAGAAGGGTAACTATCTTTTGTATAGTGGGCAAGTTGTTCTTATTAAATCTGTCCTGTACTCTCTTCCTATTTATTTGCTTTCCGTGAATAAAATACTTGAGTCCGTTAATGACAGGATTGTGCAATTAATGAGTAATTTTTTGTGGAGAGGTGACTTGAATTTGGGGGGAATTTGTAAGGTGAGTTGTAAAACTGTAACCTTGCCAAGAGATCTAGGGGGCTTGCACATTCAGAATCTGAGACTTGTTAACTATAGTCTCCTACTGAAATGGGTTTAGAAAACTAAGACATCGAACTTAGAGTCCTAGTGGTATGAAATATGTGTTAAACCGTACAATTTCTCATCTTGGGCATCATTGGAGGAGTGGGATAATAGGAAGTTATCTTTGATCTGGCAGAGTATTGTTACTTGCTGAGTCAAGAATAGGTATTTTGGGATGTGTTTCATTACAATGTGCGTATGGTGGTCGGAAATGGGGTAGAGTGTTCTTTTTGGCATGATACTTGGATGGCTAACCAAACTCTTTCTTCTTTATCTCTTGACCTTTACCATCTCTATAACAGGTAAGCATGCTCAGTTCTGTAGGGGTGTAATCACCTTTTTGGTGCTTGTTGGTCCCTGTGACAATGTTTATAAGGGCAGAGGGGGGTGAATGGCCCTTTTTATCAGAATTAGCAAACTTAGAAAAGTCTTTAGTGTAGCGTGTTTGCTTATGATCCAAAAGATGGATCCAGATGTTGCAAATGTGTGCAATTAAGTAAAAGAGAAAGAAAATCAAACACAAGTATTTTATACTAGTTCAGCCCTGCCTACATCCAGTCCCTAGAGTTTCCTTCCTTCGAGCTTGTCCACTAGTGGATTGCTTTCCAACTGGCATGAATCAAGCCTTACAAATTTGTCTCCGGATGGTAACCCCTTCCGGATGTAGAATATACCACTAGAAGCACCAACTCCTAGCTGAGTCCTCTTATCTTTAGTAGGATATACCTCTTAGCCTTCTACCTTGAATCTAAGCTGAGTCCTGCAGGGAGATCTCACTCAAAGGACCTACTTCAAGCTATATCCCAATCTCCCAACTTAGCCAAGTTAGAGATTCTTACACTTTAGTTTTTAACAAAGGGTTAGATTTTGGATTTCCTCAAGTTTGTAGTTTCACTTGGGAATCCTTACAAACAGATTTTGAATCAAGGGTTCTTGGAGGGATTAAATCAACTGATTGTATAAGTGTTGCTTTGTTACTTGCTTTTATAAATCAATCAGTTATCCTGCTCATTTAGTGAAGAGCTCCTTTTATAGACTTTGATCATAAATGTAGCCATTTGTGGTTGGTGATCTTTCATTTAATCTTCCCCCTTGATCAGGTCAATGTGGAGCTTCTGGATCCATTAATCAATCCATTAGACTGCATTTTGATCCGTTTGAAACCTTAGGATTGCAGCTGGAAAGTTGTCAGTGATCGTTTTGCTTGTCATTTTGTGATGCACCAACTTTCATACCATTTGCTGTATGATGTGTGCTCTACGCGTGCCTTTATTGGTGTTGGAGTAAAAGGTAGTTAGTTTTTTCTCTGTTCAGTGTCAGACCCTATTGACCTTTTTCTGAAATGTGCAAGCTGTCATTTTTGTCTATGTCTTAGGGAAAGGATCTTTGACTTCCATAGACCAAAAAGTTTAAGGGGAAAAGTATATTTGAAAACTTTCTCTATATTTGAAATATAGTTCTTCCGGATGTCTTTTAGACCTATATGCTCCGGATCTATCTTCCAGAGATGGCTTTAATCAGTTCTTCTAGATGCTAGTCTTGATAGTCAAAAGTTTGTTTCCTTTCCAAACTCCGTCCGGATGATTTCCCTTACTACTTAGTTTTTTAATTTGTTCAATGGATGACTTGTGTCTTGATCTTTGTTCGGACATTTCCATTTGGATTTTAGAGAATCACATACATTGTTTTTGTTTCTTTCAAACTTGATTCAGATTTGTTTTTAGATTTTTATCCGGATCATTGTTTCCCAACAATCTCCCCCATTTGATTGAAACAAAAACTTAAGTCATCTAAGCATGGGTGTATAAACTAAGTATACTTTTTGTTACTTAGTCTTTTATAATGGCTCCCCCATAATTTTAGCATCCTAACGCCCCTATAATTTTATGATTCCTGCTTGTAAGTTTGTTTTAGTACAATTACAGACTGTACTCTAGAAGCGATTGTTTTGATAGTTAAGATGTTTCACTTCATATATACTTCTACTGTTAACAATGGTTAACATTATAAAGTTTAGTATTACAAGTTACAGAAATACATATAAAGTGAATCTAGCTATTACATGAGTGTTACAAAATTATCTATCCAGCTTAACTATCTCTCTAGATGGACCACTCTTCTGGACTTGCAGCGTCTTCCCTTTCCCACTTCCTTCTCCTTGATGACTCTGATCTTCCTCCCCCTTTTTGCTTCCATCAAGGGGATCAATAACCATATAGGTATGCTTGTCCTAAGATTTATGCCAGGTAGAGGAGTAGATAGAGTAGTCTTTATTGCCTTTTGCCCGCTCATCAATAATATGATCCACTATGGGCAGAGTCAAATAATAAGGGTGAAGGGACCTCCGGAGTTTATCATAGGATTGAGAGACTTGAGGAAGAATGAGCATGAAGTGCTCTTGGTCCTTGGGATCAAAATAGGGAAACATGGCCTTGATTAGAGTAGTCAAACCTTTTTAGCTCATGAACCCTGAGTCCCTCATAGCTTGAACCAGATTGTGGAGGACAATAATGAGTTGACTTTCTGGAATGGCCGGAGATAGATAGTTTATTTATTCCGACTTGAAGGAGGGTGATTTCATTGTTAATGCCCATCTAAATATAGTGGATAGATTCTGTTTGATCTTTTATTTCTTTAAAGATAGTCTTCTTCTAGTCATTTATTGTTTGCTCAATGCCAGAGTTATGAGCTTGCATCTCACCACCTATATCATCTAAGATTTTATCTTTGAGCTTAGGGATGGTTTTGTCTATGAAGTTGGCAAGCATTTCCTGAGTTACTAGCTAATTAGTCTCCAGGCTTAGCAGATTAGGTTTTAGAACTCTAACTTCCATGAATTTTGTTAGGTTTTCAAACTTGGAGTCAATGTAGAGCTTGATTTCTGTGGATAGATCAGTGGCGAAAGAGGACATTCTATTTAGGACAGTTGCATAGTTATCAGAGGCCAAAGTATTGGCTTGACTAGAATTTTAATTTGCTGTGGAGGAGCTTTCTTTTACCTCATTTAGAAGAGGCTAGATTTCGGATAGTGAAGCTGCGGCTATAGCTCCAGGAGTTGGGAAGTCCATGACTTGTTGCTTAATTTTGGGGAGGCACTTCAAACTTTCTTTGATCTCACCCAAATCCTTTCGGACTGCTTTTTCAGATTTTTGCCTGAGCAACTCCTTCTCAACAGCTTTTAGGTGAGTGGATATTGTCAAGAGGCTCTTCTTGATGAACCCCTCTTTATGATGCTCAAGACTTGCCTCCTAAAGGTGTTTAAGAGTGGCACTGACTTTGGAGTCTTTGGAGTTTTCATTAGGAAGAGTCACTGATTTTATGCAAGGGGGAAATTTTTTGTTTGAGGCTCCAGATGAGTCACCATCAGATAAGCTAGATTCATCTATGGACCTGGAACTGCTTCTAAAGGGGCTATTATCTTCTGAACTAGAGCTTTCAACTGCTCCTTTCTCTTCTCCACCCTTATCCATCTCCCTTTCCTCCGGAGTAGCCTCGCCCGTAGGATTCACTTTAGAAGTGTGCCCTTTGGAACTCAGACTCTCTCTCTGCTCTAGTGTTATTTCATCTTGGTTTGGCACTATGTCCTTAGCTACATTATGAGAGACTATAGCTAAGTTGTGCTCTTCATGATCAGAATTAAGATGAGATAGATCAGGAGTTACCTCTATGGTTTCTAGTGTCTAATCCTGATTATCTTCATCATTCTTCTTCACTTCTTCCAGCCTTGCTTCTGGATGGTTAGAACTATCCTCAACCACCCATACGACTGACTTTTCAGGACTTTCTTTTTCTCCCCTAGACATGTTGGCATTTTCCTCAATAGTCTTCTCCAGTGCCGTTTTAGGACTTTCAAGATTTATGATGGCAGTGCTAGATCCAAGCAGATTCTTTGAAAGTGGTTATGTTCTTTCAGCAAATATTAATTCATCAGCTTCCTAGATTTTGGACAATGCATCCATATCTTGTGGATCTATAAGAATTGGAGGAACTTAAGAGGACTCTCCGAGACCTTCAGTTCTCTCCCAAATAATTTTATTGTTGTCTTTGATCACTACTTGAATGATGTCGAATTAATCATCATCTCTCCCCATGATTTCTGTTCCTCCGGGAACATTTTTCCCTTTCCTAGACTTGGCATTTTCCAAAGTAGCTTTCTACCGATACTACTTGGCTTCCTTATTTAGTATTATCTCAGCAAGCCTCCTGCCTTCACTGGCTTTCTTTTCTTGGGCAGCAAGGGCTTCATCAAAGGTTAGCCCTTTTCTTTGGAGCTACTTTTGAGGAGGAGCTTCATCCTCTGTCTCCTCATCATCTGCCTCCTCTTCCATTTCAGCCAATGTTCTTTTGGCTTTCCTTCTTCCGGCCTCAATTACTTTTGTAGTAATTTGAGGTAGACCCGCAGCAAGCGCAAGCTGTCCCTTCTTAGCTATAGCTTTGATAAGTCTGCCCCTGGTTCTTGTCTTTTCGGAGCTTAGGATTTGAGTGATGGGCAGAGTGTCCTCACCAATCTCTTCCGGAACCATTTCAGCTTGCTTTTTAGCCTTAGCTTTATTGGTTCTAGGCCTTTTAGGAATAGGAGCCTCCTCTTCCGGATCAACTATCTTTTGGGATTTAATCTTTCGCTGATCCCTTTTTAGTTTTGCCTTCCCTTCATCCTATTCCTCATCAAATAGGAGATTGAGGAAATTCTTCTCAAGGATGGGCTTTCCATAAATCCCTTCAAATTTGGTCAGATCCACTTCTACCACTTATAGAATTCTTGTGGTCAAGGCGCTATATGAGTTTACATGGGTCTTGAGATAGTGAATGATCAAGACTGGGCAGTTTACTTCCACACTTCCAACCCGGTGCTATAGGATGCAGTGCTGGAGGGAAGAAACTGTAGTCAATGACCCCTTCCTTATTAGGATGAGCTTGGCCAGAATGTGCTACAGGAATCTGGGCATTCTAGGGAAGTAGGTTGAGAATTTGTCCATGAAGTAGTTCTTGTGGAGCCATAGTTTTGACTCGTACTCAACTCTAGTCTCATCCCCATCTTTTCTCAATATTATTCTAGAGTTCTTCATGTGCAGATTCTTCTCAAAGAACTCTGGAGTGAGAATTATGACCTTCACCTCTACCTCAGTGCATAAGGCATCAAAATGGTTATGAGCACTGAGATTTGAAAAGAATTCTTTAACAAGCCTTGGGTAGGTAGGGCAATTTATCTTCAAGAGATCACCCAGATTTTGATCTTCAATTAGGGTGAAAAAGGAGGGGTTCTGAATAGGTAATCATCACCTAAGTGATCAATGGGTATGATAGAGTTGGAGGTTTTGAGATTTAGGGGTTCATAATCAGTATCCGTCAAGTCAGATACTTGAAAGAGATATCTGCTTGGTAGGATTTTGAGGGTATTAGAGGTGTTTGTGGCTGCCATTTTGGAGAGATTTTGAAAGGTAGATTTCTAGGTTTGAATTTTTGTAGAGTATTAGTAGAGTAGTTGCTCGAGTGAAGGGGAGAAGGGATTTTGAGGGGTTTATATAGAATTTCTGAAGTGAGGGTATATTGGTAATCCAGACTCCGGCTGTTTTGACTGAACTTTTGAAATTAACTGTTGTATTTACCACGCGTGTACCAGCCAATGGACTTTTGAAATTCAAAAAGTAATAGTTACCTTTATGGGCTTTTACTGCCATATGTCATCTTTGTCGGCATATGTGGCAAAATTCTGGAATAGATCTTCCCAATACTTCTTGTCTTCTGGACTGAGTTTTTATCTCATGATCCAGCTTGATTTAAAACTAACTTCCAAAGTTTTTCTAAATTGGATTTGACATCCCGATTGATTCTCTCAGTTTCCCAAATTGATCTTTACCTAGTGGTTTGGTAAAGATATCAGCTCTCTGTTCATTGGTTGGAACATATACCAACGCAACATCCTTCTTCATTATATGATCCCGGATGAAGTGATGCCTTATGTTGAAATGCTTTATCCTACTATGAAGCACCAGATTCTTTGACACATCAATAGCACTTTTGTTGTCACACAATACATCCACACGTCTGGATTCCACTCTATAATCTTTAAGTTATTGTTTGATCCATAGGAGTTGACCAACATAACTTCTAGCTGTCATATACTCTGCTTCTATGGTGGATAAGGCAACTGAAGTTTGCTTCTTGCTATACTATGAGACTAAGCAATCCCCAAGGAAATGGCATCCTTCGGATGTACTTTTTCTTTTAAGAGTATCTCTACCATAGTCTGCATCTGTGAACCCATAGAGTGTGAAGTCTCCATTACTAGGATACCATAACCCAACTTTAGTGGTTCCTAGGAGATATCTAAGTATCATTTTGATAGCCTTGAGATGAGAATCCTTTGGATTGGCTTGATACCTTGCACAGTAGCATACTGCATAGTGTATGTCAGGTCTGCTAGCTGTTAAGTATAGGAGTGAGCCAATCATTCCTCTATAGAGCTTCTGATCAACATCTTCTCCTTCACAGTCCCTAGATAAGATTGTGTCTAAGCCCATTAGCGTGGACATTGGTTTGTTGTTGTCTATTTTAAACTTCTTCAGGATCTCCTTGGTGCATTTTGATTGATTGATGAAGATCCCATCTAGACTTTGCTTGATTTGTAGACCGAGGAAAAAGTTGAGTGCTCCCATTATGGACATCTCAAATTCCTTCTGCATTTGAGAGCTAAATTGTTTGCACATCTTCTTATCAGTGGCGCCAAAATTGATATCATCCACATAGATCTAGACTAGAATAGTATCATTTTTCTTCTTTTTGAAGAAGAGTGTGGCATATGTCCTGCCTTTAGTATATTCCTTGGATATAAGGAATGAGGTTAATCTTTCATACCAGGCTCTTGGTGCTTGCTTTAATCTATAGAGATCTTTCTTCAGTCTATAGACATGATCTGGATGCTTTGGATCTTCAAATCCAGGTGGTTGCTTAACATATACTTCTTCTTGAATGACACCATTTAAAAATGCACTTTTGACATCCTTTTGGTATAATGTGAACCCCATGAATGATGCAAACTCATATAGGATTCGGATTGCTTCCAGTCTTTCTAAAGGGGTGAAAGTTTCTTCGAAATCAATTCCTTCTTACTGGTTATAGCCTGGAGCGACTAGTCCTGCCTTGTTTCTTACAACTACTTTGGATTCATCAAGTTTGTTCTAGAACACCCATTTAGTGCCTATAATTGATTTTCCTTTAGGAGAGGGCACAAGATCCCACACATCATTCCTGGTGAATTGATCTAGCTGTTCCTGCATCTCCATCATCTAGCTTTCATCCCCTTCAGCTTCTTGAAATTTCTTTGGCTCTATAAGAGAGACCGAAGCAGCATAGCTTATCATCCGGTTGAGCTTACCTCTAGTTCTAACTGGATTCTGAACATCATCCAAAATATTTTCGATGGAATGATCTCTGTGGGTCCGGATCCCCCTTTCCAGGCCTTTATATTGAACTTGGACTTCCTCCACTTCAGTTTCAACTACTCCTTCATTAAAGTCAATCCCTTGTGGATTAAGATTAACTTATTGTATTTATGGATCAAAGGATATTCCTTCATCTTCCTCCTTGTACTTCTTGATTTGAAATGAATCATGAATTCCTGCTTCCTCCTTTTCTCCAGATTTTTTAGCTTCCAAAACTTGATCTTTCGGAGTGTAGCTTTTCTTTCCTGTAGTGTATCTCTTATCGAAATCTACATGTATAGACTCTACCATAGTTTGGGTTCATTTATTGAAGACTTTGTAAGCCTTACTATGTGTTGAGTAGCCAAGGAAAACTACTTCATCAGATTTACGATCAAATTTCCTAATTGCTCTCTATCATTAAGGATGTAACATTTACACGCGAATGCTTTGAAGTACCCAATTTTGGGTTTTCTTCCCTTCCAGATTTCATATTTGTCTTTTCTATGGTCTTTCTAATGAGAGCTCTATCTAAGATGTAGCATGCAGTGTTTATGGCCTCACCCTAGAAATATTTTGGCAAACAATTTTCAGTAAGCATTGTTCTAGCCATTTCTATAGTGGTCCTGTTCTTTCTCTCAACTACTCCATTTTGTTGAGGAGTGTGAGGGGCATAGAAGTTATGTTCAATGCCCTTGGAGTCACAAAAGTCAGCAAAATGCTTATTTTTGAACTCTCCACCATTATTACTCCGGATGCGTGCAATGCGTATGCCCTGTTCTACTTTTATCCGAGCGAATGTTTTGGAGAATTGGTTAAAGGCTTCATCCTTGCTTGTTAACAGGAGAACCCAGGTATATCAAGAATAGTCATCTATAATGATTATAGTGTATTCTCTTTTACCTAAACTCACTGGATTAATTGGACCAAAGAGATCAATATGTAAGAGTTCAAGTACTCTTTTGAAAGGAATGTATGAGATGGAAGGGAAACTTTTCTTATGCTATTTTCCTAGTTGGCATGCAGTGCATAGATGATCCTTATCAAAAGTAATCTTAGGCAAACCCACAACTAATTCCTTTTTGGCTAATTTGGATAGGAGGTTCATGCTTACATGTCCCAACCTCCGGTGCCATAGCATGACTCTTCTTCTTTAGACACCAAGCATATAATCTTCTTATCATTTTTAATGTTTATAGAATAGACATTATTTACTCTAGGTGCATAAAGAATAAGTTGATTAGACTTATTATCATATATTGAGTAGCCTCCGAAGTCAAATGTGACTTTTCTTCCTTTGTCACATAATTGGGCCACACTTATTAGGTTGAATTTCAGTCCATCAACTAGTGAGACATCTTCAATCTTAAACATAGATCCAATGGTTCCAAGACCAATGATCTATCCCTTTTGATTGTCTCCAAAGCTTACTTTGCCTTCCTTCTTCCGGGTTAATGTCATGAAGGCATTTTCATCACTTGTCATGTGTCTTGAGCATCCACTATCAATATACCAATTGTATTGATCTACTATGGATCTAAGGCATACCTACAAAACAGATCAAGTGAGTTTGGGTAACCAATCAGATTTGGGTCCTCTCGGGTTAATAACCATCTCAAGCTAAGATGGGTATGTTCTGCTTTTGCTTTATGTTGATCTTTTCCTGATCCTTCCTTCCATAGTTGCCTTTATACCTAGCCTCTTGTACATTAGTAGATAGTCCAGTTTAAATTTGGAAGTTGGTTGGTGGTGCAATTTCAGCTTTATAATTTCTTCTTTGTTTGATAGGTTGTTGGTTGTAAACTACCTTAGCCTTTCCTTTCTGGGCAGCAGTATATTTTTGAGCTTCTGACCATCTGCTAACTCCATTTGTCTTTTGATTTGGATTCCTTTGAATCCTATTTTGAGGAGGAGGAGGATTATCTCTTCGTGGATCATTTGTTTCAGGTTTCTTTATGGATGCTTCCTTTAATAGATTGACTTCTCTATCCAGTCCCATTACATTTGCATTCAAAATCTGGACTTAATTTTTTAGGTAGTTTTCTTCCAGTACATCAATATGCTTGGTTGTTCGAACCAAATTGATGTCTTATGCCATTACCTCAGCATCTTTAGCCAATTCTAGTATTGCTCTTTTTAGAGACTTGATGGCTTTCGCATTCTTCTTCACTCCCTTGATAGCAATAGAAAGAGCTTTTGCAAGATCAAAGTTAGAGGTAGAATTAGAACCGAAATTTACCTCAGTGTTTGCTGTATTTGATTCTGATTCTTTGATTTGCACTATTTCTTGCTTCGAGGCGTCCCATCCGAATTGCTCTATTTTCGATTTAATCAGAGCCATGAATGCATAATTCGCAGTCTCTTCTCCTTCTGCTGAAGATGAGCTACTACTTTCTTCACTATTTCTCTAGGTAGCAACCATTGCCTTCTTTTTGAAATTCTTGGTTCTTATGAGTTTGGGGCACTTTGTTCTAAAGTGGCCTTTTTCACCACATTCGAAACAGGCAGCGTCTTTCTCCGGATCCTTCTTTTCTTCAGGATTCCTTCTAGGCTTACTTCCTCCGGAGGTGCCTTCTCTTATTCTCCGAGATTCATACCTCTCTGATTTCCTTCTATCTTTCCTTTGTATGAATCAATTTAGCCTTATAGTCAGTAAAGCAAGTTGATCTTTGGTGCTCATTGACTCATCGATTTGCTCTTCTTTTTGCTCAAGTGGATTCTACCTTAAGAGCAATGACCTTCTTTTTCTCCTCAGGTTTCTTTTCTTGTTGGCTGTATCTCTCCATGGACAATTCTTGGGTTGGAAGATTGCCAATGAGTTCATCATAATTGTAAAAATTTAAGTCATGAGGTCCCTCAATGGCAGTCTTTTTATTGTCCCATTCCTTAGTGAGACTCTGGAGCACTTTCTTGACCATTTCTACTTCTGGAATATCCTTCCCTAGCCTTTTCATTTCATTCACTAGATTTGTGTATCTAGTGTTCATGCTACTAATTGATTCTTTAGGCCCCATCTTAAAGGATTCAATCTTTTGTTGAAGTAGATCAACTTGGCCTCTCTTACTTTGGAAGTTCCTTCATAGGTTACTTCTAGCTTCTCCCATATCTCTTTTGCAGTCTCACATCTAGATATCCTATTGAATTCAGCTACACTAAGAGCACAATGAAGCATATTAATAGCATTTGTGTTTTCATGCAATTTTTTAAAGTCATTTTCATCCCACATGCTTGATGGCTTTCAGGAAGTCATACCCTCTACTTCGTAAGTAGGTTCATATAGGCCATCTTTAATAACTAACCATGCTTGCATACTTTGTGATGGATGAAGTTCTTCATCCAGTTTTTCCAAAAGTATAGTGTTCACCGGTGAAGGGTGGAGGACGGGTAACAGACATACCCTCGGGAAGCAATTATGGGTTTTGGAAACTCATTTTGATATGTGAATTAAAATATATGGACCTTTAGCTCGTGATTATTAGATCTCTTATTTCAGCACTTGCTCTAATACCACTAGTTGGTCCCTATGAGAGTGTTTATAAGGGCAGAGGGGGGTGAATGGCCCTTTTTCATGGAACTAGCAGACTTAAAAAAGTCTTTAGTGTAGCGTGTTTGATTATGATCTGGAAGATGGATCCGGATGATGCAAATGTGTGCAATTAAGTAAAAGAGAAAGGAAATCAAATGTAAGTATTTTATACTAGTTGGGCCCTGCCTACGTCCAGTCCCCAGAGTTTCCTTCCTCCGAGCTTGTCCACTAGTGGATTCCTTTCCAACTGGTAGGAATCAAGCCTTACAAATTTTTCTCTGGATGGTAACCCCTTCCGAAAGTAGGATATACCACTAGAAGCACCAATTTCTAGCTGAGTCCACCTATCTTTAGTAGGACATACCACTTGGCCTTCAACCTTGAATCTAAGTTGAGTTCTACAGGGAGATCTCACTCAAAGCACCTACTTTAAGCTATAACCCAATCTCCCAACTTACCCAAGTTGGAGATTCTTACACTTTGGTTTTTAACAAAGGGTTAGATTTTGGAGTTCCTCAAGTTTATAGTTTCACTTGGGAATCCTTACAAACAAATTTTGAATCAAGGGTTCTTGGAGGGATTATATCAACTGATTGTACAAGTGTTGCTTTGTTACTTGGTTTTATAAATCAATCAGCTATCCTACTCATTTAGTGAAGAGCTCCTTTTATAGGCTTTGATCATAAATGTAGCCGTTTGTGGTTGGTGAGCTTTCATTTAATCTTCACCCTTGATCAGGTAGATGTGGAGCTTCCGAATCCATTGATCAATCCGTTAAACTGCAATTTGATCCATTTGAAATCTTGGGATTGAGGCTAGAGTTGTCAGTGATCATTTTGCTTGTCATTTTGTGATGTACCAACTTTCATACCATTTTCTCTATGACGTGTGCTCCACGCGCTCCTTTATTGGTCTTAGAGAAAAGGTAGTTAGCTTTTGCTCTACCCGGTGTCAGACCCTATTGACTTTTCTCTGAAATGTGCAAGCTGTCATTTTTGTCTTCATCTTGGGGAAAGGATCTTTGACTTCCATAGAACAAAAAGGGTAAAGAGAAATGTATATTTGAAAACTTTCCCTATATTTGAAATATAGGTCTTCTGGATGTCTTTCAGACCTATATGCTGCATATCTATCTTTTGGAGATGGCTTCAATCAGTTCTTTTGGATGCTGGTCTTGAGGGTCGTAAGTTTGTTTCCTTTCCAAACTCTGTTCGGATGATTTCCCTTAGTGCTTAGTTTTTTAATTTGTTCATTGGATGACTTGTGTCTTTATCTTTGTTCGGATATTTCCATTTGGATTTGGGAGAATTACATACATTGTTTTTATTTCTTTCAAACTTGATCCGGATTTGTTACTAGATTTTTATCCGAATCATTGTTTCCCAACAGTGCTGATTTGTATTCGAGACCTTGGCGGAAAAGTAACTTGACACAATCGAGCCGGGATCATTGTAGTCAATTGTGTTATTGGATTTTTCAAACTAGACCAACGTTGTTTACTGATTTAGTGGAGATGTAGGGGGGGAGCAGATAAATGTTCATTTCTTGCAGGCTGCGGATCAGTTTATTTGGGACACTAGTGCTCATGGTGTCTATATGGCTGCATCATTTTGTGCAGCTTATTACAGGTCCCTACATTGGAGCAAACCAAATGTCGAGTTTAGATGATTTGGAGGGCGTGTCTGATACCTAAAGTTCAGTTTTTTGGCTAGCTTCTATTCCATGGCCGGCTACCTACGAAGCTATTTCTTTTTAAATGCAGTTGTCAAGTTGTAACGGATGGGTTATGCCCCTTTTGCACGGAGGAGGAAACAATTGATCATGCATTATTCCATTGTAAGGAGAGCTCTCGATTGTGGAAAGATATGTTTGGTCTCTTCGACGTCTCCTTAATAATGCCTTGGTCGGGCTATGATTTTATTAACATGTGGCGTATTCATTTTACATCGGGTTTCGTAGAGATTTTGGTACATCATTGTTGTTTCTCATCGCCTGGGGCTTATAGAAGTGGTGGAATAAATTTGTTTTTGAGGGAACGGTAGGCTCGAAGGACATCTTGGGATCAAGTATTTTTCTCTGTTGGTTTTTATTTTTAAATATAGGAGGCACGATGTTAGCTTTGTTGCATCTGATGTATTTAATTTTCCTGGATTATTGCTCTCTTTGTAACTGAACTACTCATGTTGTCATCTTGAGAACTTGAGTTCGATTTATTAATAAAAGAGGGGTAGGCGTTTTGTAGGTAAGTGGAAGTACCAACCTAGTTGGGAGATCCGCCCCAAAATTTTCACCTGCCCCAACCTTTTCTCTCTAGAGGGACACAATATTCCTCTGGGGGATTTTCAAAAAAGAGTCCAATACGGATATTGGTAATGCCGCCAAATCAACATGCCTGGTTGGTAATTTAATTTACAAACTTTATGATTTCCTCCTTATAAATTGTCATTTTAATTAAATGTATTTAATTATTAAATCAATTAAACTTAATATGTTAAATACAATCTAATTACCAATATTAAATATGTTTAATAATTAATCACAGATTTAATTCCTTAAACAATTTAATTTACTGGTTTTATAATTTTCTATTCTCCTTATAAATTGGAATTTTAATTAAATATATTTAATTACTCAATCAATTAGACTTAATACATCAAATACAATCTAATTACAAACAACATCATTGGTAGACCCTTTTGGCTTCATAGACTGAGACTCTATGCTACTCAAAGACTATTAGAAATGAAGCAAATTTTATCAGATGTCCATCATGAACCCCATTGTCAGCGCTTCGACAAACACTGCAATTCGGACGAACGATACAAATTTGAATGGCTCCCTTTCTCACTCACATGATGTAATTTGCTGGGTTTTAGGCAAACCAAAAGACACTTTCTTAGCAAACTGCTTTTGCTCAGGTTTGATGGACTTTAAACTTCAACAACTCCCTCTTACTCAAACTCCGTTTTATTTGATTTGGAATGCCACCACAATTCCACGGATCAAATTTTTCAGAAGGCTATTATTTCATTTGCATTTTCCTACCTCATCACTTCTTCTAAGCTGCAACATCATTTCTCGGGAAAAATGCTAATTGCTAATTGTGCAACTTGCTTGAAACTTACAAACACGCTTTTCTTCATTGTTGCGAAACCTACAAATTTTGGTGTGCTTTGTTTAAGTGGATTGGGCTTGAATCGATAGTTCCGAGCAATGTTGTCATCTTCCTACATCTTTGGCGAAGCCATTTTAGAGGAAAACAAGAGAGAAAATTTGCCACAGCCCTTTGGTTCCATATCTGTTGGGAAATATGGAACAAGCGAAACAAACTACTATTTGCGGGGCAGGCATCTTCGAGGGATTTGCTAGTGAAAAGTATTCATTTCACTTGGTTTATCTTCAATTGTAATAAGAGTCCTATTTCGACATGTGTATCTGATTTATTTGTAAATCCGGAGATGCTACTGATGTAATTCTTCCCTCACCTCAAGGTTTCATCATGAATATATTTCCCCGAGCCAGTTTCTCCGGCTTGCCAAGGGTGCCAACCTAGTTGGGATGTTTGGTTCTCCTACGAAGCTAACTCAGTAACTTCTTCAAAACAAATACCAAAAAATCAAATATGTTTAATAATTAATCACATAGATTTAATTCCTTAAATAATTTAATTTACCAATTTTATAATTTCCTATTCTCCTTATAAATTGGCATTTTAATTAAATGTATTCAATTATTAAATTAATTAGACTTAATACCTTACACACAATCTAATTACCAACAAATGAAATATGTTTAATAATTAATCACATGGATTTAATTTCTTAAACAATTTAATTTACCAATTTTATAATTAGAATTTTATTTAATTATAAATTGATTTCAAATCAAATATATTGAATAATTAAATCCATAGATTTAATTTCTTAAACAATTCAGTTTACCAAAATTATAATTATTTCAAATTAATTCCATGTACTAATTAAACATTATACTTTAATTCAATTTAATAAATAATACAAATAACTTTATATTATATCATTAAAATTAAATTAAATTTTCTTGAGTTATAAAGATTGTTCAACTAAATTGACTTGACATGTCAATCAATTAATAATCACTTCTTCATCACAACTTGTAACATTGTATGTACAAGAAATCCCGAATAAATGATTCAAAGTGCACGATCCTTTGGGTCAGTCCATATATTGGCAGTAGGTGCTACACTACAGACTGTAAGTGGATTCTAGCAAACCATTACAACCCCCGATTGGGATAGTATACTATTGTCTATTTTAGACACTAAACCCAGTAGTTATCTAGCAAAATCCTTTGCTCCTGACATCAAACTGATGAACAAGGCATGATAACTATCAACCTCTGTTACAGTCCATCAGCGCTGGCGCGATGTCTTTCAGTTTCTCAAACTTAAATGGAAATCCTTAAACTACAACACTACTAATAACATGTTCATGAAATAAACCGAGCTCACCCATCTTGTAATCCAATATTTAAGGTCACGTTAGGTGCAGACCACAGATTTACCCAATTCTAAATTAATAGTATATTGCAATTAAGTCTGAGGATAATCAAGAACTACTTTAGCTTGGATCGGTCCAGCCCCATCTTACCCGATATGTGCCCATGTTCATGATCTGCTTACCAAGCGACATAGTAAACTCATTACTATAGATCATCTAATATACAATTCTTTAGTTCTAATCATTCCTATAATAGAACATACTTGGGACATTTTATGATTTATAATCAATGGATACCCTACTCATATCATAACACAAGATGTAAATGCAATAAGTGTATTGCCTTCATTAATGTGACATAATTATTGTATATGCATTTCATCATACATTATTAAGAACCAATGCCTATAAACTAGGGCACACCAACAGCTAATATGCTAGAGATCCAATCACGGAACCTTTCAGAGAAACCAAAAGCAACGTGTACTTCAAGAATAAAAGAGCAATGAAGCGTGTCAAAGGCCTTTTTAATGTCAATCTTTGTAGCAAGGTTACCGCTATAGAAGTTTTTATTTAAGAGATTAATCCCTTCATA
The DNA here is from genome assembly GCA_947683365.1 of Euphorbia pulcherrima. Lineage (NCBI taxonomy): Eukaryota > Viridiplantae > Streptophyta > Magnoliopsida > Malpighiales > Euphorbiaceae > Euphorbia > Euphorbia pulcherrima. Next base: position 46,478,201 of record CANTUS010000009.1, read on the forward strand.
CGCAAGCACAATGCACTACTGAATACTATGATTACAGATGAATCCATATTGATTAGGAGAAATAATTTACTCAATAATAAAGGCCAACTGAGAAGCAAGAATTATAGAGATAATTTTAAGGTAAAATTACTCATAACAATGAGCCGGATGTCGTCATTGTTAAGGGTCATAACATTAGAATTAAGACCTATTATAACTGTTAGGAATGCCCTAATTCTAGACATGGGTTATTAAGATATAATTGAATATTTATGTTTTGTGTTACAATAATGAAGGCAATAATCTTTTCTTGTGCAATATTAAGATTAGATTATTCATTGATTCATAAATCATAAATGTCCCAAGTCTATTTTAGTCATGGGAATGAATAAAGAAAAAGAATTGTATGTTGGTTACCTTGTTTGAGAAATGAGCTATGAACATAGGCTCATGTTGAAAACATGGGCTGGACCGATCGGATTAGCAGAAGCCGTATGCTTGTGTGTTACGAACGTTTTGCTAGGTTGGTCTCAACTGTCCTTGGACTTGATTTAAAATTGTTGTTAATTTGGTATTTGGTAATCTGTGGTATGCACCTAACAGGTCCTAAAATATTGGATTCCAAATACAAGTATGCTCGGGTTATTCATGGACACGTTGGTAGCAAGGTTGAAGTGATAGGATTGCCATTCAACCTGATAAGCTAAAATGAATTACCGGCCACTTGATGAATAAAATGGATTATTGACATGTCCAAATAAGTAGATAGCTTATTTGAAAGAATCATTTTACTCCAAATCAAGAAATATGATCAAGAAATATAATGAAAGTTTTAATGGGTGACATGAGCATGTCCACTGTTCATTGTATCGATGTCAACAAGCAAGGGAAATTGTGAGATAGCTACTAGGTTTGGTATCTTCAATTAACAACTACATTTTGTCCCAATTGGCGACTGTAATGGTTTGGTAGAATCCGCTTACAGTTTATGGGTGAAGCCCATTACGAACATGTCAACAGACCCAAAGGATCATGCGCTTAGAACCAAGGATTCAGGATTTCTTATGCATGCAATATTGCTTTGATGAATAAGTGATTATTAATTAATTAATATGAAAGATAAATTTAATTAAGTAATCTTTATAAATCAAGTAGAATTTAATTTGTTTTTAATGGTATGATATAAAGTTGTTTATATTATTCAATAAATTAAAATAAAGTATAAAGTTTAATTAACATGTGCGGTTAATTTGAAATAATTATAAAGTTGATAAATTATTTTGATTAAGGAATTAAGCGTAGGGGCTTAATTGTTAAACAAGAATAAATTGGTGGGTCAATGTATAATTAAATAAATTGCCACACTTAACCCTAATTCGAATTAGGTTATAAATAAGTTAATTAAAGAGAGCAGACTACACGTTTACTGCTTCGCATAATCGGCCTCCACCCTAAAACTCATACATTGAGTTTTTGAGGGTTCTTAAGTTCTTGTTCATTCCTCAATCCGGCTAGCACTGGTCCTAAATCAAAAGCGGATTGTGCACATGATCTTGGAAGGCTTCCACTCTGAAAGCCTTGCCTCAATCGACTTCATCAACTTCTGAGATAGTACAAGTTCTTTACAGCTTTAGATCACCGATTTTTAATTTCTATTGTATTATTTTTGAACAAAGATCCTCATGGAAATGGGAATTTCAATTGGTTGTGCCTTTATTGGATTGATTTTTGATCATAAAATCCCTTCAATAACATGACCATAAAAAAAGAACCATTCCACCATGCGATAAATATCATATTCAACAATGTCCCAAAAATGTTGGTAAGAAATACCGGTAAAACCAGATGGCCTTGGAGAACTATTGGTAGACATAGAAAAGACCGTTTGTCGAATCTCATCCTTTGAAAGGCATATAGGTGAGTGATTCATTTTCCTCAAGAGTAATCAAGAAAGGAATAGCCTAGCGCACTAAAGAATTATCATCTATTGTCCGAGAGTTGGAAGAAAAATATTCGACCATACGAGAAGAAATATGATCCATGTTTATAGTGAACTCCCCATTGACATTAAGGGTTGTCATAGTTGTATTAGCTAGACTTTCTGCTGAAAGGCATCCAATGAAAAAGGAAGAGTAAATGTCACCCAGCTTAAGCCAAGTGGCTCGACTTTTCTCCTTAAAAAAAGATTTATTTTCTACGTAAATGATCTTTCAAATCAGTATGAGCTCTTATCTCCTCAGAATGTAAAGATGTTGTAACTCCACTCTCATCAATCTTGAGCCAAATATTCTCAAGGGTAGCATTGAATTTGCTAATGTTATCATCAAGAAGGCCAAAAACCGACTAGTTCCAGATAGTTGGCAACCCTACTTGCCCGATCAAGTGTCTCAACCTCAAAATGTATTATAGGATGAATTAAAACATAGTACTAAATGTCAAAGTAAAATAGGTGAACCGATACATATCTCGACATCTAATATCCTGAACAAAAAGATATAAACAAAATGGTGGGGTGGTTTGCCACCAAACAAAATGTGAACTTAAACGACCATGATTTGCCAAAGAGAGTCCGCAACGGTTTCCCTCTCTATATATAAGTGACCACAATTTGCATGGAAGCTAAGTTTTGCAATCATATATTCCAATCGAAATGAACCAACCAAGGATCACATCGACTTCTTGAGTGAATTATATTACTAACATAGGTGGAATATTCTCGGTACTTTACACAAGCAAGGTTGCAATGACATGTTTTATAACATGTTCCTTTCCACGGTGTAATATATCATTTGGTGGTTAATTTGGGCTCGATTATCAAGTATTTGTTTGTTTCTTTTAATAAAAGATGAAACCTACTAGAAAAGGAAGATTAGTCTAAAGAGAGGGAAAAAATTAGGGATATTGATCGCACGAAGGAAAGAGTTGGTGGATAAATGGCTAAAGTGGTTTTCATGCTTACACAACTCAACCAACCAAAGTGGGAGTTACTGGTCATGCCACCATAGCACAACTTAAGAAACAAACCCAAAAACATCAATACATTGCCTAACCAAAACCCTTAATTCCTTAGAACTAACCTCACAAAACTTGTAAGGCATCGAATATTATAAATGGAAAAGAAATTACAGAGTACAAATGTGTTCAATTATTTAAACCGAAATAGGCTTCGACCACTGAAATTATTAAATAAGCATCTAAAAAAATCAGGGACCGTATCCCACTAAGTTAGACTATTGGATTGGCGGCCAAAATTGGCAATGGCATCAGCAACTCGATTACCTTCTCAGAAAAACATGACTGACAATCACCTGCATATTTTCAAAGTTACGAAAACATGCCAACCACTTCCTCTAGATAATCCATGGCACTTTTCTACTTCGAGACTTCATGATCTGGATGACGTACATAGAATCACTTTATAGCCAAACTCTATGCCATCCCCAATCATAGGCCACATTCAACGCTATAATGCTAGCTTTCAGCTCTGCGAAGAATGCCAAATTTGTTTAAAAATCGATAGCTCATCCACCTATAAACCTTCCTTGATTATTTCGGTACACACCCCCATAGCCAGCCTCATTCGTATTAATCTCCACCAATGTAGCTATTTTGATCTTAACCCATCCTCTAGGTGGTGGAACCTATGTCACACTAATAATTCTCTAAGCTCTAGGACGTCGAGCAGCGAGCCCAAGATTTGTAAGAATATTATTCTCGACCACAGAATTTCTGGTAAAACCATCACCCAATGAATTGACTCCTCTAATAAGAGTCCATAAGGTATGAAGAGAAAAGTGGATATTCTATCGTTTACCATAGAAAAGTACATTCATTGCTAGTGCACCAAGTAATCCAACATATGTTGACCCAAGCACTTTGTCAAAGCCATTGGATTTGAGTACTAAATTTTTGTGAAGCTGCCCATTCAAACATATTCATCATGGAGCCATCGAAATCAATGTCTCTCTGAAAAAGACAATTAATTCCCATCCAAAGCTATTTAGTGAAAATACAGTCAACAAAAAGGTGAATAAGCAATTCCGTCACACAATTACATAAAACACACAAAGAAACAGCATGTAATCCTCTCCTAGTAAGCGCATCATGCATAGGAAAATAACCATAAACCACTCTCCAGTAAACAAACAAATGAGATGGTGGAATAAAGAGATTCTAGATAAATTTATAAATTATAGAGAAAAACTGAGTGTCTCCTTGAATCCATTGGTAGTAAATCATGCCAATTCCCCTCTTGCCGTAGATTTGAAACTTCAGTAGTAAGTAATTGCTTGTGTGCTTCGTCTAAACTAAGTTGATCTGAAATAGTGGTCAATATCCAATTTGAGTTCCAAAAGTTAAAAGAGAGTTGCTTTCAGTGTATGAAAGATAGTTATAATGGAACTCCAAATCAACTAATATCCCACCATTTTGCTAACACATATTTTTCGATAAATCACGAACAAAGATTATCAAAGCATAAAGAATGCTTGCATATTATTCCCCAAGCCATCTTCACAAGAAGAGCCTCATTCATGATCGCAAAATTTTTAATTCCAATCTATGCAAAATTTTCTGAGTACATAGAGACCATTGAACCCTCACAATTTTCTTCTCATCAATAGTTCCCTGCCAAATGAAATTAACAGCAGCCTTATTCAATTTATCAATAAACTTAACCGGCCATTTGTATATAATAAAAAGATGAATCAAAGCCCCTGCGATGACTCAATTAACTAAAGTAAGTATTCCCGCCATTGAAAGAGAATTCCCCTTCCAACGAGAAAATTTAGCGAGTGTTACATAAGGAAGCGGTTGTAAATGAAAAGTTTTAGGCTTACCTTGAAATAGTGGTACACCAAGATATTTAAATGATAAACAAACAATACACACTCCCATCAAATTTGCAAGTTCGATTCCTCCTTTATTACAGACCGAATCCGCAAAATAAATTTCAGATTTCCCCAATTGACCACTTGTCCCGAAAGACTCTCATAAAGATTAAGAGCATCATGTATATTACTCATATTGCGCATAGAAGCTCTATAAAAATGATAATATCATCAATGTATAATAGATGAGAAGGCAATGTTACCACTTGAGTATAATTCATAGGCGCAATCTCTTCCCGGACCACCATGTTAGTGAGATATCTACTGAAAAAATGTTCCGTAATTCCAAACAGAATAGGTGAAAGAGGGTCTCCCTGGTTGACTCCTCACGAACAAGAAAAATAACCCAGTAAGACATTGATGTTATAATAGAGATACGTGAAAAGGAGAGAGTACTGCTGATCCAACCAGGGAATTTGGTTATAAACCTAAAAGAATCCGAAACCCGTAGAAGAAAAGACCAGCTAATAGTGTCAAAATCCTTTTGTATGTCGATTTTCGTAGCCGGATTACCACCATAACATTTTTTCCCAACAAATTAACTCCCTTTGAGGAAAGAGCAATGCATTGATGAATACTTCTATTTCAAATAAATCCAAATTGATTAGGAGAAATAATCTCCCCACAATGATAGATAACTGTAAGCAAAAGACATTTTGGATGGGCTGCAAAGACAGGCCAGAGGATCGGTCTCCTGAAAATGTTGGTGTTATGGTGATAGAAAAATGGTTTTGCATATTTTAGTGTTCAATAGATACGAGATAAAAATCCCATACTTAACATAGAGTCGCCGCCCGATTCATCTCAACCAGGAAATTTTGTCATGATTTTCCCTCCAGGTGGTAGACCATACCTTAAGTAGAGATTTCGAGTTCAGATGATGTTATCTATTTTACATTGGCCAAGTTAAAAGGTTTCATTCTTTCTTAATCGGTTTTAATCCACCCTATTTATTGTGTTTTCGGTTTGTATATTATTTTCGCGTTATCAAGCATTCAAAGCGGTAAATAAATAAATTATTACAGTTATCTAACAAATAAAATGTGGAAAGTGAGGAATAATTACAAGGCTTTCCAAATCCTATACATTTGTCTATACAATGAATAAAATACCCGAAGGCCTAGCATTCATGTATCCTAAATCTACCCTGCATGAAAATGGTTAGCACAAATAAGGTACATACCCTGCATGAAAATGGTTAGCACAAATAAGGTACATTGTATGAGGTATATCACGTAACATGCATAGTTAGTGGATAAAACAAGACCCGAGTTAGCGTGACCATGGCGTATTAATTTTTACAATTTATGGAGCCCGGTTGGATGGCTAAAAATGGTGTTTGAACTGCGTTTTGTGAGAAAATTCCGTTATCTCCATATTTTAGACTTGATTGTTATTTTAACCAAATTATTAGTGAAAATGCAACATGTTATGGGGTGAGGTCTATTTTCAAAAGGTTTTGGACCCCCATTGTTGCACTATACATCCTAGCTTTGGAAATTAAACTAGGTCAAAAATAAAACAAAAACTAATCTGCTGTCTAGAACCCCATACTGCCGGTGGAATGAATGAGGCTACCGATCTTATTTACATAGGCAAGTCGTATGACATTTTGGATACCATAAAGAAAGGGACCTGCAAGAAAATAAAGCCATTCAGGACAAATGGGGCCCCTAGAGGTATCACTGAGCGGACGACATTTCGTATGGGCTGCGAAGCTAGTCCGATGGACTAGTCTCCTAAAAATATTGGTGAGATCGTGATTGTGAAAATGGTTTTGCATATTTTTATGTTCAAAAGATACGAGAACAAAATCTCGAACTTAAAATAGAGTCGCCAACTGGTTCAATTCAACCGGGAAATTTTGGCACGATTTTTTCGCCGGGTGCTAGACCATACCTTAAGTACAAATTCTAAGTTTGGATGATGTTATCTATTTTACATTAGCCAAGTGAAAAGATTTCATTATTTTTAAACGGTTTTAATCCACCCTATTCATTGCGTTTTCGATTCATATATTAATAGCAAGTTATCAAGCAATCAAAGCGATAAATAAATTATTACAGTCATCCAAAAATAAATGCAGGAATTAAAATTATTACAAGGCTTTCAAATCTTATACATTTGTCTATACAATAAATAAATGCCCGAAGGCCTAGACATACAACTATCCTAAATCTACCTACACTAAAAGGTTAGCACAGATATGTCACGTTGTACGAGATATATCACACATAATAGCGCCACCGGCAATGGGGTTCGAGGGGTGGCAGCCACTCCCAGGGTCCAAGGGACAGTGCCCCTAGCGGGGTCGAGGGGTAGCTCCCCCGATGGAATCGAGGGGCGGTAGCCCCTCACGGGGTTTTGGGGCAGCGCCCCGGACGGGGTCCGGGGGCAGAGTCCCCTGCTGGGGTAGAACTACCAGGTTAGCTAAAAAAATTTTGATTTTTGAATATAAGTTCCCTTTAAAAAATTCATTTTTCGAATGAATTTTTAGGAAAAGTCCATTTTGGACACGATTATTGTTTTCGACAAATTATTAGTGAAAATGCCACATGTTAGGCAGTTAGGACCATTTTTGAGGAATTCTGAATTCCCGTTGTTATACTATACATGCGAAAAAATGAGGAATCTAGGTCAAAGGGCAGCATGCGAGACTGCTGCCCAGAAGTCCGTGCCGACGGCGGCATGGCTGATACCGCCGGCGGCATAGGTGATGTCGCCGATGGCCTGAGTGAGGCCATCAGTGGCTTCACATGCCGGTGGTTTCAATGGAGGCACTGGTGGTATGGGTGATATCGCTAGCAGTTTTGAAATCTGCAAAAACTGATTTAGAATGTTGAAAATGACCGAAAACTCCAAAAACAAACCTGAAACAACAAATAACATAACAAACAGCAAGAGTATATTCCAAAGAGCTCTTGAGACTTAGGAATTTACCTTAGGGCTGTGAATCCACCTCTTCGTGTTCCAAAGACGCCTCGGGGAAGCTTAAAATGACGATTTGGGTAGTGATTTAAAGATTGAACAATGGTTGTCTCTAAAAATCCTATTATATTGATTTTAACCTAGGATTTCTACATATTTTAAGTTTAATCTAAGAGATTAGATGAAGAAAAACCAAGAAAACATGAATTGAATCCATTTTCTTATCTTTTTTTCCCTTTCTCTCTCTAAATCACTACTTCTCACTCTAAAACCTCTCAAGTGTTGTTCTGATGTTCTTCTACTTTTCTAACCCTTGTTCTGGTGTTTGTAAGGCTGAAAAGCGAGTAAAATCCGACTTTTGCCAATTATCTAGCGGATATTGAAAAAGTGGTTGATGTTGCCGACGGCTCCCCTGTTGGAAAACGACCAGTTAGAGCCCACAGCCTGAAAAGGTGCATGAAGGGGCTTTTTAGGATGAAAAGGCATATTTTGAATTTTCAAATATATTTTAAGGTGTTTTAGGATTTTTTTAGGATATTTAGGGATATTTGGGTGAGAATCATCAGTTCGAGCTTCCACCGGATGCATTGTCGGACACGCAGAATTGAATTCCAACGTTAATAAAAATTTGAAATGAATTTTTAATGAGGATTAAAAGTCAAATATATGTCATTATCATCTTACGAGAGGGATTGCAAAATCCCGTGCTCACAATAACCTTACCGCAATAATATAATCCTGAAAGCAAAATTACTCATGACGATAGGGCAAAAGTCCTCAATATTTACTGCACTATCTTTCTTGAGAATAAGAACCATAATGTTAAAATTCAATCCATGAGGGACAACACCATTAACAAAGAACCAACTAACCATTCTGCAAACATTAGATCCAATAATATCCTAAAATTGCTAATAAAGTGTGCTAGTAAAACTATCAGGCCCTGGTGAGCTATCCCCATCCATCGAAAACATGCAAATTCTTGATTTCAATATAATTAGGGAGCTGAATTTAGGCTTCATTATCCTTATCCATAACCATATGGGGAATAATCTAGTTAATAATATCATAGTTCAAAGCACTTGAGCCATTATCCGAGAAAAGTTCCTAATAGAAACTAACCATATGATTAGCAATAGCCATCTGATCAGTAATGCAAACTCCGTCAACATTCATAGCGTGAATAGAAGTACGTGATTTTTTAACATTAGCAACATAATGAAAAAAATCATAATTTCTATCACCACGATTAAGCCATGTAGCCCTACTACTCTCTTTCTCTCATATAAGTCTCTTTTCGCCTAAGATTGGCGTTAAGATTAGCCTGAGCTTGCAGCTCCTCCTCATGTAACTCATTCATTATTCCCCCATTTGAGATATCCAATTGGATGCAAGCTAATTCAGCCCTGATATTTGAAATATTAACATCCAAGTGTCCAAAAACCTCCCAATTCCAGCTTCTCAAAACATGCCTTAAGGTCTTAAGTTTCAATTGAAACAATTGATAAAGTGGTAGAGAAGGAAAAGTTCCATTCCAATGTGTTCAAATCACCTCCCGAAGGTTCGAATGATCTAACCACATGGATTGGATTATGAATCTAGCCACCCGTTTTTCACCATTTGAATAACTCGCAAGCAAAGCATGATGATCAGAGTAGTATCCTGGTAGCACATTGTAAGCCAATTTATCCCCGAAAGAAAAGAAATCCATTGAACCAATGGCCCTATTAATACGACTTTTCGCATAATTAGCTCCTCTACGCCCATTAATCCATCAAATATTTATTTGGTTGAATGCTTTTCAAATTATTAAAACTAAATGACAAGTGTGAACTATCATGGTTGGAAATATATGGATTTCCCTCGGTGCCTTGCGGCAGGGTCCACTGGGGGTTTATTCATTTAAGCGTGATAGAACTATTTACTTTAAGTTTTCATATTTAACCAATTTTAATGAATAAAAGGATCGAGACCCAAATCTCGATACAAATGATAGAGTCGCCACCCAAGTTGTCTACTTGGGAAAGAGTTTTTGTACGGTTTCCATTGGGCGGGAGACTCATACCTTTTGGATTAGAGATTTGGGTATCAAATGAGTCACTTATTTCTCATTTATTTAATTCAAAATTACATTCACCATATAAAACCACTTTCTTTTCATCATTTGGGGAATTATCGCAAATATCCTATTTCTCTACTCTCTGTCACACTCGATTCATGCGTTCAACAGTTCATAATAAAGCATAAGAAGAAAAGGGGGATAAAAATTATAACAGGGGGAAAATGGGGGAATTACAAGGGAACCTATACATTTATTCTAAGTAGTAAGACAAAATAAATAAATTTACCTGCATCCACAAAGATTAGCACAGTTACAACACATCATAAGTTAGCATTTTGTCGGGAAAAATGTGATTATGTCTGCGTGGCAGTTTTGTGATCAATAGTGCCTGGATAGCTTTTAGGATCAAAATGAAATAACGGGTCTTCAATGTATTTTGTTGTGAAAACACATTTTAACTTTTCATGAGTTGATTTACTATATTATTAGTGAAATTGATCACATGGCAAATGGTGATGTTGGATTCGTTTTACATATTTACAAGTTAAAGGGGAAATAGGGTTCTACCTGGGAGCAAGAAACCGCATGGGAGTGGGGGACCTGTACGACTACTAGTGAGGACCCTTAAGGGTGTGGGGTACCCATATGGTTCTTGTTTGGGCAAAAACAGAACCTTACTTCCAAAAATTAAGAAAAAAAATAGGAAAAATTAAATACAATGGGATTTCCTTCCAAATGGGTATGGCGCATCTGTACAACCACTATAAGGGTATGTGGATGCCAACAAGGCCCATGTGGATCAGGACCAAACTCGAAAAAAATAATTGAAGATGGAACAAGCCAAATAAATGAAAACAATAATGAAACAAATAGAAAGTGAGTCTCTTTGAAACTCAGGAGCGTATCTTTATGCAATGAATCCACTTTGGAGCGATCCTAGTGCCGAATGGAACCATTGTCAAAGTAGATGGTGAAATGATGGATTTGGGACTATTTAGGTCAGTGTTTATCTAGACAAAACCTTTCCTCAATCCTAAAAGGAAGTTAGAATGAAATAAAATATGTACAAAACCCATGTAGAAAGGCTTTAACCATATTTTATCCCTTCTATACCCCAGCTATACCCTTACTATAAAAACTTGCTAGAATTAGTTTCCTATTTAAGTCTTTTTATTCTCCTATATCCCCCCTCCAAAAAGTGATGCAAAGGCTTCTTTTTATAGTAGAAAATATGCTCATGTTGTTTATTGGTCATTTATAACTGATTTTATGCATTTATAGCCGATTTTGTGCATTAAAACAGGTTGTTTGGGCATGGGGAGCACTCGTACAGGTCCTGGTATCACCGTTATGGAGACTTTATGCCATTTTAGACTAGCACTGGTCAGTTGGACTCGTACAGACCGATCTGACCGATTTTCACCGAAAATGACCAGTTTTGACCCAATTTGACTAGAACTAACTTTTTTAAGGACCTAGGCGCTTGTTTTCTAAGCTACATTAAAACCACTCAAAGTAGATAACACCTGTAGATAAATTCATCATATAGCTCTCATTATCATTTCATGAGAAGGATCATTAAAATCTAGTGCTCACAACTGTCCCTCCTAGGATCACTGTAGATACAGATCTGAATGATCTCATGATATAAGGTGAGGATGTGGGTGGGTTCCTTTCTTGAGGCAAACTCCTTTCCTTGATGTCCTTTTCTTGAGGCAGACGACTTTCCTTTGTGCTCTTTACTTCAGGCGAGCATCCCTTCTTTGAGTTCCTTTATCCTGGGGAACCACTCTCCTTTGCTGTGCATATCCCTTTCTTAAGGCGGATGACTTTCCTTCACTTTGCATATCCCTTTCTTAAAGAGGATCAACTCTCCTCTAACTAATGCTAGTGTATCCCTTTCATAAGGCAAATGACTCTTCTACTGCTGGTGTATCCCTTTCTTAAGGCAGATGACTCTTCTATTGATGGCATATCCCTTTCCTAAGGCGGATGACTTTCCTTACTGATGTGTATTCCTTTCTTAAGGTGGATAACTTTTCCTACTAATGGTGTATCCCTTTCTTACGGCAGATGACTCACCTAGCTGATGTGTATCCCTTTCCTAAGGCGGATCGACTCTTCTACTGATAATGTATCCCTTTCCTAAGGCTGATGACTCTCATGTTGGCGATTTTGAGTTACTTGTCAAAAGATAATAAAAGCATTGTGTTAGTTACTACCTTGAATGACACGTCTTGATTCTTGATTGACTTCATGGTGAGAAATATTTTTTTGCCCCTTTAATCAAGAATGAAGATGTGCGGACGAGGGTTGGCCCCTAAATAAACTGTCAATTAGGTTTAAAAATGTTGGGTTTGGCTTAATTGTTTCGGGCTAAAATGCCTCTTGGGGAGTTCCCCTAGGATGGGTGTCCCTAAAACACCGGCTGCAATTTAAGCCATTTCTCATACCCCCGCTGTGCCCCTCGTAATCACTCCGACTCCATCAACGGTTGCTATAATCCAGCCTCCTCGCCCCCCCTTTATTTTGACTAACCCTTATAAGTTGCCCCTGCAGGTCATCTTCCAGCATTTGAGGGAAGCAGGTTTCATACAGTCCCTTTAGGAATACAAGCCACCTAGACCTGAAGATAAAAATAACTTCTGTAACTATCATGTTCAAGTAGGACACCAAACAAACAATTGCAAGGCCCTGCTCTCTGCAATTCAACGGTTGGTTAGCGAAGCAAAGATTGTTGAACCGGATAAAGCTCCGAGCACTATGAATAATCTTTTGCCCAATTTTGGAAGTAAGGTTGGCATGGTCTAGTCTGGTTTTATCTGAAGCTGTAATCTTCGATCTCCTTGCTCAGAGGTCGGATAGTAGTAAGGCTATCCTGGTCATCAGTTTGGGTCTCCCATCTTACTCAGTTTTTGATCTTATCAATCAAGATAACCCAAGAGTTAACTCTATCGAGGGAATGGAAATTGATCTAAACCAGCCAAAGCAAGAGAGCCGTAGGTCCAAACCATTGGTGGCAAAAAGAATGAAAGCTGAGAACAAAATACTATTCAGCGTAGATTCCTTTGTTTTAAAAGAGAACTATTCCGATGAAGATGGGGAAATGGCTCGAGAGACCAAGGCCATAAGCACCGACTTATTCAAGGTTGATCAAAATGACCTCTTTAGTAGTATGAGCTATAAAATCCAGATTCAGACTCCGAGGAGCAATAGTATCTGGTTAAAATAAGAGCCACTAAGAGTGTCTTGCTCGACGATGTCCTTAATATCACTCGGAGTGGTTGTGTATATCATACTTGAAAAATCCAACACAGTTATTAGGTCTTATGATGATTCAAAGTGCAATGTAATTGGGACATTTGAGGCAAAGGTCCATGTGGAATGCATGGTGAGCAATGTGTGTTTTACTATACTTAACATTCCTATTACCTATTCTCTATTGCTTGGCTGACCATGGCTTCATGCTTTGGGTGCTGTTCCCTCTACACTACACTAGAAAATCAAGTTGATTCATGAAGACAGAATGGTAACTATAGAGGCTGATCCCGATTCTGTTATGGCTGTTATGGAATCAGAAGCTAGTTTAGAAAAGGGCCTGCAGATTGCCATGATTAGCAAAGATCGGAAGTCTCCTCACCTTTGGCATAACTACCTTCATTTAGGTATGGGTAAGCTAATGAAGAAATCCAGTTACAAGCCTGGCAGTGGTGGAGGAATACACGAACAGGGAATTATTGAGGCATTGGAGCCAAAAATCCTTACCCACCGAGCTGGATTAGGATATAAGCCTAGAAAAGCCTATCATCACGTCCCTTCTAGCTACTGTTGTATGGTCACTGCATATGAGATCCAAGCCAGGAGGCCTTATAAGGGAGAGCCTGAGCCAATCGAGTATGGCCAAAAAATATGGCCCGACTTTGAAATCTTTAAAGATGTCTATGACTTTGAGACCGGTCGTATAATAGTTTCAGCTGAACCCAAGCCTACTGAGCATGATATGACTATCAACATTGTTACTGATAAGGCTAAGGGAAAAGGTAAGATGCATCCCGAAGTTGAGCCTAAGGAAGTAATGAAGAGTGTACCGATCCAGAAATTGAAAATGTTGTGGCAACCATAACTGAAGCTATGGCACTGCTGATGAAGAAAGGCTGGGAGAGTAAGGGAACCGGGGAAGAAAATGCTATGGCAATTATAATAGGGAAACTCGCCAAGGCTCTCGCTAAGAAAGCTGACCTATCTGGGGGGCCATCACTCACCATTGCCCAAAAGAACACTCTAGAGCACGATCTGGGCACCATTTTGACCGACAATACAGAGGATGCTCCTCCTATTGATATTACTACTGAAGTCCCTCCGCCTGTTGGATTCTTAATATCTCTGATGTGTTTGATGCAAACAATACTGCTTACGAGGCTTTTAATGTAATGGATAACTCTCATTCTACTTACTTGTTTGATGTCTTTCCTGATGGATCTATGCATTCACATAACAATATGCATAATGTTTTTGGCATTAGTGATACATTATTAAGTGAAATAAACCTAATTACAGATGACAATCCCAAAATGGTGACCATTTCCAAAGATTTAACTCCAAGGAAAGAAGTGAGATCATAAAAGTGATTAAAAATCATATTAACGCTTTTGCTTGGTCGTATGAAGACATGCCTGGGGTTGACCGATAAATCGCCGAACACAGGATCCTAATTGATTGTAAATTTTGGCCTATCAAGCAGAAACTTCATCGGTTGAGACCAGAATGGGCAAAACAAGTTAAGACAGAGGTTTCAAGGTTGATTAAAGCTCGATTCATTGAAGTGGTAGAATACCCGACTTGGTTGTCCAACATTGTCCCAGTTCCGAAGAAGGATGGTAGGGTCCAAATTTGTGTGGATTTTCGAGATCTCTATAAAGCCTCATTGAAAGGATGGTAGGGTCCATATTTGTGTGGATTTCTGAGATCTCAATAAAGCCTTATTGAAAGACAACTTCCCTCTCCTACACATCAATGTCCTAATTGATAATGCTGCTAGGGCAGCTATGTATTCATTCATGGACGGGCTCTTGGGGTATAATCAGAATCTGGTTAATATTGTCGACAAAGTCAAAACAGCGTTCATCATTGAATGAGGGGTGTATTGCTATAAGGTAATGCCGTTCAGAATGAAAAATGTTGGGGCCACTTATCAGCACGCTGTAACTACCCTCTTACATGACATGATTCATAAAGAAGTGGAAGTGTATGTGCATGATATGATTGTTAAGTCCGCTACTCGAGAGGAGCACCCTACTGTTCTCGACAAGTTCATGACTCGCATTGAAAAGTATAACCTCTTCCTAAATTGAAAGAACTGCATGTTTGGGGTTACCTCCGACAAGCTATTGGGATACGCGGTTAGCCAGAAAGGGATTGAAATGGATCTAGACAAAGCTAAAGCCATCAGGGACATGCCTTCACCTAGGACCTAGAATAAAGTCAGATCCTTTTTAGGGTCTTTGCAGTATGTTAGTCGGTTCATTGCTTGCCTCACTACTATTTGCAAACCCATCTTTAAATTGTTAAAGAAACAGCAACCAATGGTATGGAACGATCACTGCCAAGTTGCGTTTGATAGAATCAAGGCATATCTTGTTGATCCTCCCGTCTTGACACCCCCCATCCTAGGGAAACCACTCATCCTTTATCTTGCCATCGAGGAAACTTCTGTCGGGGCCATGCTTGTCCAGGAACATGATGATAAGCACGAACATGCCATCTACTACTTGAGCAAGAAGTTGTTAGATTATGAAACCCAGTATTAAATTGTAGAAAGGACCTGCACTACCATGGTTTGGCTCACTAAGAAGTTACGACATTATTTCCAATCTTATCATGTCCAAGCCGTGGCCAAGATTGATCCAATGAAGTTTCTTTGTCAATCCCCTACTCTAACCGACAGATTGTCCAAAAGATTACTTCTCGTGTCTGAGTTCAACATTGCATATATAACCCGGAAGGTCATTAAGGGGCAGGCCGTAGCCAAATTCCTAGCTAATCAACCCCTCAGCTCTGACTATAAGGAAAACTTGAAGTTTCTGAATGAATAGCTCACCTCTGTTACAACCCTTGACAACATTTGGACAATGTTCTTTGACAGCGCTATAAACCGCCGGGGAGCAGGTCTTGGGGTCATCATCGTCACGCCAGATATTGAGATAATCCCATTATCCAAGCACTTAGAATTCGCTATCACCAACAACAACCCCGAGTATGAAGCTTGTCTATTCGACCTTGAGGCTCTTCTTTAGGTTCAGGCCCGCCGTGTATCCATCATCAGAGATTTGGCTCTGGTTATCTATCAGGTTATTGGAGATTGGGAAATTAAAGAAGAATCTCTCCATCCTTATGTTGAGGCTGTTCGCAAATTGTCTGAGAAATTTACCTCATGCTTGTACCGTCATATCCCTCAGGACGAAAATCAAATGGCTGATGCTCTCGCCACTCTCACGCCCATATGGGAAGGACCCCAGCAGCAGGCTATCCTCCCTTTGGTTTTGTTGTCCACCAAGATCCCATATCATATTCAATCAGCTCCTCCAATCCTTACCATTTCATTCGAACCTTGTTGGTATTCTGACATTGTCCTATTCCTCAGACCGGCCAATACCCTACGAATTCTTTGGACTCGGACCGTACAACCCTAAGGTGGCTTGTTATCCAGCTTTGTATTATAGATAATGATCTGTTCAAGTGCACCAATAATGCCCTACTTCTCTATTGCCTCACTGACTCTGAGGCTCAGGACGTAATGACCTAGTTCCATGCCGGTGACTGTGGCCCTCATATGAACGGTCTTGCTCTAGCAAAGAAGATCCAGCGGCTGGGGTATTTTTGGCTCACTCTCACAGCCAATTGTATCACCCAGGTCAAATGATGCCACCAATTCCAGGTTTACGGAGATATGCAGCGTCTGCCACCCATCGAGCTCCACCACTTGTCCACTCCTTGGCCATTCTCGGCATGGGGGATAGACATAATTGGTGAAATCCATCCTTCTTCAACAAATGGCCATAGATTCATTGTGGTAGCAGTAGATTACTTCTGAAAATGGGTAGAAGCTGAATCCTTCACCAACGTCACCACCAAGCAGATGTCCAAGTTCATAGAGAAGCACATCTTTGTTCGGTATGGACTCCCACACTATATAGTCTTAGACAATGGAGTACAATTTCAAGGAGCAACTGCTTTGCTAATCGAGAAATATAGGATTAAGCACTATAGATCTTCTCCATACAGACCACTAACCAATGGAGCTATTGAGGCAGCTATCAAATTGATAAAGATGATTCTTTCTAAGATGATAGCCGGTTATAGGGATTGGGCTGATAAGCTACATCTCGCTATCTGGGGATATCGCACCAGCATACGCACCCCGACGGGCCAAACTTCGTTCTCCCTGGTCTATGGGATGGAAGCGTCTTGCTAGTTGAAACTCAGGTGACCTCTAAAAGAGTCGCTCTAGAGGCTAAATTAGAAGAATCTGAATGGACCCAGGCCAAATTTGAACAGTTGAACATGATGGATGAGCAGAGCTTAAACGCCCTCGACAACCTCCAAATATACCAACAACGTATGGCTCGAGCATACAATAGTCGGGTAAGACATCAGAAGTTCCCCTGAAGGCTGGTGATCTGGTCCTTAAACAACTGAAACATTCTACCACTGATCCGAGGGGTAAATTCAGGCCAAACTGGGAGGGACCATATGTAATAAAGAAGCTGCTTGGTAAAGGGGCAGCCAAGCTTGTGGACATGGATGGGAATGAGTTTGTGAATCCCAGTGAACTAAGACAGGCTTAAGCATTATCATGTCTAATTCAAAAGAAACAAATCAGAAAGGCGGCACACCAAAAAAATATATATGTGATAATTATCCGCGTTTTGGTCTTTTGCTGATCGGGCAAAAATTAGGGTGACACCCGACGATTGGTATCCTGCAAACTAGCCGTGCAAGAATTAGTGGATAAGACAAACCGGCTAGATTGAAAACCCAAAAAGGGCGATCTAGGCAAAAGTTAGGGTATGTGAGCAAAGAGCGAGTACCTTCTAGAAAACTGATCTCGGCTAGTTGGCATCGGGAGTTAAATCAATGGGAATGTCAACAAAACATCATGTACTTTATTTTATCTCAATAAATGAAAGTTTCTCTTTTGTTGAAATCTAAATGCTTAGGCTTATGTGGATCCTATATTCATAGGATTAAGACAACTTCAGCAAGCCTTGGATAGAGTTCATTTTATTCAATATTAGATACAAAAAAAAAGAAAATAATAATAATAATAAAAGAGGTCTGTTAGTTCTGATAAAAGCAAGGCTCAAATCGAGCTTCCTGCATCATCATCACAGTACCTAGAGGTCCATCTCGATGTGGTAGTAAAAAAAGGATCCTCCCCCTGCTCTGTACGTTCCCCCTCAAAGCAAGGCACTGACCGCTTCCGATGGGTCAGCAAGCCTCTCATCTCAGCAAGCCATCCCCTGTAATGTGTATCGGTCTCGATGGTTTCCACGTGATCATAATCTAGAATCTCAAATACAGCCTCCCTGGACCACTTCTCGTAAATATGGTTCACCAACCTAGCTTTGTAAACTCCAATCTAGTTATGGGTTAGTTTGGTTGGGACTCTTTTTCTCTTGCCATACTAATGGCACAGCCGGTAAGGGGTGTAAAATGAAGATTTCCCCAGACCTATCAATTGAACACAGGCTCCCTAGGATTCTACAACCACATCCTGAATTCTCCAACATGGACTAACCCATTGAACCTGCGTGTTAGTATACCCCCTCAAAATAGGCCGCCAATCTTTGTATATCAGCTCATCAAAATCAGCCTGCATAAGCCCTCTCTCCCTTAGATGGATGGGAAGATACTTTTTCGGGTTTCCTCGTGGCGCCTCCCTCAACCTCAGTTTCTCCATCAGCCATACCTATAACTCAAAAGCCAAGTAAGGATTGGGGAAAGAAATGTGTGGAATCGAAAAGAACAAAAGGTACCTGTAATAATATGAACTGATCTCTGATAAGTGACGGGTCAACAGAAGCAGCATCCATATTCAGCAAAACATCGGCCAATCCCACAGCCATAGGAGAAGCCCTTATCGACATAGGACTGATGAGTGAAATCAGCCTGAGCAGAGCGATCGGGGTCACTCCGCACATAAACTCTGCCATGAGTAGCAATGCCACCATGAATGGCCAAGCAAGGTGGGATCGTGGCGCACCACGGCACCACTCCAGAACCGCCTCGAGCTGAAACCCAGGTTTGTCGAGCAACTGAGATAGAAATGGGTCCACAAAATCCAAATTCTATAATCCTCAAAGGATTCCATCTGTGCCAAAATGAAAGTTTAATAGTGCCAGCGTAACGCGTTTAGGATACAGTGTCCCCAAAATAGCATGGAATTCCTCGAGCAAGGGGCAAAGCTCGATCGATGAAAATCGGAAAACTTGGTCTATTAGATCCCAAAAAGATATTATGGGCCACATCGTGACATATCAAAGCCCCTAAGGCCTGAATTTTTCAAGCTTCTTCCAGTTCACATTTCCTAGACTTTGCAGAAAACCCCGTAGCTTTTGATTGTGGGTTGCCATGACAGGAATTGATAGAATGGTCAAAATTACATTACTAGAGAAGTGATACCGCCGGCAATATGAGTGATGCCGCTGACGATGTAAATGATGCCGGCGATATGGATTGAATTGGGCGATATCAGCTGATGCTGCCACCGATATGGGCTTTCAGAGAACCCTGTACATATTATTTTAGCTAGTTAAGTTTGGGCGATATGGGTCATGCCACCGGTGGCATGAAATTAATTTTCTGGCAACATCAGAAGAATTTTTCCGACTGCAGACTTGTATAAAACTTGTAAACAACCCTGTAACCCATTTCGAACGCCTGTCCAAATGCAATCCATTTTATTTAAAGTAAAAAGCCCGAAGGCATAAACCATCCAAAAATTCTGAATGTTTAGACCACAAAAACAAAACCCAACAGTAAGTCTAAATTATTCTAACCCCAATGTATCAAGGGTACAAAAGAAGAACTGAAAAGCAAAACAAAAATATAAAACTAAGCATGCCCGCCACTGCCGGGCGGGCAGGATGAAAGGTCATCAAGGCTTATAAGCCAATCTCTAACATTGTCCTCATCTTCTTCCCTCCCCTTTGTCATGGGCACACTGTTAGACTCCTCAGTCACGGCAAATAGGCTTTGGCTGACAGACATCTTAACCCCCCCTGGGACTGCTGCTACTAGGGTGCACATGATCCATATTTTGCTTGCTCCTCCATTCCTAAATGGTAGCCGCCAGATGACCCTCAAGGTCACTCACACGACGCCGGAGTCCTGCAGTCTCCTCTTCATATCTTCGCCGGGCTGCATCAGCATCTGATAAGGAAAGGGCCAAGAAATCCTGTAAACCAGAGAAAATAACAACAATGCATATCATTCATAGCATCCACACATGCATCTTATCTTATTTTAACATAGGCATAAATAGGGAATGCACCTGAACGAGGAGCGACTGCCCAATAAGCGTATCCCAGAGAGCAAAGTAGTTCTCTGCAAGCTGCTCCACATGGCTTCGCGCCAACTGAAAAATCAAAAAGGTAAATCATTAGACACTCGCATGTAAGGGTAAATAAGAAAGCAATTATCAGGCCTTACATAAGTAGTGTTTTCTGGCATAAAGATGGGAGCATGCCAGCTCGAGCCTATATTCCTGGGGAGGAACTCACCCCAAGAATTCATCAGCAGGAATGTGTTTTCCATCGGGGTTGACCAGACGCCCCTCTATAAAATCTATACCCTCCGGTACACCATAGTACCGGGTCCCACTCTGGTTATCCCAACCTCTTTTCCTCGCGGGTTCCTAAAAAACATGAAAGACACACATCAACAACATTTCAAAACAATTTCAAAATCAGGCACACAAACATAATCATACCTCAAAAGAATGTTGCCCCCTTGGGACATTGGCACAATCCCGTCGGCTACATCCGTACCTGCCTCATTCTCCCCCTCAGGCTCTATCCCAACATCATCTTCAAGCTCTTCATCTTCTTCGTCTTCTTCCTCCTCAACATCCACAATACCTTTGAGGTGCATTTTCTCCTCCTCCAGCCGTTGTTCATTATGATACTCAATCGTATCATTTCTATGGATGCTGGGACACAAGGGGAGTAAACGCTACTGGTGCTGCTCGTGGAGGAAAGGGACGCTAGGGATCACTCGGCCATTCCCCTCAATATAATCAACCTTGTCGGCCTCAAAAGTGATCACCAAATGGGGCCACCATAAGCCCCTGGGAGGATCAGCAGGCACCGGTCTATCGGCAACCGGGATAGACCTCTAGCCCCGGATGCGCTCACCCAGATACCACTACTGGGATAAAGGACACTCCATGATGAACCGACGATCATCCACCTCCCTCCTAAACCTTGCAACCTCTATCAGATTCTCCACCCCGTCGAATGGATGCAGGATAAACTACACCAATAATCAACCAAAATAACCAATATAAGTTCATAAACACTTTTGTTTTGTTCTAAAGTGTAAAAACAAGGACTAAGTTAAAAATTGCATAACGAGCTCAATGATGCGCTCCTCAGGACCTACCTGTATTTTGCAGGGTACTTGGCCTTCCCGCCAACACCCCAGCACCAATGGGAAAGAAAGTGAGAGCCTGGCGATACGGTCTTCTTAAACTCGACTGACGGGAGAATCTGGTGCTCAAAGGCCCAAGCCTGCACAAATAACAACCAATCAGTTCAAAAAGCATCAACAATAAATGAGACTCACACAATCAAATAAAATACTTCCAAAGAGATATACCTGGCGTAGCAGATGGCAAAGTTAGAGAGCTTTCACCTTCTTTTGGGCTCCCACATCCATCCCGCCACATCCTCCACAGCAGTTATCAGCACATAATTGATCTTGCTCCCCGAGACTGGGAAGAATAGCACAGTGAGCAAAGAAATCACAAGAGACCAGACACAAGCCTCTCTCTCATCCTCAGGCACCATATCTACCCGGGTCCAATATTGGTGCAACTCACCATAAGATAGCAGCCCTAAGACGGGCTTTAAACTGAAAAACTCCTACACCAGCACACCATAGGCATCTCAACATGGTGTTTATCCATGTAAGCATCAAAGTGAATGACCTCATCCATCCAAGGAAGCACGGTCATAGCAACAACATCAGAGGGTGTAATCGTTGCTTCCTCAAAAGAGAACTGGAAAGAGTGGGTGGTCTCAGACCACCTCTCGGTTAGGGCTATCACGGTTGAAAAAGAGAGCTTGGGCATTAGCATTGGCATAATCTGGGATAGGTCTCCAAAGCCCGTCTCATTAATGGCGAGTGTAAGCTTGGGGTCCTTCTCCAAAATATGGTGCCCATCCCCCCAGTATAAGTTAGTTCATACGGCTGCAAAATCAGAAACAAAACATATAAGTCTTGCTTATTTTCTCATCATTGGAACTTGATAGAAAGCTACTAATGTCGCTTCTGCTAGAAGCAATATCACCGGCGGCATCACTCCATAACACTAGCCGCATGGATGATATCGCTGGCGACATCACTTCAAACAGAAGCAGCATCAGACTTCCTTAGGCCTTTTTGCAACGATAAATGCCACCAGCGACATCACTCATGTTGCCGGCAACATCATTGCCTGCAGGCAAAACTTGTTTTCCCTAAAATCGTACCCATTGTGCCGAAACCCCAAAAAAACAATCGATCAAACAATAAGCCTTGAAAAGGTAAAAATCGAACCTAAAGCATGCAATATCAGTTTATAATCAATCTATTTCACACTTATGACTCCTATCATAGCATGATTTCAAGTCCAAGGCCGAATAGAAACTCAACCCAAAGAGAAGAGATTCGGGTTTTGCGGGATGACCTGAACATAGCAGAGGTGCTTTTCCTTCTCTGGGGTCAAATTAGTGATGGAGCAATTGATCCCATAGCTATACATCTTGGCCATCTCCTCCAGGCAATAAGCAGTAGGGACAGAGAGAATTTTCAACCCTTCAATAGAGGAATCAGGCAGATTCTCCCTAGCCTTAGCGGATTTGCCCTTGAAAGCCTTGGCAATTCTCTTTGTGATTAGAATGACGAAAAAGAAATTGAAAAATTTGGAGAAGAGGAGAAGGAGGGATACGGTTTCCGTATGTGAAGAAGAGAGAGGCGTTTACTCCCTTTTAAACTGCCGCCTGGAATTTGTTGAGTTTTAACTTATCTGAAACTGCTCACTCATACGGCCGGCGGCATCAAGCTATACCACCAGCGATATCATTCATGCCGCCGGCGGCATCACCCCCTCCAATTCAAATTTTGAAATTGCTCGACCAGTCAAAACTACCATATGGCCATTCATGCCGCATGCGGCATCACTCTATGCCGCCAGTGACATCATTCATGCCGCTGGTGGCATCGCCCCCTCCAATTCAAATTTTGATCAAGTCCGACCAAAGGACAAACTCTCCACAAAACTCGAGTCTGACGAAAGGCAGCCTATCCATAAAGTGCAAGCCCGACCAAGGGGCAACCAATCTACAAAACAAAAGTTCGACTAAGGGATAATCTCTCCATAAAGCACAAGTCCGACCAAAGGACAATCTCTCCACAAAGCACAAGTCCGACCGAAGGACAAACTCTCCACAAAGTACAAGTCCGACCAAAGGACAATCACAAGTCCAACCAAGAGACAATCTCTCAACAAAGTTCAAGTCCGACCAAAGGATAACCAACCTACAAAGGATCAAGCCTGACTAAGGGACAACCAATCTACAAAACACAAGTCTGATCAAGGGAGAATTTCTCTATGAAGCTCAAGTCCGACCAATGGATAACCAATCTATGAAGGACAATCTCTCCATAAGGATCAAGTCCGACCAAGGGACAATCTCTCCATAAAGCTCAAGTCCGACCGATGGGCAAACCCTCTGCAAAGCATAGACCCAACCATGGGGCAACTAATCTATAAAGGATCAAGTCTGACCAAGGGGCATCCTTTCCGCAAAGCACAAATCTGACTAAAGGACAAATTCTCTGCAAAGCTCAAGTCCGACTAAGGGATGACCAACCTACAAAGGATCAAGCCCGACCAAGGGGTATCCTTTCCACAAAGAACAAATTCGACTAAAAGACAATCATATCCATAAAGCACAAGTCTGACCAATGGGCGAACCAGTCACCTGTCAGGTATTGTTCCTATCCCTTACTCTTTCGTACGATCATACTGACCTGTGGCAGCAGTGATCCCCTGAGGGGTAGCCTATGAGCACGGGATTTTGCAGTCCCTCTTGCGAGACGATGATGACATGTACCCGATTTTAATGCCTCAAAATAAAAGTTCTCTTTAGAATTTTCATTACCAAAATAATATTCCTCGTGAATTTTATACTTGGCAAAATCCAATTCGGCGTGGTCGATAACGCGTCCGCTAGGAGCTTGAACCGATGATTTGCACCCAAATAATAAATACCCATTAAAATATTATTAAATGTTAAAAAGATGCCTTTCTACCCACTATTGAACCACTTTTGACAACTTTTTAGGCTCCTAGGCCCGCTGCCTGTCGGTATGCTAGAAGTTGATGCCACCAACGGCATCAGCCATGCCACCGGCGATATCACCATGTCACCGGCGGCATCATCCATACCGCTAATGGTGTCGCTATGTTGTCGGTGGCATGGCCCGAAATGGGTCCCTACACAGACAGACTTTTGGCCACTTTCGGCGGAATTAGTCAAAAAGGCCTAAAAAACACCCCATTTTACCTATAAAAGCACACCTTCAGCTGCAATTAGAGAGGGGGGATCATCTAATGTTAGAATTTGAATGTTAGAATGAGAAAATAGATTTTAGTGAGATAAGAATTAGATAAGACAGAAAAAAAAGGATTCCGATCCATTTTCCCTAGTTTTTCTTCTTTGAATTCTCTGATTGTGAGCTTAAAATCAGTAAATCTTGTAGTTAAAAATCAACTTAATTAGAATTAGAAACCCAAAACACTCGAATTTACTACTAAATCATTGTAACAAGCTCCTTGAAGGCATTTCTTTTTGGTTCACGAAGAGGTGGATTCACATCCTCAAGGTAAAAATCCTTAGTCTTATAGCTCTTTGGCATTAATATTATTGATTTATGTTAATTTTTGTTAATTTATATTCTTTTTTGGGTTTTTGGTCATTTTTTACTATTATCCACTACTGCTGCATGAAATTAAAGTTGCTGGAGACATGTAATGTCACCGGCGATATCACCCAGGTTGCTAGAGACCTCACTAATACTGCCGGTGGCGTCACATTCCCTAGAAACTTCACTTTCTTATGGGACCATTTCTTTATGGTACTCAGAAAGCCATGCAACTTGTTTACATACTGATGTCACCAGCGATATCATTGATGTTGCCGACGGCATCATCCATGTCGCCGGTGACATCAACCATGTCGCCGGCGACATCATTTGCGTCATCGACGGCATGACTTTTTGGATAGCAGTTTTATTTTCATTTGTTCCCAAACTAGCTTATTTTTCGAAGCTAGAACATATAATGCAATGATGGAAGTTTAAAACCTCTTGAAAATAGACCCCACCCCATAACGTGTGGCATTTTCACTTATAATCCGGTTAAAGCAACGACTGAACCTCTAATTTGATTAAAAATGGAATTTCCCTGCAAATGCCGTTCAAATCTCATTTTAGCCATCAAATAGGGCTTTATCATACTATAAATAAAATATGTCATATCCGTGCTAACATTCTTCTGCGGGTTGACGTGTATCAGATATTCGGGTATTTTATTTATTACATAGAAAAGTGTACAGGACTTGGAAGCCTTGTAATAATTTTATTTTCCGCACTTATTTTTTTAATAGTTGTAAATATTTTATTCATCGCTTTAATTGCTTGATAAATGCGAAAATAACAAAATAACAATAAATAGGATGGATTAAATCGATTAAAAAAGAATGAAGTATCTTAACTTGGCCTAATGAAAAATAGATAACATCATTCGAACTCAGAATCTCTACTTGAGGCATGGCCCAACCACCAGGTGGGAAAATCATACCAAACATTTCCTGGTTGAGCTGAATCGGGTGGCGACTCTATTTTAAGTGCGGGATTTCGATCTCATATCTTTTGAGCATTTAAACATGCAATAACGTATTCCAATCACATCACTCGCATCTCCCCCATAATTTCAAGAAGCCTGCCTACCGGCCCGGCCTCACATCCGCCGCGTAAAACATCGTCCGCTCACAGTGTTCCTAGGACATCCTAACTACTTGAGAGTATCCTTGAAAACCATTTTGAGAAAGCTTGACTAGTTAGGGGGTGCCTCTGGAAACTTGCCCCTGGAAGGCTTTGGGGTGGATGTCCCTTGGACACTTCTCTGATTACGGGAATCGTTACTCTAACCGTCTAGTCATCTGGGATAGAGATTGACTCTTTGTGGGGATAAGGGGAATGCCCCTTGAATGTTTTGTCTACTAGGGAGTGAACTATTCTGATGTGGATGCTCTGTTGGAGAAAAGTGCCCCTTCGATTTGCATTTAGGTTCCATCTTGTCTGACCTGCAGGGAAGAATAAGTTTTATCAGAATATGACCTAAAATGGTACATCTTAATTCTTGATTGACTTCGTGATGAACAAAAATTTTGGCCCCTTTAATTATGTATTAAGATTTATCGAGGTTTGACCCCTATTTAACTATAAATATTGAGCCAATAGATGTTGGGTTAGTCCTAATTCTGCTTTGGTATGCCCTTCAGCGGTGCCCCATAAGGGAGTGCCCTTAGGGTATTTGACGATGGGGAGATGCTGCTTGACTTATTCCATTACTGTGGAATGGGGGGGAATGCCCCTAATGTAGCATAGCTATAGGGGAGATGCCCCTTCATGGATTCCACTACTAGGGAAGGGGGGAATGCCTCTTGATTGACACCTTTGTTGGGGTGATGTTCATTTAGATGTTTTGTCTATTAGGGATGCCTTCTAAGATAATGCCCCTTGACTCGGGTGGGAATCTTGTGACTTGAGAGGATTGTTACCCCTTATTATTTTGACTGTCTGAGGAAATTCCTTGAGAATGGTTCCCCCTGAATGGACCTGAACATGAAAAAGTATCAGCATTAGTAAATGTTATGAAATGGCTTACCTTGATTCTTGATTGAGTTTGTGGTACAAAAAAATTTTTGCCCCTTCCATCTAGGATCAAGCTGAGCTAGGGTGTTTGCCCCTAATTGACGAAAATAATTGAGGTTAAGTGGTGCAGGGTTTGGCCCAATCCTAGATTTGATGTGCCTTTGCTGCTAGGGAGGGCTCATTTTGCTTGAAAACTATTTTGCCCTAGAGTTGGGACCCATATGGCCGAGAATGGGTTTAAGTGGAACCCGAGTTTGACTAGTGTGCCCCTGTAATGGCATTTGTAACGTTGTTGTGCTTCACCCTTGTGAGAAGCTTGTCTTGAATCTAGAAAGATGACCTCATATGAGTATGGATGGAAAGTGTATTCTCGAATGACACTTATGCTTCTTCTTGGCATTGGAACAGACGTTGGTGTAAGATACCCTCGTTGTAAGATCTAACATGCAAAACTCAAAACTTAAACTATACATGGTGCATGATGAATGAACATTTATTGTTTATACTGATGTTTGGTCCCATTTGCGGAATCTGTCTACCATAGAGCTTTAGCGATCATACTGTGTTTCAGACATGTTCCTGAAGAAGTAAGCCCATTTATTTGAGATGTTTTCATGAGCTCGAATGTGGCCGACACCTTGCCCTTTCCTGTATGTATACGACACTTAGAAGGCCTCTCGTACTACTTAGCCTTACCTGTATTGATTTTCTAGACCCGTATTGCCTCCTTAGACTTGCACAATCTCCTTTTTCTTATGCCCCATATTCAAAGGATTCCATGGCTTACTTTGTACCCTTTTCCTCAAGGATATTTGAATTGTTGCCTTTTCCATCTTTAGTTGGGATAAAGACTTGGATTGCTGATAAATTGACTAGTAATAAACTTTTGAAGTTCTAAATTACTGAAAGACTGCCCCAACTCAGACCGATGAGTACTGTCGGGATTTGCTAGCTGAGATTCACACTATTCAAGCTGGGGGAGTGCATCTTTGAGGTGTCTAAACGGTAACATGGTGCAAGCTAGATGACGCTAGTAGAAACACTTGATACTGGTGCTTTTACTTTGAGATCTAACCTTTTCAAAAACCGATTGATGTGATGTGATGTGATGTGATGCGATCTATTGAATTGATTTTTGTATTTTCTTTCTTTCTTCTTTTTTAGTCAATACTTTTGCCTTAACTATCCTTGGAGGCTCAATTCAACCTACTTTCTTTCTTTTATTTTATCTTAATTTTTGCCTGGATTACCTTTTCAGGTTTTCAACCCAGTAAACTTTTTCCGACTTTTGCATAGACCTTATTTCTTTTCGGCTTATCAGTTTCTCTATCTTTTGTTGAATTACACATGCGCAATAAACAATGGTAACAGATTTGCAATGAAGAATTGATATAACACATACTTGTGATTATTTCACCAATAAGACATGCATACATTCATAAGACCACTGAGAACTCCTGAGGTACAGTTGAAGATATGCGGATCTCCCGTAGCACCTTGTAGTGGGGTCCACCGGAGGTTAGTTTATTTAAGCATGATAGAAACAATTTAGTTCAAGTTTTCATAATTAATCAATTTTAATGAATAAAAAAATTGAGACCCAAATTTTGGTAGAAATGATAAAGTTGCCACCCAAGTTGTCGACTTGGGAAAGAGTTCTGGTATAGTTCCCATTGGGCGGGAGACTCATACCTTTTGGATCAGAGATTCGGGTATCGGAAGAGTCACTTATTTCTCATTTAGTTAATTCAAAATTACATTCACCGCATAAAACCATTTCCTTTTCATCATTTGAGGAATTATTACAGAAATCTTATTTTTCTCCACTCTTTCACACACGATTCATTCATTCAGTAGTTCACAATAAAGCACAACCATTAAAAGGGGGAATAAAATTACAATCGGGAGAAAATGGGGGAATTGCGAGTGAACCTATACATTTGTTCTAAGTTATAAAACAAAATAAATTAATTCGCCTGCATCCACAAAGATTAGCACGATTTATGGCACATCATAATTCAACATTTTATTTGGAAAAATTATAATTATGTTAGCGTGGCAGTTTTATGATCGATAGTGTCCTGGCGGCTTCTAGGATCGGGGTCTTTAACGTATTTTGTTATGAAAGCACATTTTAACTTTTTGTGAGTTGATTTACCAGATTATTAGTGAAACTGACTACATGCAAGATGGTGATGTTGCATTTATTTTATAGATTAAAGGGGACTGATAATCTTCCTTAGGGGCTAGTACCCGTACGGGTGGGTCGGACCCTCACGGCTACTGGTGGGACTCGTATGGGTCCTATTTAGACCTAGGAAGATTCTCATTTCCGATCAAAGATGAGAAGATTTAAAGAAATAAGAGAAGAATAAAATGGGATTTCCTTCCATGTGGGTACGGCGCATCCGTATAACCACCCTAGGGGTATGTAGGTGCCAACAAGGTCCGCGTGGGTTAGGACCAGTCCCAAAATAATAAGAAAAGACAAATCAAGCCAAATAAATGAAAATAGCAATGAAATAAATTGAGTGTGAGTCTCTTTGAAACTCAGGACCATTACGTTTACACGGTGAATCCACTTTGAGCGATCCCTATACCGGGAGAGAGTCTAGCCAAAGTAGATGATGAAGTGGTAAATTTAGGATTGTTTAGGTGAGTATTTGTGTGGAATAAACCTACCCTAAATCCTAATAAACGAAGTTACGAATGAATAAAATGTGGACAAAAACTCAAGAAATGGGTTTTCTCCCTATTTTATACCTCTTATACCTAAACTATACCCTTACTATACCTATGAAAAAACTTCTAGAAATGTTGTTTATATTATCCAGTATGAATTTTTATCTTTAATCATTTAAAAATGAGGAAAAAGGCCTCTATTTATAGGACAAAATTGGGTCTGAACACAATAAATTGCATTCATGACTGAATTTCTCCAGAAAAGGCATGATTTACTAACCATACTAATTGTTTGGGTAAACGTGGGACCTGTATGTGTGGAGGGGACCCGTACGGGTCCTGGTGGGACCTATATGGGTCTCTCCAGTCTGTATGGAGGTGTGGGGCCACACGGGTCAACCCATGGACCTGTACCCCCAAGGTGTGACCCGCATGGATCCCTAAAGGTAGTCTAGGTCCCTAACTATGGCTAAACTCATCTGTGTTGCAAAAGAAACACCTCTAATGGATAAAACCTGTAAAAAGTTGCATTATCTAGCTCTCATCATCATTCATGAGAAGAACCATTAAAATCCAGTACTCACAGCTGTCCCGAATGGGATCACTATAGATACGGATCTGTATAATCTCACGATATGAACGAGGGTTTAAGAATCATACCTAAGGTGATAATATAGATGGGTTCCTTTCTCGAGGCAAACTCATTTCCTTTTCCACACATATCCTTTTCCTAAGCCGGATGACTTTCCTGTATTCACGGTGTATCCCTTTCTTAAGGTAGATGACTCTTCTACTGCTGGTGTATCCCTTTCCTAAGGTAGATGACTTTCCTACTATCAGTATATCCCTTTCCTAAGGTGGATCGCTCTCCTGCTGATGGTGTCTCCCTATCCTAGGGTGGATGACTTTCCTATTGCGTATGTATCCCTTCCCTAAGGTGGATGACTTTCGTGCTGCTGGTGTATCCCTTTCCTAAGGCGGATGACTCTCCTGCTGATGGTGTATCCCTTTCCTATGGCAGATGACTTTCCTGTTGCTAGTGTATCCACTTTCTAAGGTGGATGACTCTCCTTCCCTGTGTATTTCCCTGATGACTTCACTAGGGAAGGTGTATTCTTTGCTGTGTATCCCTTTCTTAAGGCAAATCGACTTTCCTTACTGATGATGGTGTATCCCTTTCTTAAGGCGGATTACTCTCCTACTGGGGATTTGAATAACTTGTTGAGAGACAATAAAAACATTATGTTAGTTACTTCCTAAAGTGACACATCATAATTCTTCATTGATTTTGTGGTGAACAAAAACTTTTGCCCTTTCAATCAAGAATGAAGATGTGTGGGTAGGGATTAGTCCCTGAATGAACTGAGTGCGAGAAGTGTATGGTTCGACCCAACTGCTTAGGACTAGAATGCCCCTTAGGAGGTGCCCCTAAGAGGAATGCCCCTTAACTGGTTCCATTGTTGGAGAAATGTCCTTAGGGTGAGTGTCCCTAGGGTGTTGGAAGATGGGGGATGCCCCTTAATTGGTACCACTGCTAGGGAATATCCCTACGGTGTTTGATGATAGGGAATGCCCCTTAGCTGGTTCCACTGCTAGGGAATGTGGTAATGCTTTTTGACCTATTTCCATGCTAGGGAAATGCTTGTCTGGGATGACTTGTCTCTTTAAGAAAATCTCCTATGTCTGGGTGAACTTGTACATGAAAATTTTCCACATGTGAGCACGGGCTTTTCGATGACCCGTGGAATGATGATGATGTTTGTATTGGACCTAATATTTGGCCAATTATTCTACTCTTTTGGAGTTGAATTGCATTTGGCAAGTATTCTCGTGACGATGTTGGGATTTTAACCGTTTAGTTCCCTTTAACCGGTTAATTAAAATAGGTGCTTTAAATATATATATATATATATACATATATGTATATATATATATATATATATGTATATATATATATGTATATATATATATATATATATATACATATATATGTATATATATACATATATATATATACATATAAAATAGGTGCTTTAAATATATATATATATATATATATATATATATATATATATTTATATATATATGTATATACATATATATGTATATGTATACATATATATGTATATGTATACATATATATGTATATGTATACATATATATGTATATGTATACATATATATGTATATGTATACATATATATGTATATGTATACATATACATATATATGTATACATATACATATATATGTATATGTATACATATATATATATATATAAAATATTGGTGCCTTTCCTCACCGGCACTGGTGCTAGATGGCGAGACGCGGTGGGGGGGCGAGATGCGAGACCATTAAAACTTCTCACGAACTAACATGCCACCGTTATCGGGGAAAACCCGACATCAAACCCCTACATATTTTGTAACAAATTACCCATTCCAACCGACCTTTACAACTACTCAAGAACTAACATGCCACTAGGAGCACGGGCTTTTCAATGACCCATGGAATGATGATGATGTTTGTATTGGACCTAATATTTGGCCAATTATTCTACTCTTTTGGAGTTGAATTGCATTTGGCAAGTATTCTCGTGACGATGTTGGGATTTTAACCGTTTAGTTCCCTTTAACCGGTTAATTAAAATAGGTGCTTTAAATATATATATATATATATATATATATATATATATATATATATATATATATATATATATGTATATATATATATATGTATATATATATATATATGTATATATATATATATGTATATATATATATGTATATATATACATATATATGTATATATATACATATATATGTATATATATACATATATATATATATACATATAAAATAGGTGCTTTAAATATATATATATATATATATATATATATATATATATATATTTATATATATATGTATATACATATATATGTATATGTATACATATATATGTACATGTATACATATATATGTACATGTATACATATATATGTACATGTATACATATACATATACATATATATGTATACATATACATATATATGTATACATATACATATATATGTATATGTATATACATGTACATATATATGTATACATGTACATATATATGTATACATATACATATATATATATATATAAAATATTGGTGCCTTTCCTCACCGGCACTGGTGCTAGATGGCGAGACGCGGTGGGGGGCGAGATGCGAGACCATTAAAACTTCTCACGAACTATACATATATATGTATATGTATATATATGTATACATGTACATATATATGTATACATGTACATATATATGTATACATATACATATATATATATATATATATAAAATATTGGTGCCTTTCCTCACCGGCACTGGTGCTAGATGGCGAGACGCGGTGGGGGGCGAGATGCGAGACCATTAAAACTTCTCACGAACTAACATGCCACCGTTATCGGGGAAAACCCGACATCAAACCCCTACATATTTTGTAACAAATTAACCATTCCAACCGACCTTTACAACTACTCAAGAACTAACATGCCACTAGGTGGGTGTCAGACTAGAGAGTGTGCAACAAGATGTAGGAGTGTTGTATCATCGGGGGAAAACCAACAATCCCAGCAAAAATATTTTGAACAAGAAAGTCAATTTTCTTTTTTTCTAATGGGACTGCCGGAGCGCAAGGGAGCGCGGTAAAGTGCAGGGGTGAGAAGTTGCAATGTTCATAGTTTTCCCCGACAACAGAGTGGCCACGTCACCGAGACATGGCCTTGTGTCATGAGATGCTGCAATGGCAGGTTCTCGCGTTGGCGCACGGTATCTCACCTTGCGGAGCTAGTGAGACGCTGTCGCTGCAGCGTCTAGACCTGAGACGCTGCGCGGACTCTGGCCTTCCTTCGCCAATCTATCTTTCTCTCTCTAAATATGAATTCGCTTGATTTTTTGGAAATCTTTAGATTTCCAGGGACTGATTGAGTTATTTAGAGTGAGTTAGGCCTATATAAATCCCTTGAATGACCTGATTTAGGACTTTTGTCAAATTTAAGATTTAATTCATCATTTAGAATTTACAAGGTTTTAGAGAGAGAAAGCTATATAAAACTTAAGAAATCAAATTATTCCGGATTTGAAAGGGTTATTTAGCTTAGTCTTTTAGCTTAACTACTAAAATTAATTAGAAATCTTACGGTAAAACGAGCTTAAAAAGGATTTAGAGACTTTTTTTTTCAAAAATACTAAACTCCATCACTAAGTTCATCGTTATTTTTGTCGTTGTTTTGTCGGATTTCATCATAAATTTGTCATAAAAGCTTGCTAAACGCCCAGGTTGAGTCTAAAAACTTGAATTCATGGCCTCTAGGTAACAAAACTGAGTTCCAATCTACTTTTATTCAGTATAGCTTATTATTTGGCTGTTCTTGGTTGTTATTTCAGACTTATTGACGTTTTTCCCAGCTAAATGCTCCGGCGTAGCTTGAGATGCTGCAACGGCAGCATCTTAGGCTGCAACTATAGCATCTCAAGTCCCACTACAACATCTAGACTAGTAAAAATGCCAAAAAGCCCATGTTTCGTGTTTTTGGTCCTTTTTCATCATTTTCTTGCATTTTTACCCCGATTTTCACCAAAATAATTTCCAAAACGTTTGGTATAATCTGTAATTAATTTTTAATCTATTTTAGATTTTATTAATTATTTAATTGGTTAAATCTTCATTTAATGGCTTAATAATAAACTTGTACCTAAGTCTATGCGTTGAAAAAGATTCCTCACCCTATAGAGAGAAACCCTACCCGTACCCTCCCCACCCCCTTCCTCAGCTGCTGTCATTGCCACCATCCATCAACCACCCTAGTTTGATCGGAAACCAACTGTTGCCAGCCCAACACCGTAACCCCTTCCTCGAGCCTCCCTTCAATCGCCAAACTACAAACCCTAATCCACCAAAAATATACTTCAAGAACTTCCCGAATCATTTTAATGCAACAATAATGAAAAGAGTGTTCAATAGGTATGGAGTGAATGGATGGGTCTATATTGCTCGGAAAAGGAACGCTAAGAACCTTAATTTTGGGTTCATCACACTCGATGGAACCATGCGTCTGCAAGAGGCATTGAAAGCTTTGAATATGATAGTGAATGGTGTGGTGAGACTCAAAGCTTTCGGAGCCGAGAATGATAAGTTGATAACGCCCCCTAAAGCGTGGCCTAACCCCGAGGTGCCAATTCAGAAATCTATGTTCCATAACTCCCCACGTGATCATCGCTCATTTGCGGCTGTTATGGCAAATCAACCTTTGGGAGAGGAATCAGCCATCAATCCTATTCAGGCGGCATCTGCTCCAGTTATACCTACTGAACCTCAATTGAATAGTGAGTTAGTGGTTAAAATTGCACCCTGGAAATCAAAATCTTGTTTGGTTAAACTCAAAAATATTTCTCACATTCATAATACATATGATCTATTAAGTGGCCATGGCTTTGAGTTTAAGTTTGCTGCTCCTGTTGGTGGATATTGCATTATTATTTCATTTATGTCAGATGTGGCTGTTACGGATTTTATGAAAGGTTATTGGAAAGTTATGGAACATATTATGGAGTCAGTTTGTGCACTACTAGTAGATTTTACGCCGTCGGAATGTATTATGTATCTGGATCTCATCGGAATTCTGCCAGATTTCGTCTGTGAACCTGTAGTGCGCGAACTTGCAGTGAGGTTTGGACGAATTATTGTGTTGGATTATAATTTTGAAAAACCAGGTCGCTTGGATGTAGTATCGTGCCTTGTTTCCGTGCAGCTAGGGACAGCTAGCAGAAATCTGACCCTGGCTTTGGTTGATAAGGATGTGATGATTTATACGAATCTTAGACAAGGAGTTAGGTGTCAACACTATCAGGAGTATGAGTCAGAAGATTTGAGTGAGTCGGAGGAGGATCCTTCTGACAGTAGTAGTTGGGAATCATCGGCGAACGAAGTTGAGACTAGAATGAGTGAGGATGATGAGAACGGAGTGGATAACAATAATACAAACCCGGGAAGTAACCATTCTCCTAGTGATAGTCCGATAATCGGGGGGAATAGTGCAATGGTTCTAGCTATGGAGGATTCAAGCTCCTCGGGCCCGAACATCTCAAATATGAAAAGAATTATCATCCGGATGGAAGAAAATGAGCCGAGTGTTAGTGAGGAACTAATGACATTCCGAATTGGTGAAAAGCTTGAGTTATTTAATGAACAATATATGGGATTAATTATAGAGGCCTTGGAAGGGTAGCGACGGTGAGTTGACTGTTGTCCGAGCTAGGTTATCGTTAGTATTATTATGTCATTGAGTTTTATGTGTTAGAATTATCATGGGGACTTGTTTAATGGGGCTAAACAGTTTTTGGTACAGTCATGTGTTCGTAAGTCGCAGCTTCAGGTTTTTATTTTGATTGAGATAAAGGCTCTGTCAGTTTCAGATCAAGTTGTCTGGAAGTTTTGGGGCCATAATAAGTTTCAATCACATTGTATCCTTTCGCATGGTTTGTCAGGGGGTCCACTGCTCCCATAGAATTCTAGTTTAATTCATGGATCGATTACTGCTTCCACAGATAGATGGTGCTTGCTATATATTGTGTCTAGCCAACTTGAGGTAAACTTATTATGCTTATATGGTCCCCCTATCTCTAGTGAGAGGAATCAATTTTGGTTTGTTCTGCTGCCCTATATTCAAAACGTGGATAATTTGGTAATATGTGGTGATTTCAACAAAGTGTTACATAGCTCTAAGAGAGGTAGAAGTGGGAATATGGTGTCGAGTTCGATGATTAGGTTCCAGGAGTTTGTCAATGAATGTGCTCTATTTGATTTTCCATTATATGGCCGTGACTATACGTGGTCTAATAGCCTATCCTTTTCGAGGATCGATCGAGTCCTGGTGTCGTGCGATATTCTGGATAGGTGGTCGGGACAGAGTTTGATGACAGTTGATTCGACATTATCATATCACTTTCAGTTTATCTACCAATCCCATGCATCGGTATGGGGTGGTAAAAAGATTTTTCGCTCTTTGAATTATTGGTGGGAGAATGACGGGTTTTTACCTTTTCTAAAGTTAATGTGGCAGGCTATAGAATTAGCGGCTCTGGGTTGTGACATTGATTTTAAGCTGTGTCATTTAAGGAGCTATATTCGGCCTTGGCATCTCTCCAATTTTGGCGGGTTGGAGGGAAGAATAAAGAAGCTAGAGACTCGTGTTATATCCTTGACATCTAGTGCTGTGTCTCGGCCTATTGAGGCAGAGGGTAATTAAGAGCTTCAGCACATGTGAGCGGAATTACTTATCTGTAGGCAGAACCTAGAACAAATCTGCCATCAACAATCACGAGTTGACTGAACTATGCTAGGTGATGATAATACGAGTTTTTTTCATATGATGGCATCGGCGAGGTCTAAGGGTAATCAGATTTCATAGCTTAAAATTGATGGGGTTGTATCTTCTGACCCGGTACTTATTAAATCCACGATATGGAATTTTTATTCCAGGCTATTTTCGAAAAATGTGAAGGTGCCGTATGATTTGAGGGAGCTAAATTTTTGCATGGTGGATGAGGCAGCCAATATTTGGCTAGTTGAGTCCTTTTCTGAGGCTGAAGTGTGGGATACGGTTTGCACTTGTGAAGAAGGTAAGGCTCCGGGTCTGGATTGATTTAATTTTTTCTTCTATAAATGCTTCTGGGAGGAACTGAAACCAGATGTGCTAGCGATGTTCGGCGAATTTCATAGGTATGATCATTTGCCCAATTCAATTTAATCATCATTTACTGTGTTGATCCCCAAAGTTCCTGGGTCGTCATTGATGGGAAACTATAGACCGATTGCCTTTATCCATGGTATATATAAAATTGTGTCGAAAGTGCTTACGAAGAGGTTACTGGTTGTGTTGCCTCAACTGATCTCAAATAATCAATTTGCATTTGTTAAAGGTCGTAATATTCATGAATGCTTGTTTATAGCCTTGGAAGTGGTCCAATCAATCCACCGTTGTGGTCAGTCCTCAGTAGCACTCAAGCTTGATTTCCATAAAGCATATGATAGTGTTTCTTGGTCTTATAGTGATTCAATTTTGAAGAGGATGGGCTTTTCTGATAAGTGGATTAGATGGATGGCGGCTTGTAGAGAGAACTCGGTAACATCTATTCTTATCAATGGAAGCCCTACTAATCTGATCTGTTTAGGTAGAGGGGTTAAACAAGGCGATCCCATTTCTCCATTTATTTTTGTCTTAGCTATGGAAGGCCTTAAACCGCTTATTGATGCAAGAGTCCTAAAGGGCATTTTGCCTGGGTTTCAAATTGATGGGTCAGAGTTGGATATATCTATTCTTCAATTTGCAGATGACATGATGTGTTTCTTACCTGTAGATGAGTCCCTTTTACCTATTTTTATCCATTTATTGCATTGTTTTGAGCTGATTTCAGGTTTGTGAATTAATTTTGTTAAGAGCTCAATTATGGGTACTAATGTGCACAACGACATGTTGAATCATTGTGCGGAGATTATGGGATGCAAGATTGAGAAATTTCCCATTACTTACCTAGGCACCCCTCTCAGTATGAGGCGCATCCCAATGTATTATTGGAACTCGTTGATTGGTAAGTTCCAAAATCGGCTGTCAAGTTGGAAAGGTCAGTGTTTATCATATGCTGGTAGGGTGGTCCTTATGAAATCGGTTCTCTCTTCTATCCCGATTTATTTGCTATCATTGAATAAGATGCCAGTCTCTATTAATAATAAGCTTGTGCAACTGATGCGGAATTTCTTATGGAAAGGTAATGCAGACTCTAGAGGGATATACAAAGTGAGTTGGGAGACAATTATGTTACCAAAAAATCTAGGAGGCATGTACGTTAGGGACCTCAGACTAGTAAATTACAGTTTATTGCTGAAATGGATATGGGGGTCTAGAGTAGACGGACAGGGATCGTTATGGTATGAGTTGTGTGTTCGTAGATATGGTTTCGATTCATGGAACTCTTTTGAAAATGTTGAGAGTTCACGCCTTTCGTACATTTGGCGGGACATTTTATCTTGTTATGTTAAGAATTCATCCTTTTGGGAGTTGTTTAAATCAAATGTGAGGGTTAAAGTGGTGAACAGGGTTTGCAGATCTTTTTGGTATGATAATTAGACGCCAAATGTGTCATTATCTGTTCTCTTCCCTGACTTGTATCTCTTATGTAATAGAAAAAGTTGCTCGGTTCAGGATGGGTGTTTTTCAATTTCTCATGGAGCAGCATTTTCTAGGCCTTTTTGGAAATGTAGTCTGAGGATTTCGAGTAGCGAAAGGTGCACCCAGCTTTGGAATTGGATTTTCCAGACATGCCCTACGATTTTTGTGGGTGATGGGGCCGATGGCAATTTGGGAAAGTAACTTCATGTTGCATTTCAGGGGGTGGCGGATAGATTTGGATGGGATCTGGGTGATAATAATATATTTTCAGCCACCTCTTTTTATTTGGGGTTCTACAGGATGCCTAAATGGACTATGCCAGAAACGGATTACATGGTGGTTTAGAATGCGTGTCTTCTTCCTAAAGTTAAATTCTTCGGCTAGTTATTGTTTCGTAGACCTCTTCCAACGAAGCTTTTTCTGTTTCGTTGCAGATGCCAAGCAGTAGTGGATGATAAGTGTCCGTTTTGTGAGGAGACTGAAATAATCAATCACGCTTTGTTCCATTATTTGGGTAGTTATCATATATACGCTCAAGCTTTTCTACTGCTAGGGATTTCAGTGACAATGCCCTGAAGGGGCCTGATTTTCTATTATCATGGCGTGCGCACTTAACCTCGAGACTTGGCAACGAGTTTGGTAAGGCTTTATGGTTTATGATCGCGTAGGCTATTTGGAAATGGAGGAATAAGTTTATGTTCGAAGAAGTCTTAAGCACAAAAGATCAACTGGGGTCTTGCATTCATCTGTGTTGGTTATTCTTCAAGTGTAGGAGGCGGAACCTTAATTTTGTCGTTTCTGATGTCTTTAATTTTCCGAGCTTACTACTCAGTTGTCACTAGGTAGTTGGGATCTATTGTTGCATTTCATTGTAACAGGCGTGACTTGGGATCAGATTTCATATCCGTATCACCTTTAGGCTGTATTTGTGTCCAATGATGCTCTCATCTTGTGAGCAGAATTTGGATTGTTTTAATAAAGTGAGGTAGGTGTTTTGTAGGTAAGGGGGGGCATCAACCTAGTTGGGACGCCCGCCTCGAAAGTTTCACCTGCCTCAATCTTTTTCCTTCTAGGGGTACACAATGTTCCTCTAGGGGGTTTTCAAAAAAATGGCTTAATAATAGGTTTTTCACGAAATAAATCTAAACAAATCTTTTTTATAGTAATTAAAAATCCCGAAATATTTTCTGCAATTTCTTTTATTTATTTTAGGTTGTTTAGTTAGTTTATTGATTATTAGGTTGTTTAGATGCTTATTAAGATGCTCGAAAATTGTATTTTAGTCCCAAAAAGTCCAAAAATATATTTTCTCCGTGATTAGGCGTTCATTTTCTGCCATTTATTTATTTATGCTTTCTTTGTGATTTTTCTCGTATATATTTTACCTTGTTTGGAGCGGGTCCAATTTGGTAAGCTCAATTAGACCCGGTTTCGCCCTTTTATTTATTTATCCGCTTTATTTAC
Source organism: Euphorbia pulcherrima (assembly GCA_947683365.1). Classification (NCBI taxonomy): domain Eukaryota; kingdom Viridiplantae; phylum Streptophyta; class Magnoliopsida; order Malpighiales; family Euphorbiaceae; genus Euphorbia; species Euphorbia pulcherrima. The sequence goes on from CANTUS010000009.1 coordinate 46,518,617, forward strand.
TTTCTCACATTAGAAAAATGTATAGGTACTTATAAAGCCATGTAATAATTTGTTTTCCTGCTTTATTTACTACTTTTGTGTGATATATGGCTATATAAACCGAAAACTCCAAACAATAACCGGATTTAAATCGCATATGAACTGAAGTCACGCTTATTAAAATGTAAACGTTTTTTATTTAACAAATGAAAAGTAAGCAACATCATCCAAATTTAGAATCTCTATTTTAATGTACGGTCCAACCACCTGGTGGGAATATCGTACTCAAATTCCCGGTGGAGCTAAACCGGGTGGCAACTCTATCTTAAAATACGAGATTTCAAGTCTCGTATCCCTTAACATGCAAATTGGACTTAAATTCAACATCAACATCAGTTTTACCAATCCATCTTTATCACGCTAAAATGAGGATCAATCCCTCGGCTCGCTTCATAGCGCTCATTATTTTTCCTCCCTCTATGCTACGCATCTTACGCGATCCGAGGTGCAGGAAAAAGGTCGTCTGCTCATAGTGGCGACTCTGTTGAGGAACTCCTTTTAACTTAAAAATCGCTTTCATTTTCAAAATTGGTTAAAGAGTTTTGATAAGGTGCCTAAATTGTTTATAAATCAAAGCTTTATTTCTTATGCCTTTTGAATCCATCACTTAGTTAGATTCTATGTCTAAGGTGCAATGAATAGATTTCGAGCGAGCCTCGGAGTAATCCTATTCACACCAGATAATGAAGTTATCCCTCTGTCTAAGAGATTAGAGTTCCCCACTACTATCAATGGGGCCGAATAAGAAGCTTGCCTATTTGGTCATAAAGCCTTGTTGCGAGTAAGGGCAAAGCATGTTTCTATAATTGGAGATTCACGTTGTGAGGGATTGGGATATCAAGGAAGAATCTCTCTGTCCTTATGTCAATGTCATTTGGGATTTATCAGCTAAGTTTGAGACACGTCTATATTAGCATGTCACTCAAGACCAAAATCAGATGGCCAATTTGTTACCTGCACTGGCTTCATAGTGGAAAGGTCCTCTATCCCAACCCATTTGCCCTTTGATCTTAGTTTCCATGAAAGTTCCTTACCATTCTTATGAAATTGCCCAAGTCTTCACTATTAGTGATGAACCTTGCTAGTACTCAGACATTGTACAGTTTCTCTGACATGGTCAGTATCCCGAGAATGCTATAGAATTCGATCAAACTACTATGCAAAAGTTGGCCTTTCAATTCAAAATCATCAGCCTTCAAGTGAACTTCTAATAGTTTGTTGCTCTAGTGCTTGACCGAATCTGAGGCACGTAGGGTTATGGAGGAAGTTCATGCTAGTGATTGTGGACCACACATGAATTGCCTAGCCTTAGCTAAGAAAGGGGGTACTTTGATAAACTCTAATCGCCAATTGTGTCTCCAATGTTAAGAGGTGTCACGAATGTTAGATTTACCGAGTTATTCAACATCTTCCACCTACCGAGCTCGGCAGTTTATCTACTCCTTGGCCACTCTTAGAGTAAGGGATAGATATAATTGGTGAGATTCAGCCGGCGTCAACCAATGGTCACCGTTTCATCATTGTGGCAGTGGATGATTTCTCAAAATGGGTGGAAGCCAAATCATACACCAGTATCACTGCTAAGGAAATGGCCAAGTTTATCGAGAAACACATTTTTGCTCAATATGGTCTGCCTCATCATATTGTATTAGATAATGGGGTTCATTTCCAAGGGGCAACTATGGAATTGATTAAGAAATACGGTATTGAGCATCATAGATCTTCACCCTACCGTCCTCAGGCCAATGGTGCAATCAAAGCTGCTAACAAGTCCATTAAGAAAATCCTTTCTAAGACCATCGCTGGTTACCGAGATTGGGTTGATAAGTTACTATTTTCTCTTTGGGGGTATCGAACAAACATCAAAACTCCTAAAAGTCAAACCCCCTTCTCATTGGTTTACTATATGGAAGCAGTTTTACTAGACAAAATTGAGATGAAGTCTCTACGAGTGGCACTCGAATCCAAGTTAGAAGAGATTGAATGGACAAGAGCAAGGTTTGAGCGACTGAATAACATGGACGAGCAACGCCTGAAAGTCATGGATAGCCTCCAAATGTATCAACAATGTATGGCAAGAGCTTACAACAGTCGGGTCAAGCATCTTCGATGGTCATTGAAAGCTAGTGACTTAGTCCTAAAGCAAGTGAAGCATACAAATTCTAATCCAAGGGGGAAGTTTTGACTGAATTGGGAAGGACCTAATGTGATTAAGAAAGTTCTCGGTAAAGGCGGAATGAAAATCATGGATATGGATGGTAATGAGTTCACAAACCCTATCAATCAGGATCGGTTAAAGCATTATCATATCGAAACTAAAAGAATCAAATCCAAAAAAGCGGTACAAAAAATATAAATAAATAAATAAATCACCCGGCGAGTGGTCTTCTACTACTCGGGCAAAAATTAGGGTGTATCCTACTATGTGGTATTCTATAAACCAATCAGGCAAAAGTTAGGGTGAAAGAATGGCCCGTTAGACTAAAAATTTCAAAAGGATAGTCTAGGCAAAAATTAAGGTAAAAGTGAGCTGCGAGAGTTTGTTGACTAGAAAACTTTCATAGGCTAGTTAATGCTAGAGTTTGAGTTGCTAGAAATGGTTATCATCATTATGTCCTCAAGCTTAATTCAATTAAATGGAAATGTTACTTTTACTGAGCTCTTATGTTTGTGTGAAAATGAATATATTGGGCCCTAAAGGCGAAATGTCGCAGATAAGTTGAATTCGGGATGCCACTTAACTCAAATACTTGAGCACCATATACAAATAATAATACAAAAAAATATATAATGAAGAGGCATAAATTCCGATAGGCTGAAAACATCTAGGTCTATGCAAAAGCCAAAAAGTTTGCTAGATTGAAAATCCAAAAAGGGCAGTCCAGGCAAAAGTTAGGACATAAAAGCAATAAATAAAAGTCTGATGGGCCTGATGCAATGTTTGGGCCTATGCAAAAGTAAAGACAAATGAAAATAAAGATAGCGTGGTCATCATCAATCACCCAAAAGGGCATGCGCCCTTATTATCATCGTCATCGTCATAGTAAGAATCAAAAGCTCAAACCAACCTCTCCCCCGCTGTTAAAGGATCACATCCCGCCTGCCTATCTCTCCACTCAAACCACAAGTATAGGCGTTTGGCCTGACTGCATAATATCCTAACCTAACAAGCCATCCTTGGTAGAATCTATCAGTAGTGATAACATCCAGTCAGTCATAAACAGGGTCTCGTAGCTCGCTAAACTTGCCCAAACCTCTCTAGCATGATTAATAAGATGGGCTGAGAACGGCAAGACCTCAAACTCAGCCAAGCAAAGTGGGACCCTCTGTTGTCATCCCACTGACGGCATAAGTGATAAGGCCAGTAATGTTCAAAGTACTGTAACCCTACAAGCTGAACCTTACCGCCATCGGTGTCCACCAAAACATTAGAGATCTCCCACTAGCAGCAAACCCAGTGAATGTCTACATCGGATAGACCCTCCATGATAGCTGTCCAATCATCAGCCGTCTAGGTATCATTGTTAGCAGTGACACGAGCCCTTCCATGATAATTCTCAGGCTTGTATCATCTCGGATCATCCCGAGCATCCTTAAGCAAAGCTAACTTCTCTAAGAGCCAAACTTGCTTGTCAGATTCAGATTCAGTTTCAGACTCATCTTTACATTTAGTGTCAGTTTTAGTTTCAGATTCAGATTTAGTTTTAGATTTAGTTTCAGATTCAGTTTCAGATTTAGATTTAGATTCAGATTCAGATTTAGATTCAGATTCTATATTAGTTTCGGGTTTACAGTTAGTTAGAGGAATACCTCTAGTATAGAGAAGTGATCCCCAATGGGTCAAGATCACCAATAGCTTTGCCGAGATGAAGTAGGGTCTCAACTAACCCTATGAACATTGGAGAGAGGCCCATGGAGGTCTGTCCAATGACCAAAACTAGCCAAAATAGGGCAACAGTGCCGACTCCACGGATAAACTCAGGCATAAGTAGTAGAGCTACCATGTAAGGGTATGAAATGTGTGACCTAGGGGTGGCTATATACCAATCAAGTACCGTGCTTAGATTGAATCTAGGTGATCCTGGAGCTTGAGAAAGGAAAGTAATAGGGGCATCCAGGTTCCATAACCCGGTCAGCTGATCCTCAGCCCTGAAATGCACCTCCTACATAGTAAATCGTGTGCTGCGAGTGTAAATCACCCCGAGAACAGCATGACACTCCTCTAACATTGGGCAAAGCTCAAAGCCCGAGTAGCAGAACACATCGTTGATTGGGTCCCAGTAGAGGAATGCTGCATTATGAAAGGCCACATTCACTGGCTTGTTATCAAAGTATTAGAGCCTTGCAAATCCAAAAACCTCCAGGCTCGTCCAATCAAGGCTCCCTAAAGTGCACAAGAACTACCTCAGCGTGCATTATATGTCACCATCAGTGATCTCTATCTGGTGATCACTTGACAAATAAGATTGAACCATTATAAATTCAGATGTTTATAGAGATTGATTAGTTTGTTCGAAGTCTAGCATCTATCGTGCCTAGCATCCATCTAGTGAGCAAGCAAATCAATCAAGAAATCACATCAATCATGCCAAATAAACAACCAAAGTGTTAAGTCATGCCTTAGATAATCATCAAAGTCAGCAAATAGGCAAAATAAAGCAAGATATGATAGTGGTCATCAGGTTTGATCTCCGTTCTTGATATTGAGGTAGCGGCTGATGTTGTCATCTACCTCCTCACTGCGCGAGGGGTTAGGCATCCTACTAATACCTGGCACCGGTGGGAAGATCACCCCCATAAGCTGTACTATAGAATTCTCTAGCATGGCGGCTGTAGGTTTAAAGGGCTTAGTGGCCCCTATATCGGAAAAGATATCATCGAGCTCCTGCATGTCTCCGCCTCTCATACACTCATAATCATAGAGCTCAGCCTAAAATAAATCCCTCTAGTTCTCCGCATCATGAAGGAAATCACTCAGGCTATCCATGTCTCGTGTCAAGGCCATAATTCACGTCTCATCCTAGACTCTCTGGCTCTGGTAGCTGGCTATCTAGCTCCGATAATCTGCTAGCTCATGCTCCGCCCTCATCCCGCTCTTCATGCTCAGCATGGTATTTGTCTTGCTCTATCGCAACAAAAGCCTAAAAAAATGGACAATCAAAAGGAGAATCAGCCCGATAAATCATGTATTCATCCATACATGCGTAATTCTAACAAATATTTCATATATCTTTCTCTATTTTGTTGCAGGCAGGAAGAGAAAATCATTACCCAGTTCATAGAATCCTTTCCAAGCGGCAAGTCCCTCGTGCCATAATATCCCCTAGCCATACGCTCGATCTCAGAAATGGGTACCTGTATAACAATAAGCAAAGATCAGTATAATGTGTAAGTTGGCATTCTTACATGTATAGTGTCCTATATAACAAAGTACACGGCACCATCGACTCCCTGATAGGTATCTCCTCATGGACCCCTGGCTAACACATCAGCAAGAATGAGGTCTCTAGTTGATTCATCATGATCCTGTTAGCTTTACCCAGTGAAGAAGCTACCCAGGCAGGCGGGACCGCCTCCATAGAAATCGTCTTAGGGTTTGTAGTGTGTTGCTAGGAAGACTCTCTAGGTCCCTCAGTGCCAGCAGTAGGCCCCCTGAAATCACAAGAAAGAAACAATTACCCTACTCCATCACCCATGGTAGAGGACATTCGGATCAAAGCATGAATCTACATCTCCAATATCAACGTGATTTGCAAGATCTCCTCCCCTATCTTCCTCTGATGGAAGCTCATTGTCATCATCATAACCGCTGTCAAACCCCTCACTACCACCGGTCACGATTCCGTTTTCCCTAATTTTGAAGTCCCAAAGAACGATGGTCCTAGATTTCCTTGGGTATTCTGGAATGAGGTGTCTCTGAAAATCAGTATAATTTTGGCTGACCAAGGATCCTTATAGCTATTGCCAGCTAGAAACTTGGTTCGTATACCAGTAGGCATAAAATGGGGCTAGAAAGCACCAGGCAACACATTAGGGGGAACCCTCCTTTGAGCCGTAGTACACTTCCTCCACCGACGGACTCGCTCCCTAAAGTACCACTTCTAGGAGGAGGGGCACTCCAAAATAAATTTGCATCCATCCATTGTGCATTAGATAATCTTGATATGTCGATAGTAAGATAGCCTCTTACATGGTTCGGTAATAAGCTGGAAGAAACATTGCAATAAATCATTGTAAGTATTCTCTCATTTGTCCATATAGTTTTGCACTAATGGGGGAAATTTCATAGGAAATAATGTTACCTAATGGTGTCTGAGCTACCGTAAATACTCCTGATACCTTGTACATGCATCCACTGGCTCCACTTTGGACCACCCACACATCCAGCGATCGATAGCATGCAACCCCGGGTGCGATCGTGCGTTGAGTGTAGGGGGAGGAACTATCGAATGCTCAAATGGCCACATCTGCAAAGGCATAAAAATTGAAACATTAGTAAACCAAATAAGCTATATGGCTAATATAGAACCCACAACTACTAGGCCTTGAACACATTGGACCCCCACAGGTCGAATAGTCAAGCGCATAATATATCTGCCCAAGGATAGCTCTCGACTAGTTCCACATCTTGAAATCAGTCAGTCTCTCCAAGGCATACAACAATTCGAGGGTGACTCAACTCGCACTAGAAGGAAAGAAGAGGCATGTCAATAATGTCACAAGGAATGACTACAAGTACTAATGAAAGCGGTCCCCACTAAGGTCAGTTGCCTTAGTCTAGTGATCATGTAGTTAAATGTACCTCACCACTCCATCATCTGCCACGGGGACCCCGAGCAATCTTGATATCTGGGTAAGGAAGCTGGTTTTGTTTAGAACCACTTTAAATAGACGTCGAAATGTATGGCTCGGCCCTCCCAAGGTAGCTCAGTCATGGTATCTATATCCGATGGAGTATCATCAGCTCACACACCGATAAATGAAAAGTGTTTGTGGTCTCGCTCTAGCCCTTGACTTAACTAGTTAGGATAGTGGGGCCCATCGGCCGATTATTCATCGGTAGTACATCCAACATCCGGTCTAAGCCTAGGTCCCGAATGGCCAGGACAATCATATCATCACTCAAAGCTGTAGCTTACGTCCTAATGTCCTGCCACTAATCCGGGCATCATTGGAGTAACAGCCATGTCTAAACCTCGGCCAGCTGCAAAATAAGTCCAAGAATTATTTTTATCAACTAAAGTTTGCAAAATCATGGAAAATTTCAAATTTCAGCATCTAGATAGCCTCAGATGCAATTTTTGACCGCAAAATCTGAATCAGTGCAAAAAATAGAGCGGGAATGCACTCCCTAAGATTTTTTCCGGGCCTCCGCCGCCGGCCACTGGTACCGCCACTAGTGGCAAGATGGCCCAGAAGTAGGTGAGATGCTGCAGCAGTAGCGTCTGAGATGCCACCGCAGCATCCCACTGGCCACAATAACGTATCGCTTCTCCCACCAGCGCCGGTGGCCGGACCGTCCTTAAAATCCAAAAAAACTGCGGTGTCACCCCCTTTTCCGTTCAAATTCGATCCAAAATCCAACCAATTCTAATCCAAAACACTAGTTAATATGTTCTACATGTATTTTTACACCCAATTTCACCAAATATTTGGGCCTAAAAAGCCCATTACACTCAGGGTCGGGTTCATGGCACAATAATAGTTCTTCCAAGAAAAATGAAGCAAGACTCGGGTTTTGGTAGTTTACCTGGCACACATAAGCATGTTTTTCTCATTGGGTAAATATCCAGACTTGGGAGGTTAGTGTATAACCCATGTAAGTATCGGTGTCTCTGAGGCCGTATGCCCAAGGAACTGGGCACGCTTGAAATCCATGTCAACCTTTCGGTAGTGAATCGTGGGCGATCACATAAGGCTTCCTGTCTCCTCTCTTGGCATACATCTTTTTTTTGGTGAAATGTGGAATGAACAAGAAAGAAAAGAATATATACAAAGAAAAACAAACATGAAAGAAAATATCCATTTTATTTTGGCATATTCTCGAGAATATTCCTTTCAGCAAGGGGCAAAACCCTCCGATCGGTTATTTCTTTCCGGCTCTCGGATATTTCTAAACTCTGTTATTTTATATTCCACCAATTTTGTTGTTAATTGAAGGGGCAAAAATTTTTGTTTCCACAAAATCAATTAAGCAATAAAAAAGTGAACATGTTTATCGCGTGCTAACTTCTCTATTTTTTATTCTTGATAGGTCTGTGGATACCAAACCCAGAAAACAACCGAATCAAAATTTCATAACCCAAAAAAATTCCATCTTGATAAATTTGTTGATGGTGTATTCTCAAACCACCAGTAAACAACTAACTCAAGACTTTTGACTTTGAGAGGTCCATTGATGATGCATCCCTGTACCTTCCGTAGACAATCGACTCAAAGAATTTTCTATCCTTGACTAGTCCAACGATGCTGCGTTCCTGTACCATCCATAAACAACCAAACTGAGAATATCTTTTATCCCTGTTTTGTTCCTCCTGAAAGATCTTTTGATGGAAATCCGAGTAGACAATCGGCTCAGGAATTCGCAAATCAGGTATAACCTCCTATCCCTCGCTCTTTCGTAACATCACATTTGACCCGTTAAATGATAATCTCACGAGGGGCAGCCTGTGAGCATTAGCTTTTTGGTGACCCGCTGAACGATGATGACATTTTGGTTAGACTTAATATTTGGCCTGTTATTCTATTATTTTGCAGTCGAATTGCGTTTGGCAAGTATTCTAGTGACGAAGTTGGATTTTAACCGTTCAGTTCCCTTTAACCGGTTAATAAAAATAGGTGCTTTAAAATATATATATAAAAAATGTTGGTGGCTTTCCTCACCGGTGCCGCCGTCCATGGCGACGCCGCCACCGGAGTGCCAAGATGCTCCTACGGGTGGCGAGATGGGGAAGGGGGGCGCAAGTGGCCACGGAGTGGCTACATCGCCGAGATGCAGCCTTGTGCCATGAGACACTGCAATGGCAGTGTCTTGCAGTGGTGCGCGAATTCTCACCGCGCCGGAGCTCGGTGAGACACTGCCGCTACAGCATCTCGGCCTGAGATGCTGCACGGGCTCTGGCCTTTGTCTCCAGTCCATCTTTCTCTCTCTAAATTTGAATTTCCTAGATTTTTTGGAAATCTTTGGATTTCTAGGGACTAATTGAGTTATTCAGAGTGGGTTAGGCCTATATAAACCCCTTAAATGACCTGATTTAGGACTTTTTATTTAAGATTTAATTCATCATTTAGAATTTACTGGGTGTTAGAGACAGAAACCTATATAAAACTTAAGAAAGCTAATTATTCGGGATTTCAAAGGGTTATTTTGCTTAATCTTTCAGCTTAATCACTAAAATTAATTACAAATCTTTAGTTAAAATGGGCTTAAATAGGATTTAGAGACTTTTTTCTAAAAAATCAGTAAATTCCGTCACAAAGTTCATCGCTATTTCATCGGATTTCATCAAAAATTCATCACAAAGCTTGCCAAACCACTGGTGTGAGTCTCAAAACGTAAGTTCTAATCTACTTTGTATTCATTATAGCTTATTATTTGGCTGTCCTTGGTTGTTATTTCGGACTTGTTGACGTTTTTTCGAGCCAGATGCTCCGGTGTGTCTTGAGATGCTCCGGTGCAGCTTGAGATGCTGCAACAGCAGCATCTCAGGCTGCCACTGTAGCATCTCAAGTCCCACTACAGCATCTGGACTGCTAAAAATGCCAAAAAGCCCATGTTTCATGTTTTTGGTCCCTTTTCATCATTTTCTTGCGTTTTTTACACCAATTTTCACCCGAATTTTTTTTGAAAAGTTTGGTATAATCTGTAATTAATTTTTAACTAATTTTTAATATGTTTTACATTTTATTATTTATTTAATTGATTAAATCTTCATTTAATGGCTTAAAAATAGGTTTTTTCACCAAAGAAATCTAAACAAATTTTTTATGATAATTAAGAATCCCAAAATATTTTCTGTACTTTTTATTTATTTATTTTAGGTTGTTTAGTTATTTTATTGAATATTAGGTTGTTTAGATGCTTATTTAAAATGCCCAAAAATTGTATTTTAGTCCCGAAAAATCCAAAAATATGTTTTCTCCATAATTAGGCATTCATTTTCTGCCATTTATTTATTTATACTTTATTTGTGATTTTTCTCGTATATATTTTGCCTCATTTGGAGCCGTGTCCGATTTGGTAAGCTCGGTTAGGACCCAGTTTCGCCCTTTTATTTATTTATCCGCTTTATTTACTTTCCCGCATTCGAAAAATGTATAGGTATTTGTGAACCCATGCAATAATTTATTTTCCTGCTTTATTTACCGCTTTTGTGTGATGTATGGCTATATAAATCAAAAACTCCAAACATTAACCAGATTGAAATCGCATAAGAACTGAAGTCGCGCTTATTAAAATGTAAACATTTTTTATTGAAAAAATGAAAAGTAAGCAACATCATCCGAATTTGGAATCTCCATATTAAGGTACGGTCCTACCACCCGGTGGGAATATCGTAACCAAATTTCGAGTGGAGCTAAACCGGGTGGCTACTCTATCTTAAAATATGGGATTTCAAGTCTCGTATCCCTTAACATGCAAATTGGACTTAAATTCAAGATCAACATAAATTTTAACAATCCATCTCTTATCATGCTAAAATGAGGATCAATCCCTCGACTAGCTTCACAGCACTCATTATTTTTCCTCACTCTGTGCTACACATCTCAAGCGGTCCGAGGTGCGGGAAAAAGGTCATCCACTCACACCATGTTAGTAAATGTCTTGAAATGGCTTACCTTAATTCTTGATTGATTTTATATAAACAAAAATTTTTGCCTCTTTAATCAAGGATCAAGGTGAGCTATGGTTTTTCCCCTTATTTAATTGAAATAAAGAGCTTGACAGAAGTGGGCTTGGCCCCGAATTCTGAGTTTGAGGTGCTCTTTGCTGTTGAGGGCTGATTTCTTTAAAAAGATGATTTTGCCCCTAAAGTTTAGGACTCGTACGGGTGGAAAGGACCCGTACGGGTGTGTTGTGAACCTTCGGGGACTCGTACGGGTGGCAAGGACCTATACGGGTGGGGTTGGGACAATTTTAAAAACTAAACAGTCCCTCTCATTCCTACTCTTTACCAAAAGCTTCCAATTCTCAATTTTTAGTGAATTTAAGATTCCTAACTCTGGCCGTTTCAACCCCAATCGCGAGCGAGGAATTGCCCCAAATTCATGACTCAGAGTTTTAGCGATGTCCGATTTTGCTCGAGTATGCATTTTAGGAGACGGATGCTTTTCTTGGCTTTAATCCCTTATGTGAAGTTCCAGTGGTGCCTTCTCCTACCACTCATCCCTTTAAACCCCATGTTAGTGGATTCTAAATTCCCCATTTTTTTTTTTTCTCAATTTTTGAATTTCTTTGATTTGGCATGATTTTAGGGTGTTTTAGGGGATCAAAATAGAGCCAAATGCATGTAACTTTAGCCTAGGGATCTTTTAGGATAGCTTTGGTTGAGATTGGGTCAATTTTAACTATTTGGGAATATTTCTCGCCGTGTTTACTATTTATAGGGACCCCTATGGTTCCCATTTTTCATACAGGTGGGGTATTAGGACCCGTACGAATAATTCTTTTTAGGACAGAATGCCCGAATCTCCATTTTCTGCAACTCTTTTTTTTATTGTTGACTTAACCACTATATTCTATCCATGGTGTATCGCTATTTTTCCTTTATAGTTTCCTTTCAAGACTATTAGAGCTCTAAGCTTCTGCCGGAAGTGGTATGAGGAGATTCGCATCGCTGGGGATACTGCGCTACTGGCTTACATAGACTCACTGGGTTTTTTTGAGACTATTTAGGCTATCCCTTTGGGGCTAAAGACCCTTGCTCCCAATGCCATTTTTGCTTTGACCGAGCGGTGGTTGGAGATGACCCATACATTTCATTTTGCGATCAGGGAGGTTACCATGACTCCCTCGGACATGTGTGCACTAACGGGGTTAGCTTGGGGTAGAGAGATCATTGACTTTGACGTGTATACTTACCGTAGGCATTCACAGGGTTGAGGTGAAGGACTATGTGGAGCGGCTTCTCAAGCTTCATACTAGCGAGAAGGACAAGCTTATGTATGGAGATCTTCATGCCTACTAGAAGGCATAGGCAAGCCTAATTCCTGAGGGTAGGAGGGACCAGTTTGCTAGGTCCTTTCTTCTGACCCTCCTGTCAACCAATTTCTTCCACACTAATTAGAGCGGCCTAAACTACGGGTTGCTCTCTGTTGTGGAGGATCTTGCTAGTGTGCTTGGCAAGAATTGGTGTTGCTCTATTCTGGCTCAGCTGTACTATAGCCTAGACAGTGGTGGGGTTAGCAGTTTGAGCTGAAGATCAGCCACTTGCTCCTTCTGGTAAATTTCTAACTTCCTTTGTGCTTTCACTTGTTACTTTGCTTGTTTTGATTCTGACTTTGATTTTTTTTCAGATGTGGGCCTTTGAGCACCGTTTCATGCCCAAGCTGGGTTACTTGGTCAGCCTGGGACACCCCATATCATAGCGAGGTGGATGGAACTAGATTAGTGGCGAGAAGATTTACAGAAAAAAGAACAGAATAAAATGGGATTTCCTTCCACGTGGGCATGGCATATTCGTACAACCACCCTAGGGGTATATAGGTGCTAACAAGGCCGGTGCGGGTTAGGACAAGATTGAAATAGAAAGAAAAGACAAATCAAGGCAAATAAATGAAAATAAGAATGAAATAAATTAAGTGTGAGTCTCTTTGAAACTTAGGAGCATCACCTTTACCCCGTGGATCCATTTTGAAGAGATCCCTATGCCAAGAGAGAGTCTAGCAAAAGTAGATGATGAAGTGGTGAATTTAGGACTATTTAGGTGAGTATTTGTGTGAACTAAACCTGCCTCAAATCCTAATAAATGAAGTTAGGAATAAATAATATGTTGATAAAACCTCAAGAAATGGGTTTTCTCCCGAATTTATACCTCTTATACCTCAACTATACCCTTGCTATACCTATGAAATAACTGCTAGAAATGTTGTTTATATTGTCCAGTATGACTTTTTTTCTTGGCTCCTTTGAAAATGAGGCAAAAAGCCTCTATTTATAGGAGGAAATTGGGTCTGAACACAATAAATTGCATTCATGACTAATTTTCTCCAAAAAAGGCATGATTTACTAACAATACTGACTGTTGGGGCAAAAGTGAGGACCCATATGGGTCCCTCCAATCTGTACGGAGGTGTGGGGTTTTAAGGGTCAAGCCATGGACCCGTACCCCCAAGGTGTGACCCATACGGCTCCCTAAAGGAAGTCTAGGTCCCTAACTCTAGCTAAACTCATCTCTGTTGTAGTACGAACACCTCTATGGGATAACACCTATAAAAGATTGCATTATGTAGCTCTCACATCATTTTCAGTACTCACAACCACTATTATTAGGACATATAATCAACTGTGACTATGATAAATCATTGTCCATTGGTTGATGATGGCCAAATTTCACCGATTATATCTATCCCCCACGCCGAGATAGGCCAAGGAGTAGACAAATTGTGAAACTCGAACTAGTGTAGATGCTGTCTATCTCCATGAATCTGGCACTCATGACATTTTCTAACTTTGTCAACACAATTGGCATTAATTATGGTCCAAAAGTATCCCACTCTATGAATTTTCCTTGCCAAATCAACCCCATTCATGTGTGGGCCGCAATCTCCAGAGTGTATCTGGGTCATTACCTTTTCTTCCTCTTCTTCTGTCAAATGTCTCAACAATAAACCTTCAACTCTCCTCTTGAAGAGATCCTCATCTATTAGTCTGAATCAGGTTGCTAAACTCCTAATAGTCATGCAATCTAAACTCGATAATTCCTTAGAACATCTTCCCTCCTTCTGGAATTTCTTAATGTCATTGTACCAACAAGCCTTATGTTCTTCCATTTTTATAGCCCAAATTTTCTCATGAAATGGGGAACGAGAAATTTCCATTATCAATAGGTGGATGGACTGGGTCTCTTCTCCTTCCCACATAGATGCTAATGTAGCCAAAGAATCATCCATCTAGTTCTCATCCCTTGGTACATGCAAAAAGAAACACCGACTGAACTACACTAACAAATCCAAAACTGCTTCCACATATGGTCTGAGCGACTCTTCTTTGATTTCCCATTCTCCTACAACTTGCTTTATTACTAGCATAGAATCACCAATTACCTTTGCTTCCTTTGCCCTTACCCTCAACAGGGTATCAAGACTGAATAGACAAGCTTCGTACTCAGACCTATTATTGGTGACCGGGAACTTTAGACATTTGCTCAAGGGGATGATCTCTCCTTGGGGCGTGATGATGATTACCCAAAGACCAACCTCCCTCCGATTTATAGCCCTATCAAAGTACATGATCCATTCAGCCTTTTCTACTTCTACTATAGCTAGCTGCTCATTAGGAAAATCATTATTCTCCATATAGTCAGACTGTATTGGTTGACTTGCCAGGAATTCAGCCACTGCTCTCCCCTTAATTACCTTCTTCCTGACATATTCAATGTCAAACTTTGACGGCAAGAGAAGCCATCGAGAGAGCTACCCTACCAACGTGGGTGGTTGACCAAGATACTTCATTGGATCCACCTTAGCAACTGCTTGAATTCTATATGACTGAAAGTAGTGCCTCAACATTTTGGTCAACCACACCATCACGGTACATGTCTTTTCCATAATAGTGTACCTCATCTCATATTTTAACAACTTCTTATGCTAATAGTAGATAGCGTGCCCACTCCTATCATCTTGCTCTTGAACTAACATTGCTCCCATAGATGCCTCTTCTATGGCCAAATGGAGAACATGCGGCTTGTGCCAGGCATTGGAGGCTTCATGGTTGAAGGGCCCATAAGATAAGCCTTCATTCTGTCGAAAGCTATGTGGCATTGTTCATCCCACTCTATCGGTTGCTTCTTTCTCAACAACTTGAAGATTGGTTCGTAAACTATTGACAACTTAGCAATAAATTGGCTTACGTACTGAACCAACCCAAGAAATGACCCGACTTCCCTTTCAGTCTTAGGAATAGGCATTTCCTAGATAGTTCTAACCTTGTCAGGGTCGACTTCACTCCCTCTCTGACTGACAACATGACCTAGAAGTTTGCCAGATGTCACCCCAAACACACATTTCTTCGAACTCAAACGGATTTAGTATTTCTCAATTCTCGTTAAGAACCTATCCAAGATCTCAGGATGTTCTTCCCTTATGTTGGATTTTTCTAGCATGTCATCCATATATACCTCTACCTCTTTATGGATCATATCATGTAGCAAAGCAGTCACGACCCTCTAATAAGTTACCCCTGCATTCTTCAACCCCGAAAGGCAGCACCTTGCTATAGTATACTCCTTATTCTGTGATGAAGGATGTTTTGACTTTGTCAATGATATCCACTAAAATCTGATTATAGCCTAAGAAATCATATAAGAACAAATACATCACGGCTCTGGCGGCATTGTCAATTAGTACATCGAAATGATGTAATGGGAAATCATCTTTTGGAGATGCCTTGTTCAAATTATAGAAGTCAACACACATTCTAACTTTCCCAAATTTTTTTCAGAACCTAAGCCACATTTGCTTACCATGTGGATATTCAATCACCTCAATGAACTTAGCCTCAAGTAGTCTAGAAACTTCAGCCTTGATCTTATCGGCCCACTCCGGACGTAGCCTCCTTAACTTTTGCTTGACTAGTTTGAACTTGGGGTCGATCGGGATATAATGCTCGGCTATTTGACGGTCTACCCTGGGCATGACTTCATAGGACCAAGTGAAAGCACTAACATGTTTTGTAAGCACTTTTATCATTTCTCTTTTTTGATAGTGGCTAAGTCATTAGCTATTGTTACCATTTTTGAATTTTCTGTAGTACCTAAGTTAATACCATGCAATTAAACATCATGAATGCTAAAAACATTATGCATATGTTCTGATGCATGCATGGTGTCGTTAGGCAAAATATCAAACAAGTAAGCAAAATCATTATTGCTATCATTAGGATACTCGAAGGTTACATCATTTTTGTTACATATAACTGCGATGTCATCCTCCATAGGTGGAGGGTCTTCGTAGCCACTTATTAGGAGGTTGTTCAGGTCACGATCTAGGACTTGCAACTGTTCTTCGGTCAACACATCGTCCATTGAGAGTCTGGTGACCCGAGCAAGGTTTCTTAAGGCATCTTGGACGGGTGACTTCTTCTCATTCCCTAAACTCGGTATGGTGTACATGGCAGTGGTGAGGGTATCAATGGGTTTGTCTATCTCAATCTTTGACAGGTCACTGGCTCTTACTTTCTTAAGACACTTTTTTGCTTCTCCAACTACTTCACAACACTCAGGAATGGTCTTGTATATCTTCACAAATGCTATCTTACAAATGTGGGGACACAATTCGAAGATGAATCAGTCGACTAATTCTTTCTCTTGAGGCCTTCTTTTGAGATTCAGTAAAATAGTCAACCATCTTTGAAAGTAATCATGCACGGGTTTCCCACTCCATTGTTTGATTGCTATTAAGTCAAAAATTGATGGTTCCTCTTCAGCCTTCTTGATTTTGGATATATGCTTCAATACCTCTTCTTTTTCTAATCCTGGGTTGATCATGGCTATCTCCTCCCCCTTATCCTGGGTTCACATATCTTTCTCTTATCAATCAAAATGGTGATGGCCTTGAGGAGATCTTCACAAGTTTTTGTCGGGTGGTCAGGGCTGACATGGTATACATAGAAATGTCCTCTCTCCTTAGGCTTTGGCAGAACAAATGGATAAAGGTGATCAATCAACCTATATTTCCTTAGCTTCTTGAAGATCTCCATAAGCGGGGTTCCCCAAGGTGCTATATTATCAAGAGTGAAAGGATGGATCTTCTGGTCCTGATTCATGCCGTAGGGTAAACCCTCAAAATAGGGAAGGATTGTCCCTTTTGGCATAACCACAAAGTTGGGAACCAGATTATGGTCTTGACTTGAGTGAATTTGTGTAACAGCCACTTATCGAAGTAAATGAGACCCACTATTGGCTACAAAGAGCATTAGGTTTGCTGGCTGAACTAATTGACATAACTAAGCCACAGGGTGAGCTGGAGAGAAGATCAATGTATTGATTAGGTCAGGTTGTCGGATCTTGCCTTGAACTGAGGAAGTAACCAAAAGATTAGTACATGCATGAGATTAGTTATGCATGAGTCATGTACAACAATGCATGGTGAGTTTTATTACAAGGGAATACAACACAACACATGCAAAACATGTCCTCTAACCTTATTCTCCTACCAATTCTAAAGGTATTTTCCTTTGATTACCACGAGGATAGCAAAGGGCAAACTAGTCTAATCTCATTGGAAAACGATACCTAGAGGGATGAAATTCTAAGGCTTTTGATAAGAAGGGCATAGGGATATATCCAAAGTTAATATCATAGGTTCCTACCACACAAAGCCTCTTTGGAGGGAGGTGACAATGAGTGCTCCACCCACCCAGGTGTTCCCAATTTCTGGTGAGCATGGGTAACACCTTCATAAGTTTCATGGAAAAATAGGGCACCCTAACCAAGTGCTAAAAGAAGATCGGATTTAATTCTGGAGAGAAGGAGATGAGAAGATAGAGTGTAATAATTTTCTCAAATAATGAAAAAGAAAGTGGGTTGAATTAACTGCATGATTTTCGGTGCTCATCTTAATCTTTTAAGCTTTTAAAACCGAAACCAAAATTTTGCAAGTCAAAAGATTATTTCCCCAACAGAGTCGCAACTACGAACTCTCGAAGGTGTGGTCGAAGTTATGTGGATCTCCCTTTATAGGTGAGCAAATGTCAGTTCGGTTCAAAAACCGAACCAAACTAAACAGAGAATCAAAGAGAGATAGTGTAAGAACTGAATACCGAATTGAATTTATTTCGATTCAATTTGAACTGAACCGTTTGGTTCATTTTTGTTCGATTTTAAACCAAATAAATTTTTTTTATTAATTTTTTATTTTTTAGATATAAATTTAATATATAAAATGACTAAAATTCAATATAAATATCTTTCAACATAAATAAATTATTATTAATTTGAAAAGAAAAGCATTATTATCAAGTATAAAATGTAAATTGAACTAAAAACATAAATAAATTAACATAAAATAAATAAAATCTAATTCGGTTCAGTTTTTGGTTTTTTTGGTTTTCGATCACAAAAACCAAGCGAAAACCAAACTAATAAAAATATATAAGCCAAAAACCAAACTGAATAAGTTCGGTTCAGTTCGATTTATGCCAGTTTGGTTTGGTTTCTCGGTTCATTTTGGTTTTCTCGGTTTTTGCTCTCCCCTATCTCCCTTGGTGCCTTGCGGCGGGGTCTACTAGGGGTGGGTTCATTTAAGCGTGATAGAACAATTTTAGTTCAAGTTCACACAATTAACAAATTTTAATAAATAAAAGAATCGAGACCCAAATCTCGATACAAATGATAAAGTAGCCACTGAAGTTGTCTACTTAGGAAAGAGTTCTGGTATGGTTTCCATAGGGTAGGAGACTCATACCTTTTGGATCAGAGATTCGGGTATCAAATGAGTCACTTATTTCTCATTTAGTTAAATCAAAATTACATTCACCGCGTAAATTTGAGGAATTATTATAGAAATCCATTTTTCTACACTCTTTCACACTTGATTGATGCGTTCAACAATTCATAATAAACACACAAGCATAAAAAGAGGCAATAAAATTACAACAGGAGGAAAATGGAGTTGCGAGTGAACCTATACATTTGTTTCAAGTTATAAAACAAAATAAATAAAGTAGCCCGTATCGACAAAGATTAGCATAATTTATGGCACATCATAAGTCAACATTTTATTTGGAAAAAATGTGATAATGTTAGTGTGGTGGTTTTACGATCGATAGTGCCCGGGGGCTTCTAGGATTGGGATGAAATCATGGGTCTTCAATGTATTTTGTTACGAAATTTTAACTTTTTATGAGTTGAATTACCGGATTATTAGTGAAACTAATTACATGGAAGATGGTGATGTTTGATTCATTTTATAGATTACAGGGGAATGATAGTCTACCTTGGGGGCCAGTACCCGTACGGGTGGGTGGGACCCGTACAACTACTAGTGGGACCTATACGGGTATGGGGGACCCATACGGGTCCTGTTTGGACCCAGGTAGATTCTCATTTCAGATTAGAGATGAGAAGATTTACAGAAAAAAGAGCAGAATAAAATGGGATTTCCTTCCACGTGGGTATGGCGCATCCGTACAACCAACCTAGGGGTATATAGGTACCAATAAGGCCCGTGTGGGTTAGGACTAGACCTAAAATAAAGCGAAAAGTCAAATCAAGCCAAATAAATTAAAATAGCAATGAAATAAATTGAGTGTGAGTCTATTTGAAAGTCAAGAGCGTTACTTTTACGCCGTGAATCCACTTTGAAGAGATCCCTATATCGAGAGAGAGTCTAGCCAAAGTAGATGATGGAGTGGTGAATTAAGGACTATTTAGATGAGTACTTGTGTGGACAGAACCTCCGCCAAATCCTAATAAATGAAGTTAGGAATGAATAAAATGTGGACAAAACCTCAAGAAATGAGTTTCTCCCAACTTTATACCTCCTATACCTCAACTATGCCCTTTCTATACCTATGAAAAAACTGCTAGAAATGTTGTTTATATTGTCCTATATGACTTTTTATCTTGACTCCATTGAAAATGAGGAAAAAGGCCTCTATTATAGGGAAAAATTAGGTCTGAACATTGTAAATTGTAGTCATGATTGATTTTCTTCGAATAAGGCATGATTTACTAACCATACAAACTGTTTGGGAAAAAGTGGGACTCATATAGGTGGAGAGGACCTGATCAAGTCTTGGTGGGACCCGTAGCCATACAGATCAACCCATGCACCCGTACCCCCAAGGTGTGATCCATACGGGTCCCTAAAGGCTATCTAGGTCCCAACTCTAGCTAAACTCATCTATGGTACAGTAGGAATACCTCTAATGGATAACACATGTAAAAGATTGCGATATCTAGCTCTCATCATCGTTTTGTGAGAAGGATCGTTAAAATTCAGTACTTACAACCACTATTCTTAGGACACATAACATGTTCATTAGTGAAATCAACCTTGAGTATATAGGCAATAGTAACAATTTCCAATGGTTAACCCCTACTGCCTACTGGTCTTTTTATAGATTTTCTATAAAGCAACTGACATTTTTCTCTCAATGCGTTAACTTTTTCCTAAGCCGCCCTTTTCGGTTTTCAACTTAGCAGGCATTGTTTTTGTGTTCGGTTACCCTAAATTTTGCGTGACCAGTTTGTAGAATAGTATTAGTGGGCTACACCCTAATTTTTGCCCCGAGCAGTTGAGGACCACTCGAATGGTGATTTATTTTATTCCTTTTATTTAGTGTGCTGCTTTTTAATGATTTAGTTCTTTTCCTAAATGTGGTAATGCTTAAGCTTGCCTTTCCTGATAGGGTTGACAAATTTGTTTCCTTCCAAATTCATGATCTTGACTCCTCCTTTGCCAAGGACCGTTTTTGCTATAAACATACCTTCCAGATTGGGTGGGACTAGCCCCTTACATCAGTGTTGACTAACGTAAGCTGTTTGAGAACCAAATCACCCACCTTGAGAGGTTACATTGAGTATTTGACTCTACTATTGTAGGCTCAAGTCATCCGTTGTTGGTGCATCGGTTAAGTGCCTTGAGTCGCTTACCACTTATCTATAATGTTGATGTTTAAGAGGAACATGCTCTTTCCCTTTTGTGAAAGAACGAGATTATGTTGTTATGGAGGTATGGGACCATTGTGTAGGACAAAGGTTCTTTCCTTGGAACAAGTGGAGAAAGCATTTTTGGGGGGATGGGAGTCCTTTTGGAACAAATGGAGGAAGTATATTTGGAGAGACATTTTGGGGGAAAATGTAGGCCCAAAGGAGGCAATTGGAGGCACCCACATTGATATGAAATGCCCATTTACTGGGGAGATGGGTATTGTTTTCAAAAGAGGGAGACCATGTCATGGACAATCCTTATTTTGGTTTGAAGGTGGTGGCTTTTGGGTTCTCTTCTCTTTGAAGTTATTTGGTCTTCTTTCTTGATGGTCATGTTGGCATATGATTCATCTTTGATCCATTTGGAGAAGTAGTCGACTGCAACTATGGTGGATCAATGCTTGTTGTATAAAGATGTCCAAATTTGATGATAAATTGTGAAGTCGGCGAGAGTCACGCATTACCACAACTATAAGCACTTTTATTTCTCACTCTTTTTTTTATAGATTTTAACCATTGGAAACTTTTACCATCTAAAAGTCAATGTACTCAAGCAGACTTCTTCTAATAAATAGAATATGTGGGCTAAAACATTATGATGATTAGATGAATGCATTGTGCTTTATAAGTGAAACATCAAACAATTATGAAAATTACCGATCTCGTTATTTAATTAAAATATGCATCAAAACACTAGCAATATTAAAAGGTTACCTCATCAAAAAATCTTGAGCTTCTAGTTGTCTTGGCATTCATCCTCTTCGTATCTCATCAAGGTCTTCCAACTGCTTAATTCTTTCCAACTTTTCAGCCCTTTGATAAGTGGTTATATGTGATTGAGGACTGGTTCCATTATACTTCTCTATGCTAGGCATACTAAAGTCATTGGGGACCCAATCCTCTTCCTTTCAGACTTGAATCGGATGGGAAGGTTGTTAAGGAATCATGATGGCAGCAAGTAACTCTAAAAGCAACTCTTGCAGTTTTAAGCACAAATATGACACTCCTTGGTGGGTAGCCGCACCGAAGGGTAAACCTATTGATTAAGGAAAGGACATCCCCCTAGGTGTGGCTACAAAATTAGACCTTGACTAGATCCACCAAACTGAAATACTAGCAGCACAAATCCTTGGCTAGGCTAAACAAACTGACTATCGACTGGTGGAACTGTCTAATCTACTGGCTAAAATGGCAGGCTGAACTGACCAAATATACCAACATAACACAACTAACAAAACTGACTAGATGATCCTCCTTAGACTTGAACAAGTGATAAGTGAGACTGAGTGAACTGAGCCTTGAACAATGGGTTTTGAGCAACCCTAGATGGCGTAGGCTACCCACTAACCACTACTTGAAATGATGGAACCAGGGCAGTTACAAATTAAGAAGAACTGGCCACCCTCTCTTTGACCAAGATTGCCCTTATCGAAGCCAACATCTTATCATTCATGAGGTCAAAAAAACTGATCACTTCCTAAGAACTATGAGACGACATTTGCAATCTCCGGCCAAATATCGGCCCTCGATGCATTTGCGTCTACCTCAAAATTACCATCCTTAGCCATGACACCTATAAGTCTATCATGGGTAAAAGTACAAGATATCTTCTTAAGCTGATAAGTAGTATCGGAATCAAACTGACTGCTATCTGAACCACTCAGAGATGGGACCTGAACCCTTAACTAAACATAAGAGGGCGGAGGGAGCATTTGAATGCAGACCAAAAGGACTTGAGAATGCTACCAAGCTTTTACTCTCTCTTATTGGAGTAAGAACTCGAATATCTATACATGCATAGGTTTGGTTATGCATGAGCGATGTACAAGAATGCATGTACATCATAATACATGCAAAGCGCTTTCTTCCAACCTTATTCCTCTTGCCAATTATGAAGTTATTTTCCTTTGATTAACACAAGGATAATAAAGTGCAACTACGATGAGTATTACTGGTCATAATTTATTTACTCCTTGACCTTTCTCGGCTTAGGGGATAGATATAATCGGTGAAATTTAGCCATCATCAACCAATGGACACTAATTCATCATAGTCGCAGTTAATAATTTTTCAAAATGGGTAAAGGCCAAATCCTACACCAGCATCACCATCAAGACGATGGACAAGTTCATAGAGAGGTGTATTTTTGCTTGATTTGGGATTTCGGACCCTGTGGTTTTGGACAATGGAGTACAGTTTCAAGGAGCTACATCCGAGTTGCTACAAAATTTCAACATCGAACATCACAGATCCTCGCTATATAGACCACAAGCTAATGGGGCAGCTGCCAATAAGTTGATCAAGAGAATTTTGTCCAAGATGGTATCTACCTGTAGGGATTGGACTGATAAACTTCCATTTGCAGATTAATGATATAGAACCAATATGAAAACTCCCACCGATCAGACACCTTTCTCCGCGGTGTATGGAATGGAAGTCGTATTGCCCTTTGAAACAAAAGTAAGATCTCTGTGAGTTGCACTTAAAGCTCAGTTGAAAGAGTCAGATTGCGCAAAGGCAGGTGTTGAACCAAGCACATGGATAGACTGACTTAATGGATGACTCAAAAGTGCTTAAGTTTTGATCATAACAATTAAGTTCAGTTTGAGTAAATTAAATCAATAATGAGGTTAAAATAAATAGTCTATAGTTGTTTGGGAGTTAGAAATTTCAAGGGTAAAATTTTGAGTCTCCGCTGACCTAGCTATTTAGTTTAACTCTGAGTGTTCTGGGCTGAGTAACTACTTTAGTCACTGACTAAGTAATATTCACTTAGCACTTGATATTTAGATTTTGTTTTAGCTGTGCTTTATGACACAATATTTTGCCAACTTACTTTATATATGTCAAAGCTATTGACTTTACCATTTAAGGTAAAATGGGATCTTTGCTTTTACTATTGCTTTTTGCAGAACATTAATGAGACAAAGA
This sequence comes from Euphorbia pulcherrima, assembly GCA_947683365.1. Lineage (NCBI taxonomy): Eukaryota > Viridiplantae > Streptophyta > Magnoliopsida > Malpighiales > Euphorbiaceae > Euphorbia > Euphorbia pulcherrima. The sequence continues at coordinate 46,542,460 of CANTUS010000009.1, forward strand.
CAAAAAGAATTAATGCCTTGACAAGACCTAGTTTAATGAAGAAAATGACAAAGTCTTCCATATTGAAGTTGCAAAAAGTCTTTTGCCAATTTGGGCAATTCTGTAGATCAACAACCTTGTATCACTCACTCTACAATATGTCAGAATACTAGAAGGAATGGGAAGAAGACATATGGCAAGTTAGCGCAAGTTCTCTCTAATGGAAGACTGGCATCAAACGACAAAGAATTCAAATTGAAGCTCGAATTTCAATCTGTCTCTAATGGATTGATTTTCTATCTTACAACAGTGTGATTTTATCTCTTAACAAATTGATTTGAAGAAGCAATGGGTGAATAGATGAGCTGTCAATTTCTAAAGATGCCAAACCAAGTTCAATGACTTTTTTCTTAATTCATCTATAAAAGGAGTAAGAAGGCAAGCATTAGAACATGGTGATTACACTTAAATTTCTTAAAAGCAAAATCTCTGCCAAATTACAAGCTTTAGAGAAGTTCATAGAAGAAAACAACTACTCAGCGAGAATCTGCTTTAGCACAAGAGAGAATAGAATAGATCATTGTTTTTTAATATATGATTATTTTAACTTGATCAACATTTTATATGTTGAATCCAGCTCTTGTTTAGACTCTTATTGTTTTGCTGATATAAGAGGATATTCTACTCAACGGATGAACGATTGCATTTTGGAGTTAGTGTAATTGGGAAATTTGTTAAAGGCTTCTCTGCCTAGGGTGAATGAGTTGAGATTAGTGGATTAAAGCTGAGACACTCTCTGGGGACTGGTTATAAGGACAGGTTGCTAAACCAGTATAAAAATCTTTGTATCCTTTAGTTTGAAGTTTCTCCAGAATTTCACTCAACCCGTTGACCTACTCAGCGGAACTCATAATTATCACGAAAAAGTTTACTTAGTTTTTGAGTGAGTCATTCACCCCCTCTGACTCATTAAGTGTATGGATAGGGACCCACAAGTGGTATCAGAGCAGTATTCATTTCCAAGATTTTACAATCTTGAGATATAGATCATGGTGTACAAAGGAGGAGAATCCAGTGGAAGAGCTCAAGCTTATATTCTGCCAGAAGGCATGTTAGTCACCCGGCCTCCTATGTTCAATGGAGATCATTATACATATTGGAAGAACAGGATGAAGAATTTCATCTAGTCACAAAGTATGCATGCTTGGATGGCTATTGTTTAAGGGCCATATGTTCCTACCATCGTGAAGAATGAAGTAAAGGTTGAAAAGTACTTTGATGAGTGGCATAGTCAGGACTTGGTCATACTAAAGGAGAATGTAGCTGCTATCAACTATGTTCATTGTGCTCTTCATGCAACTGAGTTCAATTGCATTTCTGGATGTGAAACTACCAAAGAGATATGGAAGAAGTTGGAAGTAACTTATGAAGGTACTAACAAAGTGAAAGATTCCAAGATCAACATTCTCATGAAGAATTATCAGATGTGTCAGATGCAACCTAAGGAGGATATATCCAACATAAATACCAAACTCATGAACATTGTCAATGAGATGAAAAGACTTGGGAAAATCTTCACTGAGGTAGAAATTGTCAAAAATATCCTTAGAAGCTTGACTAAGGAATGGGGAGCAAAGAATAGTGCCATTGAAGGAGCCCATGATTTGAAGACTTCCAAGTTTGATGAGCAGATGGGAACTTTGCTGACTCATAAGATGTCCGTGAGGTAGTATGAATATGAGTCTAAATAGAACATATACAATGAAAGAGAGAGCTCTAGCATAGTTATTATTCTTAGAGCTAATGATGAAGAAGATTCCTTTGAGGAAGAATATCCAGAGGATAGAAATGAAGAAATAGCGCTGATGACCAAGAATTTCATAAGGCTCTTGGGGAAAGACAAAAACTTCCGGAAGTTTAGAAAGATAGGAAAGTACAAGAAGAGAGCAGATGAAAGACCACGAAAGGAGTTCAATAAAGAGCATAACAAAGATATCAAATTCTTTTAATGTGGTGAAAAGGGGCATATCCAATCTAGCTATCCAAAAGCCAAGAAGAACAGGTTCAAGAAGAAAAAGGATAAGAAGGCCCTTGCTGCTATCTAGAGTTACTTTGAACAAGAGTCATCATCCTTAGATGAAGAGGCACAAGATTCTGCTAATGTGTGTCTCATGGCTAAGGATGATCTATACAACTCAGAGTCAGCTGACCAACCATCTACTTCAGCCACCAATCCATCAGCTGACCAGAGCAGAGACAAAGGAGAAAACACTGAGGTAAATTCTGAACCTCCTTTGTCTTTAGATGAGCTTACTGCAGTACTTAATGACATTATTAATATGAATAAGAAGTCAACCAAATACATTAAAGTACTTAAGAGGAGGTGTGATGATCTAGAAGATGTCAACTCTTCTACCTCACTTGACATCTTATACCTAATGGAAAAAACTGAGTACCAAAATGGATTTTATAGCAAACTCACTAAGAAATTGGATGAGCTAGTTGCTGAATTAACAACTTTGAAAAAGTTATGGGTCCCTCCTCAACCTAGCAGGAATACTTAGAGTAACCACACTCACCACTCTAAGAAGGTTTCGCAAAAGAGTAAAGTAACCAGGCCTAATCCTAAGGCCACTTGTAGTTTTTGCGGAAAGCCAGGACATGCAATAGTCATGTGTAGGCATAAAAAAGGTTACTATAATGAGTATGACTGGTCAAGGATGACCACCACTAACAAGGGAGGATCCAGCTAGAAAAAGGCATGGGTACTTAAGAAAACTTAATTGTTTTATAGGTGAGCCTGAAATCCACTTATGATAGAAGAATGTGGTGTTTGGATAGTGGATGCTCGAGGCATATGACAGGTGATGAAAAGCAATTCATCACATCAGAGCAAAGAAGAAATGGAAATGTTAGTTTTGGAGACAAGAAAAAGGGAAAGATTATTGGCAATGGCACAGTAGGAGTCAAGCCTTCAATTGATAATGTATCTCTAGTGAAAGGCTTAAAGTTCAACTTGCTAAACATTGTTCAACTATATGACAAAGGTAGGAAAGCGGTATTTAACTCAGTGGGTTGGTCAGTCATCGATGGTAACCCTGACCAAACTATCCTTTATGCTCCTAGAATCAATAATGTTTATATGTTTGATTTATCCCCTGGCTCTAATGACATATGCTTAGTTTCTAAGGAGGAAAACTCATGGCTATGGCATAGAAGGTTAGGACATATCAATATGACCAATCTATCCAAATTAGCCAAAAATGAACTTGTTGAGTGATTACCCAATCTAGCCTTTGATAAAGATAGACTCTGTTCGGCATGCCAACTTGGGAAACAATTTAGGAAGACCTTTCAATCTTTAGCTGATATATCTTCTTCTCATCCCTTTGATCTTATACACATGGATTTGTTTGGGCCTGTTGCGCTAAGTCTAGGTGGAATGAAATACGCCCTTACGGTTGTAGATGATCTGACTAGGTACACTTGGATTATCTTGCTTGCTATTGAAGATGAAACATTTAAATCATTCTCTAGGTTGGCTACCCGGATCATGAATGAAGAAGACCTTAAAATTAATAGAATCCACAGTGACATGGAAGAACGTTTGAAAATAGGCAGTTTGAGGAATTTTGTTCTAAGCATGGTACTGACCACAATTTTTTTGCCCCTCATACACCTCAGCAGAATGGGGTTGTTGAGAGAAAGAATCACACTATTGCAGAGATGGGTTGCTCTATGTTGAGTGATAACAATCTACCAAAGTATTTCTGGGGAGAAGTTATTAACACAGCTTGTTATATTCTAAACAGGGTTTTAATTCGCCCAATTTTGAATAAAACTCCTTATGAACTTTGGAAGGGGCACAAGCCCAAGGTTGGTCATCTCAAGGCCTTTGGTTGTAAATGCTTCATATTAAACAGAAAAGACCAATTGGCTAAATTTGACCCCAAGGCTGATGAAGGAATCTTTCTAAGTTACTCAACACACAATAGGGCATATAGAGTATATGTCAAGAGGACTATCATCTCAGCGAATCGGTCAGTCAGCCCATTGTTATTCCTGATCTAGTACTAGAAAAAGAAGATTATGAAGTTGACTTAGACCAATCCAACAACTTTGGTGAAGTTGTAGATGCTCAACCAATGATAGTAGCTCAACAAGCTGATCCTGATCTACCTAAAGAAGTAAGAGCAAGGAAAGATCACCCAGTTTTGAAGATTCTTTATAGTGTGCAAAATCCAGTGTTGTCTAGAGGTCAGCTGACTATAATGATGATCCATTCAGCATTTGTCTCATTGATTAAACCAAAGAAGTTTGAAGATGCTGAGTTTGGTGACAACTAGATGATTACAATGAAAGAAGAGTTAGACCAATTTAGAAGAAATGAAGTTAGGGATTTGGTGGAGAAACCCAGAGGCAAGTCAATCATTGGCACTAAATAATTTTTAAAAAACAAGCTAGATGAAGCTGGTAACATTGTTAGAGACTAGGCCAGATTGGTTGCTCAAGCCTACAATCAACAAGAAGTCATTGACTATGGAGAAACCGTTGCACCAGTAGCAAGACTTGAAGCCATAAGAATTCTCTGTGCTTTTGCCTCCAATATGAACTTCAGGTTGTTTCAGATGGATGTTAAGAGTGCATTTCTCAATGGTTATATTCAAGAAGAAGTCTATGTCAGACATACCCCCATTCTTTGAAGATCTAAAGTATCAAGATCATGTCTTCAAGCTGAAGAAGGCTTTATATAGACTGAAATAGGCTCCAAGAGCTTAGTATGATAGACTGACTAACTTTTTACTCAATAAAGGCTATTTCAGAGGAAAGGTAGATGCAACTTTGTTCATCAAGAACAAGCATCAAGATGTATTGCTAGTCTAAAAGTATGTCGATGACATTATCTTTAGAGCAATTGATGAAAAGCCATGCTAAGAGTTCATCCAGTGGATGAAGAAAGAGTTTGAAATGTCAATGACAGGAGAGCTTAATTCCTTTCTTTGTTTGCAAATCAAGCAAGGTGATGATGGGATCTTCATAAGCCAAGCTAAGTATGCCAATGAAGTACTCAAGAAGTTTGACATGGATAAAGCCAAGCCAATGTCAACACCCATGGCCATTGATACAATTTTGAGTAAAGATGAGGAAGGTTTATGGTACCCAAGTAATGCAGACTTCACTTTAAGAGGATACATAGATGATGACTATGGAAGAGACAAACTTAAAAGGAAAAGCACCACAAGAGGATGTCATTTCCTTTGTGATTGTCTAGTAACATGGTATAGCAAGAAGCAAACTTCTGTGGCTCTGAGTACAGCTGTGGTCGAGTACATGGCTGCAGGAAGTTATGTAGCACAACTCCTATGGATCATACAATAATTGGAGGATTGTGGTATAAATCTAAGTGTTTTAAAGTCATGGGTTACAACAAGAGTGCAATTAACCTATCTAAGAATCCAATTCAATATAGCAGGATGAAGCATGTCAATATTAGAGATCACTTTATAAGGGTTCATGTGCTAAAAGGAGAATTCAAGCTCACCTACATTCCTGCTAAAGAACAGCGAGCGGACATATTCTTAAAGCCCATTTGAAAGGATCAATTCAACACTCTAAGAGAGCTGATCAGAATGACCAATCCAATTTGAAGAAATAAATTTCTCAGTGACCAATTCTGAAGCTAACGAAATTAGGGCACACTCTGAGCTTCTGCAAACTAGGTTAAGTATTTCTTTCTAGCGCTTGAATTTTGGACACATCATTAAATTGTCAAAGGTTTTCTTTCAAATTTAAACTTGATAAAATTGGTAGCACGTTATAAAACGATCCATATTCAATTACAATTATCCCATGTTTCTTGCTTTCACTAATCCTATGGTAATTTCTATGTAATATCGTTGTTAAATCTTATGATGGATTATGAGTCATACATGTAGCTTGGCATGACCTAACGAACAATTTTTGGGTATTTAAGGAGAATTTCAGAAAGAAGAAAGGTTACTTTGCCCAAATTTCTTCTCAAAATCCCCAATTCTCTATTCATCTTCAACCTATTTCAAATGGCAAGTACATCTGGAAGATCATCTAAATCTCTTGGTGAGAAACCTCTATTTGTAAGAAATGATAAGAATACGTGTTAGGTCACTACAAGGGATCACAAGGCCAAAGTTTGATTGGAATTAACAAGAGGGAATATTTTTTCATTCCTATTGGAACTAAATACACTCCTACATAATGGTGTTTTATGGAAGGAATAGAAGTATAGCCACCAACTACTGTACATATGCTCATTTTCTCTAGTAATGAGAGATTTGGGAAGTGGACGCGCCCGTCTCACTTGAGAGGGTTTTTTGAGATACCCAATGCTTGCTATGAACAGGTAGTGGTAAGATTCTTTCATGAAATTCACTTAGTTGAAGGAAAGAAGGATCTTTTTGTCATAAATCTGATTGATAAAAAAGTGTATGTTACTCCCAAACTGATAGCTGTGTTTCTAGGAATGCGCCAGAGAGGACTCAGGTTGCCCATGATAAAAGATGAAGAGCATGTGGACAAACCAATCAATTATGGGGTCCCCACTAACTATAAAATAGGTGAACTCATTGCATCCATGTTCATAAAGGAAGGGAAAAAGGCGCATGAGATTGTGACGAAGGTGCCCTAGCCCAAAAAAGCTTCAATTGGAAGATGCTCAAAGTTTGAGAGAGTCTTCATCTATACTTTGACTAGAGGAATGTGCATAAATTGGCACTTAGCAATTTTGCACAGGTTCTTAAAGTGTCAAAGCACATGGTATATGGACATCTAGTAATGGAAATATGCAGAGCATATGAGTTAGACTTGGAAGGATGGGCACTAAGGAGCAAAATCACATCGAAGGTGATTGAATCCAAAATCTTAAGCAATGCACATTTTCATGGATTGAAATGTAATGAGAGGCCAAGCAACACGAAGTACATAAAGCTGAAAAAGGGAGAGGTTAGAACCAAGGATCCAAAGGCTATAATGAAAATGAAGCCTATTAAGCCAGAAGAGGAGGATTTGACTTTGGATGCCTTTGTAGCCTGCGAGCTTCAGAGGATTACCAAGCTTAGAGTGAAAAGAGGAGAAGATATAGCTAAGAAGAAGGTAGTTAAGAAGGAGGTCAGGAAGGACTCCAAGAAGGAGGCAAAGAAAGGGAGCTCAGCGAGCTCAGTTCCTGCAGTTGCCCCTAACCCCAAAAAGACTAGATCTACCAAGGGTACTAAGGAAGAGAAGTATCATAAGCTGACTCCAGAAGAAAAGGAAGAACAAAAGAGAGCTGAGGAAGAGCTAAGAGAGGAGATGCCATTGAAGAGCCATGAGAAGAGAAAGAGTGATGAAGCTCAGCTGGATTTAGTGGCTACTGAAGGACATGATGCTATATCAGTTCCTATGCCTCAAGTAGGTTAGCCCATGAAGAAGTTAATGGTAAAGAAAGGAACTGGCATAGTCCAGGATCTACAGGAAGCTAAGAGAGTGAAAGCTGCTAAAGAGGAAAGGATCAAAAAGAGGCAGGAGGATTTAAAAGCTGAGATAAGGAGAAAGGCTAAAGAAGGGCAGTAAGAGCTAAGGCTAATACTGAGAAAATTCTTCAATCTGTAGTAGCTAGTCTTAGAGAAAAAGAAGTTCCTAAAGTTGTGGAGGAGATGATTAGAGCTCTTGAAGGGATTGAGGATCATGTAGAGCAGGAAGAAGATGAAGTAGTGGAAGTAGAGGTTGTTGAATTTGATGTACTTGAATCTGATCAGCAGGTTAGCGGAAGAGAGGATTATTGAAGAGAATGAAGTTGGTGATTGATGAGGATTAAGGAGACTTTGAGGATAAGGTGGATGATGTAGTAGTTGAGAAGGGAGCTCAGCTGACTGAGCAATCTCAAGCTCAGGTCAGCGAGTCCATTGTTAAGGGTGCTGAAGAGAAGGAGGAGGAGAACTATGAACCATTTCTTTTCGTAAACCTTTCACCAAAAACACAACTCTCACCTACACCTATTTCTACCCTACCTTTTACTGAAACCCCTGGTTGAGCTCCTGGGAGACATAATGAGAATGGGGAGAGACAGATTTCCAGGACTTAGGACAGATGCTGAAATAGCTAATTCTCTACTGTCTGAAGGTGTCCTGAGGAGACTTGTAAAGGTTATTGAGCAAGTGCAAGGGTTTTAGAACTTTTCAGGAAATGAAGGCCCATTTCAGATCAGTTCCTACCCAGTTCTCACTGGTCAAAGAATTTGTGTCCCATATATTGCCTTTATTAAATATTGTAGGTAGGAAGGCTGATTATCTAAAGATGGAAGTTGTAGAACTAAAAAAGAAGATGGAGAAATTTTTTGAAAGTAGCTGCAAAGTTTTGAATGGTGAGAGGGATTTTAGGAATTCGATGATAGAAAAATTTAATCCCCTCTTGGAAGCAATGCAAGCAGTTCTGGATGGCTACATCATTTTGAGCAAGGCAAATGGTGAAAACACAACTCGCCTAGATGGAGTTATTAATGCTATCAATGTGTTGATCACAGTTTTTACCAAACACCATGGCATACATATTGAGCTATGAACCATGAAGGAGGAAGTGCTAAAAGGAGTAAAGGACTCAGAGGGAGAAGTGTTAAATGCCTTAAAGAGGCTAAATATATCTGATGCTTTAACCTTTGATATTGTAATGGCAGAGGCTGAACAAGAACCATTGCTCCATCAAAAAAGTTGGTCACATTCATGATCAAATTAAGAAGGTTGATTCAGACATAATCAATGATGGTCAAGAAATTGATCTGATACATGAAGAAGTCACTACTCAGATAAGGAGCACTCCCATGCTAGAGCAGATCTTAAGAGAAAATAATCAAGCTAAGGCTCTACCCAGTCTCACCTAGATATCCAAGGAAGGACTAAATGCTCAGTATTAGGTCAATCAATCTCAATCACGTGCTTTAGCGTGCTTATTTTCTCAGAGAACACGACACAATTTCGTAAGAAATCTATGAGCTATTAGTGCAAAACTTTTCAACCAATATTTATGGTCAACTTAATACTTTTGAAGATTCTCTGAGTTCATTTAATCATCGAGCCCAACCCATTTTAGATGCAATGGCAATAGGGGAGAAAGATTGTGAGAACCGTGAGCAAGAAGAGAGAGAGAGAGATTAGAGGATTGCCGATTTTTCATATAATTTATCCAACTATCTAGAGCGCATTCAGAGAGAATATAATGAGACAAGAAAGAGGAAAGGAAAGGAGATTGTGCTATCCAAGGAGAAGAAGTCAAGGTGGGATCAACAAGTGTTTCAAGATAGGTGAGCTAACCTTAGAGCACCACCTATGCCTAGAATCTTTGTAGTCTTTAGAGCTAAGTGTAAAACTTAGTATGGACTAACTCTTTGGTATCTCAACTCAAGTTATTTTTTAATGAAAAGATTACTTATTCTGTTCTAAGTTAAGATCTTCTTAAATTCTTATATTTTCTATTGTGAATATATGTATTGATCTTTTTGCAGAAATATATGAGAAATGATGATGAATGTTAAACTCAGAAGAGTCAAGGATTATGGGGGAGTTAGCATTCACTCTGAGTAAATTAAAGATGCTGAACAAAAGACATATCAAGTATAAGTATAGGGTAACTATGATATAGATATCTTATTGATTTAATTCTCGCTCAGTTAATTGCCATTGATCAAAATGGGGGAGACTGTTGAACCAAGCACATGCATAGACTGGCTTAGTTGATGACTTAGAAGTGCTTAAGTATTGATTATAACAATTAAGTTCAGTTTGAGTTAATTAAATCAATAATAAGGTTAAAATAAATAGTCTAAGGTTGTTTGGGAGTTAGAAATTTCAAGGGTAGAATTTCGAGTCTCCACAAACCTAGCTATTTAGTTAACTATAAGTGTTTTAGGCTGAGTAACTACTTTAGTGACGGACTAAGTAATATTCACTAAGTGCTTGATATTTAGATTTTGTTTCAGCTGTGCTTTACGATACAATATTTCAATAAGTTACTTTATGTCTGTCAAAGCTAATGACTTTACCATTTAACGTAGAATGGGATCTTTTGCTTTTAGTGTTGCTTTTTGCAGAACATTAATGAGATAAAGACAAAAACAATTATTGCCTTGACAAGACCCAATTTAATGAAGAAAATGACAAAGTCTTCCATATTCAAGCTGCAAAAAGTCATTTGCCAATTTGGGCAATTCTATAGATTAACAACCTTGTATCACGCATTCTGCAACATGTCAGAATACCAGAAGGAATGGGAAGAAGACACGTGGTAAGTCAGCGTGAGTTCTCTATAATGGAAGGCTAGCATCAAACAACAAAGAATTCAAATTAAAGCTCGAATTTAAATCTGTTTCTAATGGATTGATTTTCTATCTCACAACGGTGTGATTCTATCTTTTAATGGATTGATTTGACGAAGCAACGGGTGAATAGATGAGTTGTCAATTTTAGAAGATGCTAAAGTAAGTTGAACGGCTACTTTCTTAATTCATCTATAAAAGGATCAAGAAGGCAAGCATTAGAATTTGGTGATTACACATGAATTTCTTAAAATCAAAATCTTGCTAAATTACAAGCTTTAGAGAAGTTCATAGAACAAAGTAACTACTCAGAGATAATCCGCTTTAGAATAAGAGAGAATAGAATAGATAATTGTTTTGTAATATCTGATTAGTGTAACTGGATCAACATTTCAAAAGTTTAATCTAGTTCTTGTTTAGACTCTTATTGAGTTGCTGATAAAAGAGGGTATTCTACTCAGCGGGTGAGCGATTGCAGTTTAGAAGGTACTTACTGTAATTAGGGAATTTATGAAAGGCTTCTCCACCTAGGGTAAAGGAGTTGAGATTAGTAGATTGAAGCCGAGATACTCTCTTGGGACTGGATGTAAGCACTGGTTGCCAAACCTGTATAAAAATCTTTGTGTCCTTTACTTTGAAGGTTTTCCGGTCACTTAGCTTGCTGACCTACTCAGTGGAACTCATAATTATTATGAAAAAGTTTTCTTAGTTTTTGAGTGAGTCATTCATCCCCCTCTGACTCATTGAGTCTATGCATAGGGACCAACACTAGGTATGAACAGTTGAATGTGATAGATGAGAAGTAGCGCATAGCCTGAGCTTAAGGCACTTGACCACCTACAGATGTACTAGCAGCGCATGGCCCGAGCTTACAACAATAGGGTTAGATACCCCGAGGATCCTCTAAATCTGGGTGATCTAGTTCTCAAGTAGCTGCCCCAAATTAATGCTGATGATAGGGGCAAGTTCAGGCCTAATTGGGAAGGACCGTTTGTAGTTAAGGAATTCCTTGGTAAACGAGGAATCAAACTTACAGACATGGATGGAAATGAGTTCGTGAATCCAGTGAATCAAGATAGGCTTAAGTGTTACCATGTGTAGGTTAAAAGAAATAAATCACAGGAAAGCAGCACACTGAATAAAAGAAATTAAATAAATCACCCAACGAGTGGTCATTTACTTCTTGGGCAAAAATTAGGGTGCATCCCACTGATTGGTATTCCACAAACTAGTTAGGAAAAAATTAGGGTACTCTAATGCGAAAATAAGGCCTGCTAAGTTGAAAACCTGAAAAGGGTGACTCAGGCAAAAGTTAGGGCACCAGGAGAAAAATGTCAGTTGCTCTCTGGAAAATATGTAAAAGGACCAGTAGGTAGTGGGGGTTAACCATTGGAAATTATTACGATTGCCTATTTACTAAGTTTAATCTCATTGATGAACATGTTATGATTTGCTCAGAATCTTTGTCTGACATGTCTTTAGGTGAAATAATCGCAAGTATATGAACATCAATTTTTCTCTATATTTTGTGCTCTTTGTTATTATTTTTACTAAGCAAGTGTATTATTCAACAAAAGACCAAAATACCAATATGCCTCAAAAGAAATCAGGCTCATGTGAAAGTCAAAAAAAATTTGCTGGATTGGAAACCTAAAAGGGCGATTTATGCAAAAGTTAAGACAAAAGAAAAGAAAGAAAAGGTTCACTAGATTGCCGCTAAGGACAATTCAGGAAAAAGTTAGGACAAAAGAAATGGAAATGAAAGTAAATTTTTTGATAGGTCATCTCACACCGAATGGCCTATGCTAAAATTAGAACTCAATTCCAAAATGCCAATTTGTTATTGCACTTGCCTTTATTTTTCAAACATCATTTGTAATTGCAACGTTTCACAGCTAGGACCCCTTGAACTAAGTTCTCCCACTGTGAAGCCACACGATAGCACGTGTCCCTAGAAGTGCTAATTCCTATCAACCAACCTTGGTAATACATGTCAGTCTAAATTGGGTCAGTTTATCGTGATCAAGAACTTCAAGTGTTCAATGGTTAACTAGCTTTTTTGTGGCATATTCTAAGCAATTCTTATAAGCCATGTCAGTCGGGGAATTCATTCAATACTCCCCAGTCACCACGAGGTTTTATGATGTCAATTTTTCATGGCAAGGGGTAGCATAAGCCTACATGTAGGGATATCTAGGGGTATTTAGTACAGAAAGGGAAAAGTTCAACATGTATAAAGAAAGGTAACCAAAGTACCAGTGCAAATAACATCCATTTCTACATAAAAATAAGCCATGTAGAGCTAAAAATGTCAAGTATCTAGAAAGAAAGTAAATGCAATCCTAGTCTAAGCTGCAGGGGGATCCTGCCCTTGGGGCACGCCATAAGTTTCATCTTGTGTATCAACCAGAAATTCAGTCGTGACAAACACCACAAGGTCCTCTGCCCGAGCATCCGTAGAAAAAGAACTAGGCACCCTAATCTCCAAACCCCTGGCAGCACCTGTGGTAGCACCAGTCACCTCAACCCGTTGTTGCACCTCTCGCTTAGCTCCAATTGCCTAGGTCACCACTTGCCCATCCCAATAACTTGAGGCATCATCTAACAAGGAAGATGATTAGGCAGCGGCTTGCTCTGAGTCATTTAAGCCAGCTGCATCTAGAGCGCCTCCATCTCTCCTATAGCCCTCTTCAAATCTGCCTCTAGCTATGGGATCCTATCTAGCTCAACAGTAGCTACCCGTAGCTAGTCCTCCAAGAAGCTAGCTCAATCCTCAGCATCCTCTAGGTCTTGTGTAGACATATCATACTCCATGGCTTGAAGAGTTTGCATGAAATTTAGAAGATCAGTACACGTACATAAAAAAACAATGGCATACATCATGCATAGTTTATTGTATTTTGTAGTAAAATGCATCTTACCACTGTAAGGGCATTCTATGCCTACAATTGATCTCGGATCAAAAAGAACCCCCGAGCAATGCTCTTTGCCTCGGCCACGGATACCTGAAAAAACAAAATCAAATCAGTCCGAGAGACAATCTAAATAGGAATATGAACTAAAATTTGAGGGTAGGAAGCCTTACGTGGGTAACGCTGGGAGGAGTGAAGCTAATGGTATGGACAGACTCCTCGAGCCTATGCATGACACGCTTCCCCTGGTGGTTGAGGAGGCAAAAGGTAGAATCAAGGTCTGTCTATAAGACTCCCTCTCCGAAATCCTTGGAAGCCCCAGCCGACTTCATCAGTGGCTCTAGATCACCTGGCTCATCAAGGGGAGCAACAATAGTAGACTTCTTCCACTTAGGGGTGGAAGACTACATTTCAATTCGTCAGGTGTTAGATTCTCACTTTGTGCAAGTAAAAGTAAAGGTGCGTAAAAATTTATAAGTCAAGTTGAGAAGTTTACCTGAGTGGAAGAAGCAGCAAGCCTAGAAACACCCTCGGTCCTACGAATCACAATGGGACCCCCACAACCACCTTTGACTCTGTCACCATCCTCCTCATCATCATCATCGTCATTGTCTCCATAGTGGAACTCAAGGAGAATGTTGTCCAGGTGGATCCTCAGGTACAGCTAGAGAAGTGAAGTGTGTTTGAAGGTGGGATATGAACCGTCGACCGACAGCACACCAGTATACTCCCACAAACATTGGTGGAGGAATAGGCCTCTCCACTATTGAGCTAGTCCTCCAATCATGAACTCGCTCGCCAAAGTACACTCAAGTAAAAGTGGTGACTCGAGCACAAATCGACGGTCATCCACACCCCTCCACATCCCCTAAATCTCATTGTGGATGACCAAATGAGCCCACAGATCCTAAACAACCTGTAGATAAATGAATGCACTATAAGAACCCTAACTTTGTAAATACAGTTTGTTGCTAATTGTTTGTTAAATGAATCCATCTTGCCATGATGTGAGGCATCTTCGGCTTGACAGTCAATCCCGGTCATGGAATAAAGTGATGCTCAAATGCCCACATCTACAAAAAGGAATCAAAGTTAGTGTCTAAGCAATCAAAATAAAAGTGAAAGCACAAAGGGAATTTAGAATTTACTAGAAGGAGTAGATGACTGATCTTCAGCACAGCCGGCTAACCTCGAACACCGATATTGAGGGCATAGTACAGCCAAGCTAAGATGGCCCGACATTAGTTCTTACCAAGCACGCTGATAAGATCCTCCATAGCAGATAGCAGCCTGTTGTTGATGTTACTCGAGTAGGTGGGGAAGAAGACTGTTGATAAAAGGGTCAAAAGAAAGGATTTAGCGCATTGGTCCCTCCTACCCTTAGCAATCAAGCTCGGCTATGCCTTCTAGTAGACATGAAGGTTTCCGTACTTGAGCTTGTCCTTTCCAAGAGGAAACTCAAGAAGCCGCTCCACATGGGCCTTCACCTTAGCCTATGAATGCCAGTGATCATAATAAATGTAGAAGTGAATGATCTCTCCACCCCAAGCTAACCCCATTAGCACACACATGTCAAAGTGGGTGATAGTGACCTCCCCGATATCAAAGTCAATTGTGTGAGTAGTCTGGCTCGACCAAAGCAGAAAAGGCACTAGGAGCAAGGGTCTTCAACGCAAAGGGAATGGCCCGAACAATATCAAAAAAGCCCAAAGCGTCAATCTTGGCTAGTAGTGCAACATCTCCATCAGTGCAGATCTCCTCATACCATTTTTAAAAAAAGCTCAAGGCTCCAATTGTCCTAAAAGGGAACTATAAAGACAAAATAGTAACATGACAGGATTAAAGTGTAGTGGACAAGTTAAAAATAAAAAAAGAATTGCAGAAATAGGTGTTTTAGACATTTTATCTCAGGAAGAAGCACCCATATAGGTACATCCCACCCGTACGGTGCACGAGGTCCACCCCTATGAATAACGGGACCCATATAGGTCCTCCCCACCCATACTAGTCCCTGATAATAGTTTCTCAATAGAAAAATATCCCAAATAGGTTGTTTTCATCCAAAACTCAATCAACCTCGGTCCAACCTATCCTAAAACATTCCCTAATCTAAAGTAACATGGCAAGGCTTTATTTCAATCCCCAAAACTACCTATCCCATGTAAAATTGGAAAAATTCAAAAAAAATGAAGAAAATCAGAAAATGGGAGATTTCGATTGACTTACTTGAAGTTTAGAGGAAGGAACCACTGGAATCTTAGAAGAGGGAGTATAGCCAAGAAAGGAGTTGTTTTCCCAAAAAGCATATTCGAGGGAAACCAGGCATCGCCGGAACACCAATTCACCAACCCGGGGTAATTCCTCGCAATTGATATTCAAATGGTCAGCATCGGGGATCTTTTTATACATTTTTTGAAGTTTTTGAGAAGAAAATCACTAGAGTAGAAGGAATTGGAAAATTTTGTAAAAGGGAGGGAGAGGGGACTATTCATCTTTTTAAAGAACTACTCGATGCCACCCATACTAGTCCCTTAGACTCCTTATTTGGGGCACATTGCAGTCAAATTTGGGGCCAACCCCACTTCTTTTAGACTCCTTATTTCAGTTAAACTGAGGGCAAAACCCCGGGCTATCCTTGATCCTTGATTGAAGGGGCAAAATTTTTTATTTACCACAAAGTCGATCAAAAATCAAGGTAAGCCATTTCTGAATGATCACTAATGGGGATGGTTTTTTTGTACATGTGCACCAAAGTATAAGAAATTTCTCTAGCAGACAAGTCTTTTAAGGAAACACTTCCCCGGCAATAAAGAGTCTACCGAAGGACATTACTCCATTCCCCAGTAGTGGAATCAGCCAAGGGGCATTACCTCCCACCTTCTTACACCTTAGGGGCATTCACTATAGGGGAATTTCCTAGTAATAGAACTAGTCGAGGGGCATTCCTTTAAGGGCACCCTTTAAAGCGCATTCTAGCCCAAAACATTTGGGCCAAATCCGACATTTCTTGAACTCAGTTTACAGTTCATTAAGGGAACAATCCCTACCCATACATCTTCATTCTTAATTGAAGGGGCAAACATTTTTGTTTACCATAAAGTCAATCAAGAATCAAGATGTATCACTCTAGGTAGTAACTAACTCAACATTTTTATTGTCCCTTTATTGGTTGTTCAAATCCCTTGCAAGAGAGTCATCCATCTTAAGAAAAGGATACACCATCAGTAGGAGAGTCGATTCCCCTTAAGAAACGAATATAAGGAGAAGTCATCCACCTTAGGAAAGGGATACATCATCAAAGTAACTCAAAAATCCTCAACAGGAGAAGTCATCCACCTTAAGAAAGGGATATGCCACCAACAGGAGGGTAGATCCGCCTTAAGAAAGGGATACACCATCAGCATAGGAGAAGTAATCTGCCTTAGGAAAGGGATACACTAACAACCAAAAAGTGGATCTACCTTCACAAAGGGATACGCTAGTATTAGTAAAAGAAAGTCATCCGCCCTAAGAAAGGGATACACATAGCAAAGGAAAGACATTCACCTCAATAGAAGAATGCATAGGAGAGTCGTCCGCCTGAGGAAAGGGACACCAACAAAATAGGTTTGCCTCAAGAATGGAACCTACCTACATCATCACTTCAAGAATGATTTCTAAACCCTCGCTTATATCATGAGATCATACAGATCTGTATCTGCAATGATCCCGTGAGGGTCAGCTATGAGCTATGAGCGGTCGACCTTTTCCGCCCTAACCAGCGTGAGATGCGGGAAGGGAGAAATAATGAACGCTATACATCAAGCTGGAGGATTGATCCTCATTTTAGCGTGATGAAAAGATAGATTGATAAAATCAATGTTGATGTTGAATTTAAGTCCAATTTAGGTGTTAAGGGATACGAGACTTGAAATCCTATATTTTAAGATAGAGTCGCCACTCGGTTTTGCTCCACCAGGAATTTAGGTAAGACATTCCCACCAGGTGGTTGGACCGTACCGTAATAGAGATTCCAAGTTCGGATGATGTTGCTTACTTTTCAATTTTTAAATAAAAAATGTTTACATTTTAATAAGCATGACTTTAATTCTTATGCGATTTAAATTCGGTTAATGTTTGGAGTTTTTGGTTTATATAGCCATACATAACACAAAAGCGGTAAATAAAGCAAAAAAATTAATTAATACAAGACTTTACAAAAAACCTATACATTTTTCTAATGTACGAAAGTAAATAAAGCGAATAAATAAATAAAAGGGCGAAACTGGGTCCAAACCGAGCTTACCAAATCAGACCCGACTCCAAATGAGGAAAAATATATACGAATAACCATAAATAATGTAAAAAAATTAAATAAATGCAGAAAATAAAGCAATCAAAAGATAAAAGCTAACTTTTAGATTTTTCTGGGCCAAAACATAATTGTCGGGCATTTAAATGGGCATCTAAATAGCCTAATAATCAATAAAATAAACTAAACAACCTAAAATAATTAAAAAAAGTTATAGAGAATATATTAGGATTTTTTATTAGGATAAAAAGATTTATTTGTATTTATTTGGTTAGAAACCCGTTTTTAAGTCATTAAAATGAACATTAAACAAATTAAACAATTAATAAAACCTAAAACAAATTAATAATTAATTAGAATTAAATAAAGGTTATATAAAATTTTTAGGAAAATTTTTGAGGTGAAAATTGGGGTAAAAAATGCAAGAAAATGATCAAAAAGGACCAAAAACACAAAATAGTGGCTTTTTAGCATTTTTGTCAGTCCAGATGCTATAATGGGACTTAAGATGCTATAGTGGCAGTCTAAGACACTGCCGTTGCAGCATCTCAAGACTAATTGGAGCATCTGGCCCGAAAAAACATCAAAAAGTCCGAAATAACAACCAAGGACAACCAAATAATAAGCTATATTGAATAAAAACTAGATTGGAACTTAGTTTTGTTGCCTAGACGTCGTGAATCCACGTTTTGAGACACGAACCGGTCGTTTGGCAAGCTTTGTGATGAATTTGCAATGAAATTCAATGAAATAGCGACTAAAATAGCGATAAACTTAGCGACGAAATTTAGTGATTTTTGAGAATAAGTCTCTAAATCCTATTTAAGCTCATTTTAACTTAAGATTTTTATTTGTTTTTAATGATTATATTTAAAGATTAAGCTAAATAACCCTTAAGAATCCCAATTAATCAGGTTTCTCGAGTTTTAAATGGCTTTCTCTCTCTGAAGCCTAAGAAATTCTAAATGATAAACAAGTGTTAAATTTGGCAAAAAGCCCTGAATCAGGTCATTAAAGGGGTTTATATAGGCCCAACTCCCTCTAAATAACTCAATTAGTCCCTAAAAATTCAAAGATTCCCAAAAAAATTGAATTTATCCGAATTAGAGAGAGAAAGATGGACTTGGCGATAGACCCCAGGAGCCCACGCAGCATTTCAAAGCGAGACACTACAGCGGCGGCGTCTCACCTTGCTCTTGCATGGTGAGACGTCACACACTTTAGTGAGACGCTGCAATTGCAGTGTCTCACGGCACACCACCATTTCTCAGCGACGTGGCCATTCCATGGCCATGCATGCAAAGTTGTAGGAGCACGGTGTGAGACATGCATGGAGGAGCGTCTTGCCGCACCCCCTAGCATCTCGCTACCCACCAGAGCGTGTCAGTGCTCCGACAATGCCGTCGCTGCGGATGGTGGTGCCGGCGAGGGCATAAAAACAAATTTATTTTATTAATGCATTATTTTTTTACTTTTTTAATAATTTTTAAAGCACCTATATAAGTAATTAGTTAAAGGGAATGACGCGGCTAAGATCCCAACTTCACCACGAGAATACTTGCTAAACGTAGTTCGACTCTGATATAGTAGAATAACAAGCCAAATATTAGGTCAGAGCAAAATGGCATCATCGTTCTATGGGTCACCGAAAAGCCCGTGCTCAAAGGCTGCCCCTCTTGAGATTATCATTTAGAGGGTCAAATGTGATTTCACGAAAGAGCGAGGGATAGGAGGTTATACCTGATGTGAAGGAATCTTGAGCCAGTTGTCTACGGATGGTCATGAGATGCATCATCAACGGACCTATCGAAGGTAAAGTTGAAATGGTTTTGTACTAGTGGTTTGAGTACACACCATTAGAGGACCTATTGTGAATGAAAATCTGAATTAGTTGTCTACGGGTGGTTTGAGGATGCACCATTAATGGACCTATCAAGAATGAAAATCCAAATCGGTTGTCTACGAGTGATCGGGGAATGCACCATCAACAGACCTATCGGGAAGGCAAATCTGAATCGGTTGTCTACTTGTGGTTTGAGGACACACCATCATCGGACCTATCGAGTAGGAAAAATCTAAATCGGTTGTCTACTGGTGGTTTGAGGATGCACCATCAACAGACCTATCGAGAAGGCAAATTTGAATCAGTTGTCTATTAGTGGTTTGAGGACTCACCATTAACAGACCTATCGAGAAGGCAAAATCTGAATTGTTTGTCTAGGGGTGGTTTGAGGATGCACCATCAATGGATCAATCATGAATAAAATTTGAAAAGTTAGTAATTGTTGTAGGTTGCATTTTTAATTGCTTAATTGATATTGTCGAGACAAAATTTTTTGCCCCTTCAATTAAGCAATAAAAATGGAATATTGAGAAAAATGAGTTAGAAATATTCGGGAAGTCCAGGAAAGTCATTGCTAGGTTGATTTTGTGATACTTGCAAAGAGGCACTCGTAGAGGGCCTAAAGCTACATCACAATGCCCCCGAAGGGTTTAAAGTTGCATGAAGGTGCCCCTAAAGGATTGAGAGCTACATTGAGGTGCCCCTGACGGATTTTCTAAATTTTGTACTTTTGATCTTCGGAATGGTTGTCCATCGGAATTATCAAATGACGTACCTATCAAGGAAGTTTTGAGATATTAGTAATTGACATGAGTCGTGTTTTAATTGCTTAATTGATTTTGTCAAGACAAAAAATTTTTTTGCCCCTTCAATTAAGCAATTATAACTGAAGAATGAAATAAAAGTTGAGTTAGGATTTTTGGGAGTTCGGTGAATTGCTGAGATTGACTGACAGCTTGAGGAGACATTTTTATGCTCCGTTCCCTGTTGAATTCAGCATAGAATAATAGACATTACATTTATGGATATTATGCATAAATGTATGAATTCGTGAGATGCTTAGACTGATCATCCTTTGTATCTGAGCTACATGACGGCTCGCCTGATCGATTTTGCTTAATTTAGTTATTTGCTCGATTGACTTATTCAACCCAGCCTCTTGTTAGGAGAGAGGATATATGGAAACAATTTGTGACACGGGCAAGATAAGAATACCCCTGGTAGAGGATTAGGGATGTCACACAGATTAGGTGAGAATGCCTCTGGTGGAGAATTAGGGACGTTGCAGCCTACATGTGAGGCTTGTGTGTTTGGATACCATGGCTGGAACAGGACCTATGAATTCTGCATCGCTGGTATGACAAGTAATAGAAGGCTCTTCATGAGCTATTCAAAGTAGCAAGTTGACTGCAAATTGATTGTTGGATCGGGCATGTCGAAGACAAAGGGGGTGCATGAAGCGAAGTTTAAGATTATAGATAACGAATGACTGGATGCTATAACTACCGATGAATTCTACCAAGGATGGTTTGAGGAGATCACAGACCTTTCCTGATGCTTGGTCGCTATCGAGATTGGAGTGGACACATGTAGAGGATGGATTTGAGCCCCTCTAATCCCCTAGACTGGAGAATGTATTTAGACATTTTGATGATGCTGACGATAATGCAGATATCTCGATGTGATCGATGGCAGTCATTTATCTTTGTTTTGATATTCTTAATTTTTGCATAGACCCAAACATTATGATGGGCCTATCACACTTTGTTAACCATTTTGCTTTTATGACCTAATTTTTGCCTGGACCGCCCTTTTTGAGTTTTCAATCTAGCGGACTTTCCCTGGCTTTTGCGTAGACCTTGCTTCTTTTTAGTCTATCAGCATTTTTGCCTTATATCTTTGCTTTTCTTTCCTTTTGAGGTATTGGGTTGACTGCACAGAACCCTACGTTCGACTCATCTATTGCATTTTGCCTTTAGGACCCAATATATTCATTCAAGCACAAACATAAAGAATTTAGTAAAATGACATTTCCATTAAATGAATTAAGTTTGAGTACATAATGATGATAACCATTTCTATTGACAAACTCTGGTGTTAACTAGCCTATGAAGGTTTTCTAGCCGACACGCTCTCGTTGCTCACTTTACCCTAATTTTTGCCTACACCGCCCTTTTCGGGTTTTCAATCTAGTGGGTTATTTTGCACCCTAACATTTTCTTGACTAGTTTGTAGAATACCAATCAGCGGGATACACCCTTATTTTTGCCCGAGTAGTTCAAGACCACTCGTTGGGGTTATTGATTTTATTTATTTTCTTATGTGCCACTTTTCTAAATTTGATTCTTTTTGTTAGATATGATAACGCTTTGACCTATTTTGATAGATAGTCTTTACAGATTTGCTAGCGTCTATAATCATGCTCCTTGTACTGAGTACCTTGCTGATTATATAAGGTCTTTCCTAATTTGGACTAAAATTCCCCCTTGGGTTGATGTGCATAGGTTATACTTGCTTTAGAATCAGGTAATGGGCCTTTGACCGGTACTTTTGATGCTTGACATGGTTGTTGTTTGGCTTTGTTACATCTAAATGTTGTCTAAGTTGTTTGAACTATGCCTTGGTCCATGGGGTTCCCTTTAACTCGGATTCTATGCGGTTTTCAAGTATTTCATCTTAGCATTGGTTGGTAGCATGTCTTCCATTCCATAAACCAAGGAGAAAGGTGTTCGACTTATGATAATTCTGACACTCGTTTGACAAATTTGAAGGGTGAATGGTAGCTCATCGGCTCAATCTCTGAGTCTTGCGGTAGGATTGAAGAGAAATGTCTTGATAAGATGGTTTGCAGGGTGAATCTATGTGACACTCAATTCCCTATTTCTTGATCAAATTGGTGGTTGCCCCTTGGGACTGAAATCCACTATTTGAAATGAATTGAAGAGGTAGGCCACATCGAGCAAAGATGTGTTTCTTGTTGAACTCGGCCATCTTCTCGACTGTGACGCTGGTGAAAGACTCGGCTTCCTCCTATTTTGATAGGTAATCTGCCCCTACAATGATGAAGTAGTGTTCATTTGTTGATGAAGATTGAATTTCGCCGATCCTACTTATCCCCCTTACCGAGAATGGTATATGAGGAGAGAAATAGGGAAGGTTTGAGGGTGTAAGGGAATGAATATTAGGAAGAGTGTGGGAATTTTGAGAATGGGTGGGCGAAGAAAGGGTAAACTAGAGATTCTGGGTTTGATCCCCAGTAGAGTCACCACTGTGAGTGGGTGACCTTTTTCGCCCCGACCCACGTGAGATACTGGAAGGGAGAAACAATGAATGCTGTAAATCGAGCTGGAGGATTGATCCTCATTTTAGCATGATAAAAAGATGGATTTGTAAAATCGATGTTGATGTTGAATTTAAGTCCAATTTAGGTTTTAAGGGATACTAGACTTGAAATCCCATATTTTAAGATAGATTCGCCACCTAGTTCAGCTCCAACAAGAATTTGGGTACGACATACCCACCGGGTGGTTGGACCGTACCTTAAAATAGAGATTACAGTTCAGGTGATGTTGCTTACTTTTCAATTTTTAAATAAAAAACATTTACATTTTAATAAGCGCGACTTTAATTCTTATGCGATTTAAATTCGGTTAATATTTGAAGTTTTTGATTTATATAGCCATACATCACACAAAACTGGTAAATAAAGCAAGAAAATTAATTATTACAAGGCTCTATAAATACCTATAGATTTTTCTAATGCGGGAAAGTAAATAAAGCAAATAATAAATAAAAGGACGAAACCGGGTCCTAACTGAGCTTACCGAATCGGACCCGACTCCAAACGAGGCAAAATATATATGAATAACCATAAATAATGCAAGAAAATAAATGTGGGAAAAAAGCAATCAAAAGATAAAAAAGCTTACTTTTGGATTTTTAGGGGGCCAAAACACAATTGTCGGGCATTTAAACAACCAAATAATCAGTAAAATAAACTAAACAACCTAAAATAAATAAAGAAAATTACAGAGAATATTTTGGGATTTTTTTTTGAAAACCCCCGGAGGAAAAGCGTGTTCCCCCGAAGACAAAAAGGGTGGGGGCAGGTGAAAATTTCGGGGCGGACCTCCCAACTAGGTTGGAACTTCCGCTTATCTACAAAACACTTACCCCTCTTTTATTAATATAAAGTGCTAGTCTCAAGCTGAGATCAACAACAAAAAATTACTGCCCCATACGAGTAATAGACTCGGGTTACAGAAAAGATCCGACAAAACAAAACTAAGCCTTCTACAATTACATTTGAAAAGAAACCAACATAAATTTAGGCTATAGGCGGGTCTAGCTGTGAGAGGATGCCCTCAAACACAAAATGGTTTCTTCTCTTCCAAATAGTCCAAGCAACCACAAACCAAGACGAGGTAGCACACTCGCGGATCACCCCTAGGGTAAAATTGGAATGCCACAGACTTAAAAACGCATCACCTTTCCTCGGACTCGCCACATGAATATTTAGTCGTCTAAATAAATATTTCCAATGTTTTGAACTTTCACTACAATGAAATAATGCATGGTCCATTGTCTCTATATCCATACAAAAAGGGCATTTATCTTCCAACACCGCCAAACACCCATGACGAAGCAAAACATCTGTTGTTGGTAAGCATTCGTGATACACTAACCACCCAAAAAATCTGACCTTAGGCGGAATACACGAACACCAAATCAATGAAAAATCAGCTTGGGGTACCCGCCATCTTGAATCCCTATAATAAGCATCAAAAAAAGCCCCGGCCGAGAAATCCTTTCTTTCACCTGTTGCCCAAGAGAAGATGTCACTCAACGTCGAAAATACAGATTGTGGCCAATAAACCACAACGGCCGCATCAGTCCCCATAAAGCAATTCGGGTTTGCCTCCTTAATTCTTCCCAACATCAGCCTACACTAATCTTGCACAACATACCTTAAGCTTCTCTTCCGAAAAGGCCTATGGAAAGCATCCCGCCCTATTAAACTCAAACAGTCGTCATCTATTATAACAAACTTGCAATTACATTGCTCGTACAAATTTGGAAAAGCCATTGCCAATGATAATTTCGCTACCCATATATCACGCCAAAATAGGCAATCTTTTCCATTACCCACTTTACCCTAATATATAACAAAAAAATGTCCCAAGCTAGCCCATCTTCCATGCAACACTTGATAATTCCTTCCCAAATACAAGACACACGAGGAGGGCTGAAAACTTTACCCCAAGCCAAGATAAAAAACCGTACGGTTCTACACAACAATCAAACCATAACGAGTTCTTATCCCCAACCCGAAGCTTCCAAAGCCACTTAAATAATAAACTACAATTCACGACCTTAAAATCTCTAATTCCTATACCCCCTAATTTTTTGGGGAGGCACATCACTTTGCATTAGCCTCGCATGGTTGCATCTCCTTTCCAAGAAAAATTCCTCATTAAACTAGTCAATTTATCATTAATGACACCTGGCATCTTAAAAAGAGACATTAGATAAAATCGGTAGTGAAGAAAGAATCGATTTAATAAGTACTAACCTTCCAGCGTGAGATAAGCAGTTTTCCTTTCCATGTTGTGAACCGTGACTAAAATTCCATCACTAAAGGGTTCCAACACGACACCGGAACCCTTTTAAAACCAAATGGACCACCCAAGTATTTTATTGGAAAAGTCTCCACCTTACAGCCCACCAAATCCGCACATAATTATAGCTAGGATGGTTCCAAATTTATTCCCAATATAGATGACTTGTGGAAATTTATCCGAAGAATCGATATCAACTCGAAACAATGCAAGACTCTAACAAATTCCATAAGGGCCGATTCTATGGCTAGAATAAATCATAAGGTATCATCTGCAAATTGAAGAATGGACAAATCAACCATTGAACCATGAAGGCAAAACCCCGGGATAATACCATCCCGAACCGCAACCTCTATCAAGGGTTTTAGCCCTTCCACCGCTAATACAAATATGGACGGAGACAACGGATCACCTTGCTTCACACCCAGGCCGATACTAATCGAATCAGTTGGAGAACCATTAATTAAAATCAAGGTTGATGAATTTAAGCAGTAGTTCCTCAGCCACGATATCCACTTCCGATCAAAACCTATACTTGCCAAAACCTCATCAATGTAATTCCAAGAAATACTATCATAAGCTTTCTCAAAATCTAGTTTCAACACAAAATATGATTGGTAGTTTTTGTGAATAGAATGAATAATATCAGAAGCGATAAAGGAACACTCATGAATGCTTCTACCTTTAACAAAACCAAACTGATTTTTCAAAATTAGAAGTGGTAGCAAGGCCTACAATCGTAAAGACAATGCCTTTGCCAACAACTTATATATCCCATGAATCAACGCAATCGGTCTAAAATTATTCAATAAAGGCATACTTGGAATTTTAGGAATGAGTACCGTAAAGGAAGTCTTGATATTGTCAGGAATGGTTTTAGAATTGTGGATGTGATCAAATAGCCGCATTACCTCCCATTTGATTTCATGCCAGAATCTCTTGTAAAAATAAAAATTAAAACCATCCGGCCTCGGAGCCTTATTTTCATTACACAAGTTCACTGCCGCCCAAACCTCCTCTTCACTATATGGTGCCACAAGCCAAGCATTTGCTTCTTCATAAACATGGCTAAAAATTAGCTTATCAAAGGAAAAGGGGGTTGTTACCCTTTCCATAAACAAATGGCCATAAAAATCCCAAATAGTCTCCTCAATCTCGTTTGGTTGATGAATAAGTGTTCCATTTACTTCTAAGTGCAATATCTGATTTGACCTCGCCCTCCTCGATGCAACCCTATGAAATTTTTTTGTGTTGTCATCCCCTAGCAACACCCAATCAACACACGACTGCTAATGTCATATGCTCTCTAACAACTGCCTGGCCTCACACAGCTCTTGCCAAGTACTCACTAAAACCGAGCCCTCTGAGATGTCAATCGGACGAGCTATCGAGCTTGAGGTAAGTCCAATAATTTTCAATTCCAACCCTAAAATTTTCTTCTCTAAGTTACCAAAATTAGCTGCATGCTATGGCCGAATATAGTCCTTTAACCGACATAGTTTTTTATTAATATCCCTATTCGGAATAGCACCTCATATTGTTCTCCATTTGGCCAAAATAAAAGGAAAAAAATTCTCATTTTCCCACTAACAATTTAATGTGCGGAATGGTCTTGGGCCTCTATTTGAAACTACTCGAGACCTAAATAATATTGGAAAATGGTCTGATAATGCCGAGTCTACAGTTGATAAATTTAGATTCGGCAAAAGATCTACCACATCACCACTAACCAAAACTCTATCAATTCTTTAAAAAGGCATACTATTTGACCATGTATAATCACACCAATGCAAAGGTAAATCAAAAAGTTCACAATCATTCACAAAGCCATTAAAATCCATCATAGCGGACGTCATCCCCCCTACTAGATCGTTCTTCATTGTTTAAAATCTCATTAAAATCACCACACAAAATAACATTTTAAAAATCACTAATGAGCTCCATGAGTTCAGCCCACATCTCCCTTCTCTCGATAGAATCAATGGAACCATATACAAATACCACATTGACATCAAGATGAGAACCCAGAAAATGCATATGAAGCCATCTATCACTCGACCATAACAAGGCACCCTGAATTGAGGTAAGATTCCACGAAATTATTAACCCACCCGAAAGACCATTTGCTGGAATACATTCAAAATAAAAATCGTTATAACCCCAAAAATTGCGAACATCCTGAGCCGATACATCACCAGCCTTAATTTCAGACAAACTAAAAAACTACAACCCCTATCTTCTGATGTATGACTTAAAAAAAAGATTGCTTCACCCTATTACGTACACCCCCTCTACAATTCCAACACATAAAAGATAATGACATAAAAAATGACTATTAACCTCAAAAATAGCAGCCAAAAACTACTCACGTTGGTCTACATGCATCCAAGATGTCCATGATATGCACTCTTTATTGTCTTCGAAAAAATCCCAATTTTTGTCCGGTAAGAAAAATCTGTAGATTTCCATCCACCACCATGTCATCCCACAACAGTAACATCCTATTCATGTTAGCGATGTCTGGTCCCAATAAAACCGACCCAATTGCAGCTTCACCAACGGATATGGGATCATTAGTTTGTTCAACCGAACCTTCACCTCTAGTCTCCGGAATTACACTATAAGAGTCTTCCCGAATAGGATCCACGGGTTCTATATCTCTCCGGACCACTACCTCCTTTTCCACTTCTTCCTCTCCTTCCACTTACTCATTAGTGAACTCCTCTTCTTTTGAACCAACACCATCATGATAGGAAATAGTTTCTCTAAAAGAAATCTCTATCGTATATCACTTGTCACCGAAACAAACCCCAATTTCATTATTACTCATGCTTCGACTAGCAAATACAAGGCAAGATACCACATCCACGTGATCCGGGCATAAGCAATCATAATCAAAGGAAATAACCAACCCAAATTGGCTTGCTAACTTCCTCAACCAGCCATCTATAACGATAGCCAGTGGTAAACCCATAAAGTCCGCATGCATTAGGCAGCCACTCGGCATAAAATCTAGGTCATATGATTTCACCAATTCAAGAATATCATCGAACTTTTTCCAAACACCATTAATGAATGACTTAACAACATCCACTGCCTGAAAAATAACAATAACCTTATTGTCTCTAGCCACAGCCACGCTTTTCACACAATAATCCCTTTCACACAAGGTCTCAAATAGAGTCAAAATCTTGTTAACACTCCGTATTGTTGCCAAACAGCTACGAAGCACCCAACTCACCGAGAATCCATGTTTTGAGACTCAAACCGGTCATTTAGCAAGCTTTCTGATGAATTTGCGATGAAATCCGATTAAATAGCGACGAACTTAGCGACGGAATTTAGTAATTTTTGAGAAAAAGTCTCTAAATCCTATTTAAGCTCATTTTAACTCAAGATTTCTAATTATTTTTAAGGATTATGCTAAAACATTAAGCTAAATAACCCTTTAGAATCTCGATTAATCAGATTTCTCAAGTTTTAAATGGCTTTCTCTCTCTAAAGCGTAAGAAATACTAAATGATAAATCAAGTGTTAAATTTGGCAAAAAAAGCCCTGAATCAGGTCATTAAAAGGGTTTACATTAGGCTAACTCCCTCTAAATAACTCAATTAGTCCCTAGAAATCCAAAGATTCATGAAAAAGTTGAGTTTATCTGGATTTGAGAGAGAAAGACGGACTTAGCGATGGACCTCGAGAACCCGCGTAGTGTCTCGGAGAAAGACGCTGCAGCGGCAGCATCTCACCGTGCAGGAGTGCTGTGAGACACCGCAAACCGCCGTGAGATGCTGCAATTGCAGCATCTTATGGCATACAATCGCATCTCAGCGTCTCGGTGCTCTAGTGGCGGCGGGGCTGGCAAGGGTAGGAAAGCAAATTTATTTATTAATATATTATTTTTTATTTTTTAGTAATTTTTAAAGCACCTTTTTAACTAATCGGTTAAAGGGAATGACGTGGTTAAGATCCTAACTTTGCCACGAGAGTACTTGCCAAACGCAGTTTGACTCTGAAATAATAGAATAATAGGTCAAATATTAGGCCAAAGCAAAACGTCATCATCGTTTCATGGGTCACCGAAAAGCCCGTGCTCACATAAGCACTGGATTTTTACGGTCCTTCTCATGAAATAGTGATGAGAGCTAGATAATGAAACCTATTATAGGTGTTATCCATTAGAGATGTTCCTACTATATTAGAGATGCATTTATCCATAGTTTGGGAACCTAGACTCCCTTTAGGGGTCAGTGCGGGTCATGCCTAGTGGTACGGGTACTAGGGTTGACCTATACAAGTCCACTCCTCCATACGCCTTTGAGGGACCCATACGGGTTCCACCTTATACCTGTATGGGTAAATCCAACCCGTATGGATCTCACTCTTGCCCAAACATGTAGTAAGGATAGAAAATCATACCATTTTCAGAGAAAATCAGTGATGAATGCAATTTATTGTGTTCAGACTCGATTTCCACCTGTAAATAGAGCCATTTTGCTTCACTTTCATAAAGGAACCAAGTTAAAAACTATTCAAGATATTTTAATATGATTTTCCAGCAAATTTTCAAGTAACAAAAAGGGTATAGAAGAGGTATAGAAGTTATAAAATAGGGGGAAAACTATTTCACATGAGTTTTCCCCACATTTTATTTCATTCTAACTTCATTATTAGGATGGGGCGAAGATTCTGTCCACATAAACACTCAACCAAATTGTCCTAAATCCATTATATCATCATCTACTTTGACTAGACTCTCTCTCGGCATAGGGATCACTTCAAAGTGGTCCACGGCGTAAAGGTAATGCTCCTGAGTTTCAAAGAGACTCACACTCAATCCTTTTCTTTGTTATTATTTTCATTTATCAGTTTTGATCTTTCTTTATTGTGTTTCATGTCTGGTCCTAATCCACACGGATCTTGTTGTCACCTACATACCCTTAGGTTGGTTGTTCGGATGCACCATACTCATGTGGAAGGAAATCCCATTATATTTATTTTTACCTATTTAGTTTCTTTTTTACAATAACTCAAAATAAGGTTCTGTCTGGGTCCAGACAAGACCTGTAAGGATCCCCTATACCCATATGGGCCCTCACCAGCAGCCGTATAGGTTCTCAACACCCATATAAATGCTAGCGCTAGGCATAAATTTTTTCTCTTTTACCTGTAAATATGGAAAAATGAATGCATCATCACCATTTGCCATGCGATTAGTTTCACTAATAATCCGGTAAATCAACACACAAAAAGTTAAAATGTGTTTTCACAACAAAATAAGTTGAAGACCCGTGATTTCATTTTGATCCTAGAAGCCGCCCGAGCACTATGGATCATAAAAACACCACAATAAAATAATCATTTTTTTCGAGTAAAATGCTAACTTATGATGTGCCATAAAATTATGCTAATCTTTGTAGATGTAGGAGAATTTATTTATTTTGTTTTATAACTTAGAACAAATGTATAGGTTCACTCGTAATCCCCCCCATTTTCCCTCGGTTGTAATTTTATTCCCCTTTTACTGCTTGTGCTTTATTATGATCTATTGAATGCATGAATCGAGTGTGAAAGAGTGTAGAAAAATAGGAATTATTTAATAGTTCCCCAAATGATGAAAAGAAAACGGTTTCACGTGGTGAATATAATTTTGAATTAACTAAATAAGAAATAAGTGACTCATCCGATACCGAATCTCTGATCCAAAAGGTATGAGTCTCCCACCCAATGGGAACCATACTAGAACTTTTTCCCAAGTAGACAACTTGGGTGGCAACTCTATTATTTGTATCAAGATTTGGGTCTCGATTCTTTTATTCAATAAAATTGGTTAATTGTGCAAACTTGAACTAAATTGGTTCCATAATGATTAAATAAACCAACCCCCCAGTGGACCCCACTGCAAGGGGCCAAGGGAGATCCACATATCTTCGACCACGACGGGAGTTCACACATACATCACTTATCAATCCGTAATGCTAGCTTGTTATTTAAATGGCTTTGGAAAATCCGTTTTCTATGAAAACAAACTCTATGGTTCTCGGTGTGTGTGGAAACTATATGTTTTAAAGGGTGGTCGAACTTTTCTACACTTTATTTAAGTCTCTCTCATGTTTGGAATGGAATTCTACAAGCGTGCTTCAAAAATTCACATCTCTAGGAATTCATTCTATGAAATTGTTCTAGCAAGCTTGGTAAGGGAAATAGCATAATTTTATGGAAAGACAATTGGCATCTTAATGGGAATTTAACATTACTTTTTCCTCATCATTTCAACCTCGCTATGGATCCCGACATTTTTGTCACTGTTGCTACTAAAAACTTATTATTTTAATCAGGTGGACCAGGTTGGTGGAGGCATCTTAGAGGGATCAGAAATGATGAATTGACTTCACCAAGGCAACAAGTCGTTACTAGAATAAACAAAGATGATCCTGACATCATGTCATGGGACAAGAAGGGTAGTTTTTAAGTGGGTAATTTCATTTAGAAAAACTCATCAACACTGACTACAGGAAGAAGAAGGTACACAAGCTTTAATAATTGTTGGAATTCATGTTGCCCTCTAAAGATTAAGTTTTTTGGTTGGAACCGTCTACATTGCAAGCTCCCTTCCAAAGCCTTCCTTGTCTATCTCTCCATACTACCAATATAAAACATGCGGTGACCTTATTATGAAGCTGGAAGAACTCAAGACCATGCACTCCTTCATTGCCCAGAAAGCACCAAGGTATGGAATTCAGTTTTGAGGTGGTTGGGCATATCATTCATAGTTCCCAACTCTACTACACACTTTTTTGAACAATGGATAGGACTTTTCAACTACCAATAAAAGAAGAAAATAGGAATTAACCTATGGCTTATTATTGCTTGTAAACTATCAAAAAAAAGAAACACAGAGATCTTTGACAACCAAAGTTATGTCAGAGACATTTTAGGGGATGGTATTAGAAATCTAGTATTTTATCTTCGTTGATATATCCAAACATTTTTTTTGAAAAACCCCCAGAGGTACATCGTGTCCCTCCAAAGAAAAAAAGGTTGGAGCAGGAGGAAATTTTGGGGCGTATGTCCTAACTAGGTTGGTGCATACGCTTACCTACAAAACACCTACCCCTCTTTTCATTAAAATAAAAGTTTCAGATCTCAAGTTGAGATCAAACAACATTCAAGTATGAGAAAGTAGCAAATGAGGGGAAATAAAAACATCAGAGGCTAAAAAACACAAATTCCTCCCCAAATGCTTGAAAGTAAACAAACATAAATAGATACATGAAACCAAGTGATCCTTCGTGCTCATAACGCCTTCAAAAACAAACTTGTTCCTTCGTTTCCATAGCGACCAAGCAATTAGGAATGAAAGAGAAGTACTAAAGTCCCTACTTGTAGTTGGTGAAAAATGATGACGCCACACCTCCAAAAAATCATACCTAGACAAAGGCATGACTACTGTGATCGCAAATAACCGAAAAGCTTGGACCTAAATATTGGAACTCCCATGGCAATGAAAGAGTGCGTGATCAGTAGTTTCAGGATTGTCACAAAATGGACATCTTTTGTCAGTCACTGAATGACATCTTCTATTAAATAAAAATTCTCTCGTTGGGAAGCGACCGTGGAACACAAGCCATCCAAAGAACCGGACTTTAGGGACTAGATAGTGTTCCCAAATCTATATAAAATCTTTTTGTGGTTTTGGCGAATGCGAATAAAAACCACGAGAAATGATGAAGCCGAATATAGCTTGTTTTCACCCAACTCCCATCTGAACCGATCATCCCCTTCCATAAACACTAGATTATTCTAACATCCATCGTCAATATCAGCTCCTAACCTCACAAAAATTGATGGACAAGCTTGAGCAATCAAAAGCTTAAGCTGACCGCGTCTTTCCTGAACCGAAATCCTAAGGTTTCTTTTCCAAAAAGGCCGTAAAAAGGCAAAAGCACCGAAAATAAAACAACATCCTTGCCAAACCAAACATGATTTCATATTACATAGAAGGAAAAGATCCGGAAATAGTAGAGAAAGGGGCTGATTGGAAGTCCAATTATCAAGCCAAAAGGAACATAATAAGCCATTCTTCACTTCAACATGGACCTGAGAAGAAAATGAAGTCCAAAATGCATCATTTTGAATACAACATGAAATGATGTCCAGCCATAGATGAGAAATTCTATTAGAATCACAATTTTCAATCGAAGACCATTAGGTGAACCCATATCGATTAACACAAATTTCAAACCAAAGAGAATCATGGTCCAAAGTCCGCATTTTTCAAATCTATTTCAACAACATGCTATAATTAACAAGGGTCAAACTTCTAATGGATAATCCACCTAAATGTTTCGGTTGGGAAATAGTATCCCAACTAACTTTACTGATGCCCCTCGATCTCACATCCCCATTCCATAAAAATATCTCTTAAGTTGATTAAGCCTACCGTTAATCGAAATTGGTAACTTATTCAATGAAAGAAGGTAGACCGGCAAGGACGCAAGAACTGACTTAACTAAGACTAGCCGACCAGCATATGATAAGGAATGACCTTTCCAACTAGACAATCATTTTTTAAACTTTTCAATCAATATGTTCCAAGAAGATACAGGGATATGTTTCACACTAAGCGGACACCCTAGGTATGTGATCGGAAATTTCTCAATTTTACACCCCAATTTCCCTGTACAAGAAAGCACTGAAGACTTACAAACATTGATACCAATAATGGAACTCTTTTGATAATTAATGTGCAAACCCGAAATAAGTTCAAAAAATCATAAAATATGAATAAAAGTAGGTAAAAGAGACTCACCTGTTGTAAGAAGCATAGCGAATCGTCCGCAAATTGAAGCAACAAAACATCCCTATCCGATCCATCCACTTTGAATCCAGGTAACATTTAATATATCCAAACATTCAATTATTCCTTTATAGATATTTTTTGTAATCCCACTTACTTCTTATTGTAATGGATTCTTGTATGTTTGATTTTGATCCTCTACTTGAAGATCCTTAATGTACATACTATTTTGGTGGTTAGGAGGGGATAATCCATGGCCAGACAATGTTTAATTCACTAATGCTACGAATGGTGATCATTGTTGTTTCTACTATATATAGTGGTTTCCTTATGTGGAACATGATTCAAATTCGAGCTACCACAATATCAAATCAAATAAACATAAAGTGTTAGATTGTTCAGCTTTATTTAATTAAGTTTTTTTACTGCAGAATATAGTCTATTATTTCAAATCAGAACCAATAACAACTCTAATCAAAGGTGGACATACCCCCTTTGTGTTAGAATTAAGTTAATTGGTACTTATAGTCTATTTAATTAAATTAGAATTGGTACTTGTAAAAAAAGTTAGTCAGCATTGCTACAACATTCATTATTGTTACAAAATACGTACATATATAAAATTGAAAACAATTAGGGGTCACAGATTTGAGTCCACAAACGGGTGGGAAGGGATGCGGTTTTTTTTAATATTATTGTAAGCCTAATGAGGCAATTTAAAAAAACAACTGAATGGGCCTATAGTGAGCTCTTGAGAATAGATTTTGAAACTTTAACCATTTAAATTTGACTTGGGGTGAACATTTTCAATGAAATGTGTCTGAGGTCTAGCCTAGCCTGGCCCATTATGCCTAATTAACATAATAATCTATTGTAATTTATGTTAAACCAAAGTGATGCACCATATTAAACTTACATATGTTCCTATATAATTAAAATAGTAATTAACAAAGTTTGTATGAGCGATTGTTTGACTGACAATAATTGTATGACAGATATTTTTTTATTGTATCCTATAACACACTTCTCGTTATATTAGCTAAATTATTACTGATACAGAATATGAAGTACGATAAGTATAACACATACTTACTTCCCATGTGTTAAATTAATAAAATTTATTTAACTAATAAAAAAATAAAACAAAAAATGAAAGATGAAGAGTGGAATACGTAATTGGCTTTTAATGGTATAAATTGAATGGCCAAATATAGAAGACCATTCATGATAATACTTTATCCAAAAAAAGGGATATGTGGACCACTTATGTCCAAGTTTTTTTCAAGTCTCGAAACCCCTACATACGGCATGAGAACTCAGCCATTATATATGTAGACTTTATAGAGTGAAGAACAAAATTATAGAGTTTGTTTTTTATTCTTAGTTTTCCTCTTATTGTATTGTCATAGTTAATGAGTAATTATTATTGTGTGTTCAAGTTCCATCATTTCTCTTCCATATATCCAACAAAGTGGTAACAGAGCCAAGTTGAAATCTTGTGTGAGAGTTGTGAGAATTTTATAATATTTTCTTGAGTGTTTGAGAAGAAACTAGCAAAAAAAAGAAAGAAAAAATGAACACCAACAATTTTCCCTTCAATTTTCCTCAGCTCACCAAAACCAATTACAAAAATTGGTTCATCAAAACGAAAGCCATTCTAGGAGCCCAAGATGTTTGAGTCATTGTTGAAAATGGCTACATAGTTCCTGTCCCAGCTGAAAATGCACAATTATCTCAGGCAAAAAGTGGTAGTTTCCATAAGAATCATAGGAGTGATCAGAAGGTGCTTAGTTTAATGCATCAAGGTTTGGATGATGCGTGTTTGAGAAGGTAGCAGAAGCAACTACTTCCAAGCAAGCTTGGGACCTTTTATGAGTTTCTCTTCAAGGAGAGGAGAAACTTTAGAAGGTTCAATTGCAAATGTTGCAGGGTGAGTTTGAGATGATGAAGATGAAGGAGACGAAAACAATTGTTGATTACTCCTCACGAGTAAAATCTATCATTAATCAAATGAGGCAGTATGGAAAAAAATTGAAGAGTCGAGAATAGTTGAAAAGATTCTATGATCATTACTACCAAAGTTTGATCATATAGTAGTAGCCATCGAAGAGTCAAAAGACACGAGTGCAATGGCAATTGAGGGAGTTGTTGGTTCATTGCAAGCACATGAGGAAAGATTAAATAGACAAAAAGAAGAGTCTATAGAACAAGTCCTGGTGGGAAAGGTTTTGTTTCGAGAAAATGAAAATAGTCGAGATTCTAGTTAATCTAGAAGAGGACGAGGTAGAGGTTGAGGAGGAATTGGAAGAGGAGGAGGGCATGGTAAAAGTTAATAATTCCAAAGAACTGACAATAATGATGGACATAATCAGTCTACAAGAGGCAGAGGCCATGGACGTGGATGAGGAAGAGGAAGAGGAAGAGGACATTGGAGATAAAATGATGGATGAGACAAGTCTAATGTGTAATTTTACAATTGCTTAAACTATAGCCACTATGCATCAGATGTAGGAGTCCTCCTATGGAAGTGGAGGATATTGCTAATAACATATAAGAAGAGGATGTCATCAACGTAGTATTACTAACCCGTGAAGGTGAAAATTATCTAGATAATAATATATGGTGTCTTGTCATTGGAGAAAGTAATCATATGTGCAGAGAGAAGAAACTGTTTGTTAAGCTGGACCAGTCTTTCAGTGGAAATGTTGTATTTGGAGATTTGTCAAAAGTTCCCATCAAAGGCAAAGGAACCATACTTATTCATTTAAAGAATGGGGATCACCAATTTATAAGCAATGTCTATTATGTTCCAAACCTGAGAAGCAATATTTTGAGTTTAGGATAATTGCTAGAGAAAAACTACCAAGTTCCTATGGTGAATAGGAAGTTGTCACTGCTGAATGACAAGAAGGAAATGTTAGTAAGCGTTCTGATGTCAAAGAATTGGATGTTTACACTCAACATAAAGATTGATGTGGCAAAGTGTTTGAAGACATGCGTGAAGGATATTGATTGGTTATGGCATTTGAGGTTCGGACATCTCAACTTCAGAGGACTAAAGCTGATGAGTCAGAAGAAGATGGCGCATGGTTTTCCCCCTATTAATAAACCCTACCAACTGTGTGAAGGATGTCTTGTTGGAAAACAATTGAGAACCAGTTTTCTAAAAGAGTCCATGTCGAGAGCTAACGCGCCCCTCGAGCGTATCCATGTCGATGTTTGCGGACCGATGACACCAATTTCATTGGGAGGCAACAAATATTTCTTGCTATTTATTGATGATTATAGTAGAAAGACATGGGTTTATTTCTTAAAGGAAAAAATAGAAGTATCTTGAGCTTTCGAGAAATTCAAGGCGCTTGTTAAGAAAGAAAGTGGTTTTTACATCAAGGCCTTAAGATCCGATAGAGGGGGAGAATTCACATCCAATGAATTCAATAGACTCTGCAAGAACCATAGAATCCGCCATTTCTTGTCAGTCGCAAGATCGCCTCAACAAAATGGAGTTGTTGAAAGAAAGAAAGAATGGTGATGGGCATGGTGAGAAGCATGTTAAAAAGCAAGAATTTGCATAAGGAGCTATGGGCAGAAGCCAGTGATTGTGTCGTGTATGTCTTTAATTGGTCCCCAACAGTAAGTGTTCCTGATATGACACCCTAAGAAGCATGGAGTGGGAGAAAGCCCAATATCTCTCATTTTCGTGTTTTCGGGAGTGTAGCGCATGTACATGTAACTAATGAAGAAAGGAGAAAACTAGATGATAAAAGCAGAAAATACTTGTTTGTGGGATATGTTTGATCCTGATACAGGAAAGACAATCATCAGTAGAGATGCAACTATTGTTGAAGAAGAAATATAGGATTAGAGCAATCACAAATAATTACAATTTTTATCATTTCACAATGGATGAAAACAATGAGCATGAATCGGTGGAGCAAGCCACAACCTCGATGATGAGTAGTCCGATTTTAGGTGCTTCTCTTAAACAAAGGAGAAAGCTCTAGTGAAAGTTCTAGAGAGAGGCTAAGAAAAGCCCAAAGAATTGAAGAACTTTATGATGTGACAAGAGATCTAACTGAAGATTTAACTCCTTACTATCATCTTATTGATAGTGAACCCATTGATGCTGAAGAAGCTATGAAAGACGAGAGTTGGAGAAAAGCCATGGAGGAGGAGATCCTTTCAATTGAGAAGAATAAGACATGGGAGTTAACTAAACTTTCAGTAGACAAAAAGCCTATAGGTGTTAAGTGGGTATTCAAGGCAAAGAAAGATGCGAGCGGAGATATTGTACGACATAAGGCAAGACTAGTAGGAAAGGGATATAGCCAGAAGCCCGGTGTTAATTATGATGAAGTTTTTGCACCAGTCGTGAGAATGGAGACTATTAGAATGGTAATCTCCATTAATGCTCAAAATGGAAGGAAGATCCATCAAATGGATGTCAAGTCAGTATTTTTAAATGGATATCTTGAGGAAGAAATCTATGTATAAGAATCACCCGATTACGTTATGAAAGGGTATGAAGAGAAAGTATTGAAGTTGAACACGGAGTTGTACGGATTTAAGTAGGCACCAAGAGCTTGGAATAGCTGCATTGACAAATATTTTAAAGAGAATGGAATTGTCAAATGCCCCCATGAATATGCTTTGTATGAGAAGGTGAAAGGTGGAGACATATTGCTTGTTTGCTTGTGTGTGGGTGATCTTATTTTCACCGGGAACAATCCTTAGATGTTTGATGATTTCAAGAAGACGATGAGTCGCAAATTTGAAATGACAGACATTGGTTTGATGTCGTATTATCTTGGCATTGAAGTGAAGCAGAATGATGATGGTTTTTTTATTTTTCAAAGTGGCTTTGCTAAGGGGATAGTGAAGAAATTCAAGATGGAGAATTGAAATCTTGCCATCACTCTCCGTTGAATGCAGTTTGAAATTGACCAAGGATGAAAATGGAGTGGGAGTCAATTCAAAAAATTTCCGAAGTCTGATTGGGAGTCACAGATTCTTGACGTGCACATGGCCAGATATTTTGTATGCAGTTGGACTCGTAAACAGAAACATGGAAGCACCAAAAGAATCTCATTGGAATGCAGCAAAAAGCATACTCCACTATGTCAAAGGTACAAATGATTTTGGATTGCATTATTCAAAATATGATGAATTCAAATTAGTTGGGTACAGTGACAGTGATTGGGTTGGAGATAAAAATGATCGGAAAAGCACTAGCGGATTTGTATTTTTTCTCGGCAAAATAGCGTTCACTTGGAGTTCAAAAAAACAATCAATTGTGACATTGTCAACTTATGAAGCTAAATATGTTGCTG
Source organism: Euphorbia pulcherrima (assembly GCA_947683365.1). NCBI lineage: Eukaryota > Viridiplantae > Streptophyta > Magnoliopsida > Malpighiales > Euphorbiaceae > Euphorbia > Euphorbia pulcherrima. Next base: position 46,581,548 of record CANTUS010000009.1, read on the forward strand.
CAACTTCATGTGTGTGTCATGCGATATGGCTTCAAATATTGTTAAAGGAACTACAAATGGCATAACATGATCCAACTAATATTTTTGTCGATAACAAGTCGGCCCTGGCATTAGCTGAAAATCCAATCTTCCATGATCGAAGTAAGCACATTGACTTGAGATTTCATTTCATCAGAGAGTGCATTGAGCAAAAGGAAGTCACGTTGAAGTACGTGAAAACACAAGATCAAATTGCTGATATTTTTACAAAGCCACTAAAGTATGAAGTGTTTAACCAATTATGAGAGTTGTTGGGAATAACAAAAAGATTAAGTTTAATGGGGAGTGTTAAATTAATAAACTTTATTTAACTAATAAAAAAATAAAAAATGAAAGATGAAGAGTGGAATACATAATTGGCTTTTGATGGTATAACTTGAATGGCCGAAATTATAGGACCATTCATGATAATACTTGGTCCAAAAAAAAGGGATATGTGAACCACTTATGTCCAAGTTTTTTTTAAGTCTCAAAATGCCTATATAAGGCATGAGAACTCAATCATTATATATGCAAAATTTGTAGAGTGTGAAGAACAAAATTAAAGAGTTTAATTTTTATTTTTAGTTTTCCTCTTATTGTATTCTCATAGTTAATGAGTAATTATTATTGTGTGTTCAAGTTCTATCATTTCTCCTCCATATATCCAACATTTGGTACGTACGATAAGTTTCAAAAGTAATATGCATGTAAATTAATAATGATCTATGGATAATTTTGACACCCATAATTTTTTTTATTGAAGAAGTAAATTATTAAAACAAATGGTTTTGAAATTGATTCTATATGCTGTGGGCAGCTAGGTAATACTAATTAGATTTGTAAGGAAATAAATTAGAAACCTAAATGACAGCTAAGGTGAAGCTAGTATATAAACCATCTCATAGAACCCTTGAGAAGGTAGCCTCCTAAAATTTAGATCTGCATTTTAATGCGAGAGATGAACTTGTCAACAAAGCTCGGGATAGAATTTACCTATACTTCAGGTTTAGGTATTAAATTTAACCATTAATATCTCTTTTTACAATAACAATTGATCAATCTAAACATTTCTTTGATAGATCTCAGTAAATATATATCTCTTTTACTAGAGTGATTTATTGCTGATATAGAATCTTATCTCAGTAAATATATGTCTAGATCATGTGAGAGATGTAGTAGGTGATATCTATAACCATTCAGATACAAAGATGGAAATAACAGATTTGTGTGAAAGATTGCATAGCGTTGCCCACGACAAATTTCTTTTTTTGTTTTGAAAACCCCCATGCGGAACATTGTATCCCTCAGGAAGGAAAACGTTTGAGATGGGAGAAAATTTAGGGGCGAACGTCCCAACTAGGTTGGTGCCTCTGCTTACATACAAAACGCCCGCCTCTCTTTATTAATAAAGACCCCACATCCCGCTCACAAGATGAGAGCATTAGTGAAGATCAGTTACAACCTAGTTTGTAAAACACCAAAGTCATAAGTTTCTATTACATTAGAAAGCAAAAGGATGCTACTTATTGGTAAGTAAGACGCTCGGAAAATTAAATACATCAGAAGCAACAATATGAAGATTCCATCATCTTTACTTGAAGAAAAACTACCATAGGTGGATGCAATAACCAAGATGATCCTTAGTGCCAAGAGCCCCTTCAAACACGAACTTATTCCTCTTCCAAATAGCCCACGCAATCATAAACCATAGAGACGTACCAAACTCATGACTAGTACCCGAGAAAAAATTAGAACGCCAAGATAATAAAAACTCATATCCCTTCCACAACATTGTAACTAAAATTCCTTACAACGAAAAAGCTTGAGCCCACACGCAATAACTACCGAAACATTGAAATAGAGCATGTTCCATTGATTCTATTTCGTCGTAAAACGGACACTTCTCATCCACAACCACTTGGCATCTATGGTTAAAAAGAAAGACTTTCGTTGGAAGGCGTCTATGAAACACTAAGCAACAAAAAAATTAACTTTTGGAAGAAGGCATGGATTCCACACTAACATGAAATCACTTTCCGACTTAGTCCATTGTGGCGTCCCATACAAGCCCAAGCAAAAAGAGCCAGCCGAATAGACATTGTTTGCTCTAAAATCCCATAAGAACTAATCCCCTACCCCCTGAAAGGCATGGTGAGAAGTTAGAAGATGTAAGGATAATCTAGAAGATACTTCATTTGTTGGATCCAAAGTTTGAGCACATTATGGTGACGATTGAAGAAACCAAAGACTTGGAGGAAATGATGATTGAGGAACTCGAAGGATCACTATAAGCCTATGAAGAAAAGCACAAGAAGAAGCAAGGTATCTCTGAGCAACTCCTCAAGCTACAACTCAAGGATATGAGCGAAGGTCAAGGCAATGGTAGAAACAACCATGGGAGAGGCAGAGGCAGAAGACGAGGTCACGGACAAGGTGGTAGCCATAGTTATGGATGAAGTTGGAATTATGACAATAAATCCAGTGATAACTACGAGAAAGGAGAAAGTTCTACACAAGGTCGCAAAAGAGGAAATTCGAATGCAAGGTATGACAAATCTCAAGTTCGGTGCTATAATTGTCAAAAGTTTGGGCATTACGCTTCAGAATGTAGAGCTCATAATGATCAAGTTGAAGAGAAGGCAAATTGTATGGAGGAGAAGATTGAGGAGAAAGAAATGCTACTACTACTATACAACAACAACAATGATCATCAAGACAACATATGGTATCTCGACACCGGTGCAAGCAACCATATGTACGAAAAAAGAATCTTATTCATGCAGCTCACTGAAGAAGTAAGCGATGATGTCTCATTTGAAGATGATAGAAGGATATCGATGATGGGAAAAGGTAACATCCTTTTTCGTGCTAAAGATGGTAGCAACAAATTAATTTCAAATGTCTACTATATCCCTAATATAAAGTGCAACATTCTAAGTTTAGGCAAACTCTTAGAAAAAGGCTATGATATTTACATGAAAGATTGTAGTCTTTTCATAAGAGATGGCAAAGGAGATCTTATTGCCAAAGTACGAATGTCAAAGAATAGAATGTTTCCTTTAAACATTAACATGATGTTGCGAAGTGTTTAAAGGAGTGTTACAAAGACACATTATGGCTATGGCTTCTTCGATTTGGTCATCTCAACTTTGGAGGATTGGAGCTGTTATCTAAGAATGAAATGGTTAGAGCCTTACCATGTGTCAATAATCTTGATCAATTACGCGAAGCATATCTATAAGGGAAATAATTCCAAAGAAGCTTTCCAAAGGAGTCAGACTCTAGGGCCAAGAAGCTGCTCAAGCTCCTCCATATAGACGTGTGTGGTCGTATTAAGCCAAGTTCTCTCGCTGATAGTAACTACTCCCTTCTCTTCATTGATGATTATTCTAGAAAAACTTGGGTATATTTCTTAAAGCAGAAATTAGAAGTCTTTGGAGTATTTCATAAGTTCAAAGCAGTCGTGGAAAAGGAGAGCGGTCATAAGATTAAAGGCATGAGATCTGATCGAGGAGGAGAACTCACATCCAATGAATTCAACAAGTTTTGTGCAGCACATGGAATCCGTCGGCCCTTAACAGTTCCTAGATCCCCCCCAGAAATATGGTGTCATAGAAAAGAAGAATAGAACAATTCTCGACATGGCACCAAGTATGCTCAAAAGCAAGAAACTACCCAAGGAGTTTTGGGCCAAAGCAGTGGCATGAGTAGTCTACCTATTAAATCATTCTCCTACAAGAAGCGTGTGGGGAAAGACACTACAAGAAGCATGGAGCAGAAGAAAGCCTAAAATTTCCCATCTTCGAGTCTTCTGGAGTGTAGCTCATGTTCAAGTACCAGATGAGAATCGAACCAAGCTTGATAACAAAAGCAAAAGTTTTATTTTCATTGGTTATGACTCAAGCTCAAAAGGCTATAAGCTATACAATCCGAATGAGAAGAAATTTATAATCAACCGAGATGTGATATTTGATAAAGAAGGAGATTGAAACTTTGATTCTCAAACGGAAGACTTGAACTTTTCCCAATTCGAGGAAGATGATCAAACAACACCTGAGAAACAAAGAGAACTTCAACAAGGCCTCGCAACTCCACTAACTTCTCCTGCTCATAAAAATAAGTCATCATCATCATCTCCATCCTCAAGCAGGACTCAAGATGAAAGAGAAGTGCATCATACGACAAGTCTTCAAGAACTATAGGAGGAGACTGAACAACTAGACAATCTTGCATTATATTTTCTATTTGTTGATTGGGACCCAGTGACATTTCAAGAAGCTGCAAAAGAGAAAAAGTGGCAAGATGCAATGGATGAAGAAATCAAGGCCATTGCGAAGAATTATACGTAGGAACTCACTTCACTTCCCAAAGGACATAAGGCGATAGATGTCAAATGGGTGTACAAAATAAAGTGAAATGCCAAGGGAAAGATCGAAAGACACAAGGCAAGGCTTGTTGCAAAAGGCTATTATGAAAAGGCTGGAATTAACTACGATGAGGTATTCGCTCGAGTTGCTTGACTCGAAACTGTTAGACTAATAATTTCTTTAGCGGCTCAAAACAAGTGGAGATTTCATCAAATGGATGTAAAATCGGCCTTCCTAAATGGAGTTCTTGAAGAGGAAGTCTACATTCAGCAACCACAAGGTGACGAAGCCAAATGTCATAAAGACAAGATGTTGAAGTTGAAGAAGGCTCTTTATGATAAAACAAGCACCACAAGCATGGAATAGTAGAATTGACAAGTACTTCCGAGAAAATGGTTTCAATAAATGTTGATATGAGCATGATTTGTATATCAAGATTAAAGATGGAGATATTTTGATCGTGTGCATCTACGTGGACGATTTTATCTTCACCGGAAGCAACCAAAGAATGTTCGATGAATCCAAGAAAGTGATGATGAAGGAGTTTAAGATAACTGACATGGGGCTCATGGCATACTACCTTGGCATAGAAGTAAAGCAACAAAAGGATGGAATTTTCAATTTACAAGAAAGCTATGCAAAGGAGACCTTGAAAAAGTTCAAAATGGATGCCGATAAACACATCGGTGGAGTACGGGATCAAGATGTCCAAACATGAAGAAGGGGAGAGTGTAGATCCAACACTTTTCAAAAGTTTGGTCTGAAGTCTACGCTATCTTACATGCACGGGGCTAGATATCCTTCATGTAGTCGGGTTAGTTAGTCGCTATATGGAATCACCAACAACCGCCCATTTTAAAGCCGCTAAGAGAATTCTTCGCTATTTAAAAGGTACAACTAAGTAGGGCTTATTCTATTCAGTTTCTAATGATTACAAGCTTTTTGGATATAGTGATAGCGATTGGGGTGGAGACGTAGATAACCAAAGAAACACTAGTGGATTCAAGTTTTTCATGGGAGATACTGCTGTCACATGGATGTCAAAGGAACAACCGATTGTAACTTTGTCTACATGTGAAGCAGAATATATTGTAGCAATCTCATGCGTTTATCAAGCAATTTAGCTTAGAAATTTATTGAAATAGATCGGCTTAATGCAAGAAGAACCGACTGAGATTCATGTTGACAACAAGTCAGTCATTGCTTTAGCAAAGAATCCTGTATTCCATGATCAAAGCAAACACATCGACATCCGCTACCATTATATAAGAGAGTGTGTTGTAAGAAAGGAAGTACAAGTTGAATACGTAAATATACAAGATCAAATTGTGGATATCTTCACTAAGCTGCTCACAAGTGATAGCTTCATCAGATTGAGAAGCTTACTCGCGATGACAACATCAAGTTGAAGGGGTGGTGTTAGATTATAAACTTTATCCATGTTAATGGAAACCCAAAATCTAAATCCAATCAATTGGAGCCCAAGCACATAAATCCAAAATGTAGTAAATTTATTTAGGTATTTTAAGTATGTAGATTTTTTATGTATGATAACCAAATTGGAGGCTATTAACTAAAATCAATTTGGAGGCCATTAAATTAACAAAATAATTTGGCTATTAATTGTATTAGTTAGAGGTGGTGGTGAGTAATTGTGTTAGTTAAGAGCTATATGATTCACCTATAAGTAGGTGAGTTGTTTAGTTGTTTATCATCAACAAAAATAAGAACTTCGTTAGAGTGAAAAGAAGTAAAGAGTGAGTTATAGTTTTGTATTTTGAGTGAGAGTGTTCTTATAATATCTTTGAGTTTAATATAAGTTGTTCATTTGAGTGTTTTAATTCAAACATCTTGACTTGCTTTGTGGCTGCCTAGTGTATTTGTTTGGCACTTATACCTTTCGTTGGGTTTAGATGATCCAAGCAGAATTTTATCAAATGACTCATCCTCATCTTTATCTGGATCCATTTCCATTTGCATTAGATGATTGTAGTGGAATTTCAAGCAGACCGAGAGAATGATCAGGTATTTTACCAGTAGGGTAAGAGTTAGCATAGTCTACAATGGCTGAAGGGCAGATCTATTCAGTTCAATATGTTTAATGATTAGATGTAGAAAAAATGTATCCATAATCTGAAGAGATGGCAACAGAACATCTGTTGAAGAAACTATACTTAATTAAGGAATGGACTTGTCATGCTACACATGTAGTGCAATGGAGGAAAGGCATCAGTCACCATTTCCAGAACCATGAGGTATCAATTTGATGAGTTGGATTAGTGTTATAACACTTATCAAAGAAAGAAAAGAAGTGAGGACATGTGTCCTTGTAATATAGGATATGTTATGACTAATGTTGTTAGGAAAAACGCTATATAAAGAGGCTCGAGAATGTTGTTTCAACGGAGGTAGAGTGAAAATGTAAGGGGTGTGAGAATAGCAAGTTGTAAGAGTTAGTGTAATATTATTAAATAAAACTTTTGTTATTGTATTGTTTTAGTCAAGAGTTTATTGACTTGTAGTCGTTAATCATCGATTTCTAACAACTTCTTGCTAAAAATTGTATTAGCAATGAAATGGCTGCTCAAAACATTTAGATTTTTTAGATAAAATGTATCCATCAGAATTAGGGATGGCAGCTAGGACCATCTTGCTAAAAATTGTATTATGTTATCTATATATTGCAGTTTAGTAATGGTATATGATATAAATGTACCCCAATGATATTGTACTTATTTGTATTCGTATTTAGATATAAGTGATTTTTATGTTAAGTTTTTAATTAGTGTGATTATTGGTATGAAATTTTTTTGAAAAGTAACAATTTTGAATATTCAGATTTGTTGTGAATTTGAAAACCAACTACCTGCTAAATCCACTCCACCTTAATAGTTTTCAGAGAGGCCTAACTGAGAGGACTTGTTTTTTTAGTGCCGAATCAGGCTAGTCATCTTGCGAAGTGGATTAAATTGGCTAAACAAACAAATAGATATCATTATTTGACAAAATTTGATTTTGAATTGTTTGTTTAAAATGTTTACTTTCGAGAATAATATTTGAACACACTTCAATGCCATATAGGTTCTGGTTGAGCCATTACTATAAATTGCAATGTTATTTGATGGGTCCAGGCTTCATACTTGGATAAAATACATGTTGGCATAATAAATGTATATGTCCCCTATCAAAGTGAACTCAAACTTGTCAAATATGTGCAACATGGAGTTGCAATATTTTTCAGCCCAATCAAAGTGTTTATGCCAATTTTCTAATTGGTAGGTGAAGCAAATTTGCCTACAAAAGGCACTCCCCGCAATCCAAATTTCATCAGAAAAAATATTGAGATCTAATTCCTCTTATAGAACATTATTCCTACAAGAGAGTGATTGTTTTTTCGAGCGGGGGAGTAATGTCATTTTGTCTTATGAGTAAAATCGGGTTATTTCTAACTATCCTAAAAATTGTTGTTTACCTCGGGTTTGAGTATACTTGAGAAAGGCTTTATTGTATTCCTATTATTTATTAGTGGAGTTATTTTGGTGACCTGCGGTTTTTCCCTTTCAAAAGGTTACCACGTAAATCTTTGTGTCTCTTTATTGCTCTATTTATTTTTATATTTGTTATTACAACATCTATTTTAATTAATACATATCACCTTACTACCGAATTGATATACAGGACGTAACAAGTGGTATCAGATTTGTTGGTTCCATAAAGGTGGTTGTATTAATTAAAAGGGAAGGTTCTTCAACATCTATGATCAAATTGAATGATTTGAACTAGTCAATTTAGAAGCCATGATGGAGGATATATTTTAATGTAAAGATATGCATGAACCAATCGAAGGAGACATCGCAAAGCCGAAAGACATGAAAGATCCAAATTGGAGCAAGTTGAATAGAATCACTATTGGGACTATTTGCCAATGGCTAGATTTCAACGTGTTCGGCCATGTCTTAGAGGAAACTCTGCCCATGAACTATGAAAGAAGCTGCAAGATCTTTATGATCGAAAAACTACTGGAAACAAGTCGTTCCTTATAAGGAAACTTCTCAACATGAAATATAAGGTGGGTACTCCTATTGCCAAATTTCTAAAAGAATTTCGAAATGTTATTAATCTGTTATCTTCTATTAAAATCGCATTTGAAGGTGAGGTCCAATCCTTATTGTTGCTCAATTCTTTAACGGAGAGTTGGGAAACCTTGGTGGTATCTGTGACCAATTTTGCTCATTATAGAAAAGTCTCCTTGAACCATGTTGTTAGCACTCTACACAATGAGGAAACAAGGAGGAAAGTTTTAATTACTGAAAGCAGTCAAGCTCTTGTCATAGAACGCAAAGGCCGGAGTAAAAATAAATGTCCCAACAATCTTGACAAATCTAAAGGAGGAGAAAAATTCAGAGGCAGATCTAAGTCCAGGGGTAGAGTCAAATGCTACCACTGTGGACTAGAAGGCCATTTAAAGAGGAATTGTTGAAACCTAAAGAGAGAACAGAAGGATGGCAATAACTAAGAGGAAGACAAGAATACCACTGTAACAACTGAGGAGATTGTTGTTTCAGTCATGAAGAACAATGTATGCAAGTCTCAAGTCAAGATAAGATGGAATGGTGATCGACACTGCATCATCTTATCATGCCACTCCCAACAAGGAGTTCTTCACCACATACAAAGTAGGAAATTTTGGTATGGTGAAGATGGGAAATATGTCCATTCCAAAATCATTAAAATTGGTGACATTTGTATTAAGACAAACATTGGCTGCACACTCATCCTCAAAGAAATTATACATGTTCCTAATTTGAGGCTCAACTTAATATCTTGTGGTGTCCTAGATCGTGAAGGCTACGGGAATTTCTTCGGGAGTAGGAAATTGAAGCTTATCAGGAATTCCTTGGTGATTGCAAAAGGTGCCATGTGTTGTACACTGTACAAAACAAATGCAGTCATTTGTAAAGATGGATTGCATATTGTTGAAGAAGAGTCTTCACCAAATTTATGGCATAGAATATTGGCTCACATCAATTAGAAAAGGTTGCAGATTCTAGCAAAGAAGGCGCTCTTACCTTCTGCTAATGGTACACCACTATCTCCATGTGATTACTGCCTATTCGGCAAGTAACATAGAGTGTCATTTAGCAAGTCAAGTGTGGCCCCTTTGAATATGAGACCTTGGGAGGTAACAAGTATTTTGTTACTTTCATTAATGATGCATCATGGAAGTTGTGGAAGTATTTCTTGAGAACAAAAGATCAAGTATTCTAGTCATTCTAGAAATTTCATGTTATAGTTGAAAGAGAGACAAACAAGAAATTAAAAATATCTCCGATCTGACAATGGAGGTGAATACACATCACATGAGTTTAAGAAATACTATTCTAGACATGGAATTCGACATGAAAAGACTCTACCTGGAACCCCACAACACAATGGTGAAGCAGAAAGGATGAATTGCACTATTGTGGAGAAGGTCAGATGTATGCTCAAAATGGCTAACTTGCCAAAGTTGGGGAGAAGCAACACACACAGCCTGCTATCTCATTAATAGGTCACCATCTACTACTCTAGATTTTGATATTCTAAAAAGAGTACGGACTAGAAAAGATGGTCAATACTCTCATCTGAAGGTGCTCGGCTGTAAGGCATTTGCTCATGTGCCTAAGGAGCAACGGTCAAAGCTTGATGACTAATCAAGTCCATGTATCTTCCTTAGATACTAAGATGAACAGTTAGGGTACAAATTGTGGGACCTAGAGAAGAAATAGACCATTAGAAGCACAGATGTAGTCTTTTAAGAAAATGAGGCTATAGAAAGCTTTAAGAAGAATGGCGAGTTAGGACTTCTAGATGACATCATTCCCAGCCATGTTCCTTCATCGTCAAATAGTACCATTGGTGGAGATGAGGAACAAGTTCAGAACAACGATGAAATTCTAGAGCTAATGGAGGAGCATGAGCAAGAAGTTGTAAATGAGCAGGGGTAGCAACCCATCTAGCAAGCTGAAGCTAAACAACAACTTAGAAGATCTACCAGTGATCGCTAACTAACAACAAAGTATCCTTGTTCTGAGTATATTCTCCTTACTAATAGGGGGATTCGGAGAACTTCTAGAAAGTTCTAACTCATGCAACTAAAGAATCTTGGCTAGAGGCGATATAAGGTGGGATGAATTCCTTACAGAAAAACAACACAAATGAGTTAGTCAAACTTCCTAGAGGGAGAAAAGCCTTGAAGAACAAATGGGTTTTCAAGCTCAAAAGAGATGGCAATGGAAAGCTGGTGAAGTACAAAGCTCATCTAGTACTAAAAGGTTTCCAACAATAAAAGGGAATTGATTTTGGTGAAATCTTTTCTCGAGTGGTTAAAATGACTTCTATTCGAGTAGTTCTAAGCCTGGTATCAAGTTTGAATCTTGAGCTTGAGCAGTTAGATGTGAAAAGTGCCTTCCTTCATGGCAACCTAGGAGAAGAAATGTACATGGTACAATGAGAAGGCTTTGAAGTAAAAGGAAAGGAACACATGGTTTACAAGCTGCAAAGGAGTCTATATGGCTTGAAACAAGCACCAGGGCAATGGTACAAGCAGTTTGACTCTTTCATGAGTAGTCATGGCTACAAGAAGACTCAGGCAGATCCACGTGCCTATTTTAAGAGATTCTCTGATAACAACTTTATCATATTGCTATTATATATTGATGATATGTTGATCATGGGCATGATGTTTCTTCAATTCATAAATTGAAACAGCAATTAGCAAAGTGCTTTGACATGAAGGAGTTGGGTCCAGTACCACAGATTTTGGGCTTGCGGATTGTTCGTGATCAAAGCAATAACTGGTTATCGCTGTCACAAGAAAAATATGTTGAACAAGTGCTACAATGTTTCAACATGTTAAATGCTAAATCAGTTAGCATTCCTTTTGCTGGTCATTTAAAGCTGATTAAGGAATCTTGTCCCAATTGTAAATAGATTCTTAGATAATCTGAGAAGATAACACTGGGAAGCTATAAAGTGGATTCTCAGATATTTGAAGGGAAGTTCAAAGAAGTGGTTATGTTATGGAGATTCTAAACCCATCATAGAAGGCTTTGTTGATGCTGATATAGCGGGAGATCTTGGTCATAGAAAGTAAACTTTGAGTTACAGAAATGCGTTGAACTTTCTACGACCGAAGCGGAGTACATTTTAGCTGTTGAAGTAGGAGAAGAGATGATTTGGATAAAGAGATTCTTTGAAGAGTTGGGTCAAAAACAGACAGACTGTATAGTATAGTGCGATAGTAAAAGCACTATAGACTTGAGCAAGAATACTATGTATCACTCTCGAATGAATCACATTGATATCTGATATCATTGGATACGAGAACAACTTGAAAAGTAAATTTTTCATCTAAAGAAAATTCCAACGGAAGAAACCCTTCAGATATGCTGACTAGAGTAATTCCTCAGGAGAAGATTGAGTTGTGCAAAGAGCTGATCGGCATGAGCTTCAACTAGGAGGTCACTTGATACCCCTATGAATCTGGAGGGGGAGAATTGATGGGTCCAGACTTCATACTTGGACAAAATACATGTTCACATAATAAATGTGTATGTCCCCTACCAAAGTGAACTCAAACTTGTCAAATATGTGCAACACAGAGTTGCAATATTTGCCAGCCCAATCAAAGTGTTTACACCAATTTTCTAATTGGTAGGTGAAGCAAATTTGCCTATAAAAGGCACTCCCTGCAATCCAAATTTCATCAGAAAAAATATTGAGAGTTAATTCCTCTTGTAGAGCATTATTCCTACAAGAGAGTGAGAGTGTTTTAGAGAGGGGGAGTTGAGTGATTTTATCTTATGAGTAAAATTGGGTTATTTCCAACTATCCTAAAAACTGTTGTTTACCTCGGGTTTGGGTATACTTGAGAGAGGCTCTATTGTATTCCCATTATTTATCAGTAGAGTTATTTTGGTGCCCCGGGATTTTCCCTTTCGAAGGGTTTCCACGTAAATCTCTGTGTCTCTTTATTGCTCTATTTATTTTTATACTCGTTGTTGCAACATCTATTTTAATTAATACATATGACCTTGCTACTGAATTGATATACGGGACGTAACATTACTGTTGAACTAAAATCTCTTCTTTCATTTATTTAAAATTTTAGGCTTGCCGGATGGATTTATCCGTGGAGAATGGAAAACTATACATCAAGCATATATTTTATGGAAGCAAAGTTAAGTGTTGAGCTCGTGTAATTACTTATCTAAATACATATCAATGTGAATTTTCTTGTAGCTTTTCTTGTCAATATAAAACCTTTGCGTCCTAATTATCTTACATTTTATCCCCCACATCCGAATTTGGGATCAACTGCAGAATAACACAATCCAATGACTAATATCACAGAAGCAAACTCATGATCCATTCAAAATGATCTTGAACTTAATTTAGAAAAAAGTTAAAGATGTAGACACGTTTAGGAGCAATGTGAGATATTTGTTTGCTCAACAAGAGGTTTTTCAAAATTTTACATTCAGACCTTTAGGAGTTGAAAACGCTATGTCTAGCTACTTGAGATTGCTTTTTTATATGGGGTGGCTATATCACTGTAGGTTTTTTTTTTTGAAAAACCCGCAAAGGAACATCATGTTTCTAAAAGGATAAAAAGGTTGGGGCAGGGGAAAATTTTGGGGCGTAAGACCCAACTAGGTTGGCCCTTCCGCTTGCCTACAAAACCCCTGCCCCACTTTTATTAAAGGGAAAGGAAAAAATACATAAAATTTAGATGAACCAAAACATGCTTCGGCCACTCAAATTATGAAAATAAGCATCAAAGCAAAAGGTAGGGATACTATCCCACCATCTGAAATCAACATTATCTCTACCGTAATTTGCTAATAAATCAGCCACTTGATTTTCCTCCTTGAAGGTGTGAGACACTTTGATCTGTCAATTCTCCATATTGCACAAGCAATTATTCCAGTCTCGAAAAATTTGCCAAGGGACCCTTCTATTTTTCGTAAGAACTGTATGAATAATAAAGGTCAAATCGCTCTCAAGCCATAATTGATTCCACCTATGGTTAGCTGCCATTTTTAAGGCAACAATTGCTGCTTTCATCTCAGCTAAGAATGCATGACAAGTATCAAATCCAAGCGTAAAGGATCCCATAAAATGGCCCTGAGAGTCACAAAAGACCCCACCATAACTAGCCTTGTTTTGAACAATAGAGGCGTCAGTATTGACCTTCACCCATCCACTCATCAGTGGAGACCAGCAAATCGAGAAAATTTTTGGTGCTCTAGGACGACGAGGCGTAATATTCGGATTAGTAAGAATGGCCAGCTCCATGATAGAATTTTTGATATAACCCTTTCAGAACTTATTAGATTCACACATAGAAGCCCATAAACTTCTCAAACAAAGGTGAATGTTAGGTCGCTTATCCTCGAAGATGCAATCATTTCTAGTGCACCAAATAATCCAACAAAGGTGCACCCACGAGCTTTACCACAAAGTAAAAATTTGAGTGAGAACTGCTGCTTGGCCACCCATTCAAAGCAAGCCCATAAGGAGTCATGCTCGATGATGATGTCCCTGCGAAATAGACAATTAATTCCCATCCATAATTGCTTTGAAAAAACATAATTCAAGAAAAGATGTTGCACCAATTTCGAAGAGTTATTGCATAAAACACATTTAAAGCCAATGACCAACCCTTTTTTAGAGAGCACATCATGAGTAGGAAGGTATCCATGAAGCGCTCTCCAACATAAGAATGAAGGAGGAATATAACGACTCCAAATAAATTTGAAAGTTTGAGATTGCATCGTTTCACCAGCCAACCATTTGTAAAATAGCTTAATCGAAAAAATTCCCATGCTTCCAGGTCGCCATAAGCAAGTATCAGAATCATCATAGGGCTGAATATTTAACACCTGATCTGTAATAGAGTTCGGCAGCTCTGGCAAATTCTGCCATGAATTGCCACGCTAGAAATTCAAGATAGGAATCGTGAGATTACGTTTCTTCAAATTCCCAAGCTGAAGCTGATCCAAGATAGGTGGAATAAGCCATTTCGAGTTCCAAAACTTAAGGGCATAATTGGTACCGGGAATCCAAAGAACATTATCTCAGAGCTTAGAAAAAACCATATGAATCGAGCTCCAAATAGATGAATTAGTAACTGATCTAGCCAATCCTGCTTTATTAAAACAGCGAGTACAGAGAGTATCATAACAAAGAGATCTTTTACTTAAAATTCCTAAGTCGTCTTCCCCAGTAAGACGTCATTCATAATTGTAAAAATTTTTATTCTGAGGCCCCCTTCCTCAAAATTAATCGTGCAATATGACCAAGGGACAACCACCAATTTCCTCACATTAATACAACTAGACCAAAGGAAATTTCTCACTGATCTGTTAAATTTTCTTCGCTAAGAAGATGGCCATTTGTACACAATAAATGAGTACACCAATGCTCCAGTGATCACTAATTTTATCAAGGTCAGCCTTTCGGCCATAGAGAGCGCACTCCCTTTCCACCGAGAAAATTTATCCAAAGTAGAGTCCATAAGGGGCCGAAGATGAGCAGCCTGAGGTTTACCTCTGAAAAGGGTCACTCCAAGGTATTTAAAAGGCAGCTACCCAATGCGAACACCCGTTAAGGAAGCAAGTTCCAAACTTCGGGGAGCAGTAACAGCATCACTAAAGTACACTTCTCTTTTGCTCGAATTAACCATTTGACCAGAAATGCTACCATAATAAGATATTGATTTTTTAATATTATGCATGTTCCGAGCTTACACTTTATAGAAAAGAAGAATATCATCCGCATATAGTAAGTGAGAAGGCAGGGGAACCCCAGGGGTGTACCATATAGGGATAATGTCACCCCTAAGGACTAAATGAGTTAGATACCTACTAAAGAAGTCCTTTGCAAGGCCAAATAGGATAGGGGATAAAGGATCCCCCTGTCGAACTCCTCTAGAGCAGGAAAAGTAACCGTTGAGCCTGAAGGGAATAAAGATCGAATTGCGAGCCGACGATAAAATGTTCTTAAACCAATTAATAGAAAGATCGGAAAATCCGAATGAATGCAACACTTCAAGCAGAAAAGGCCATTCCATAGTGTCGAAGGCTTTTTTAATATCAATTTTCATGGCAAGATTACCTCCAAAACATTTCTTCCTAAGAAGGTTTACACCTTTCAAAGCAAGAGAAATACATTCATGAATATTTCTATTACGAACAAAACCAAATTGATTGGGGAACAAAATAGTCTCTGCAACAGAGGCTAGCCTCATAGCAAGGATTTTAGTAATGATTTCAAAAGCAAAGTTACCTATAATTATTGGTCTGAAATCTTCAATATTCACTGCCCCCTCCTTTTTAGGTATAAGAACCATCAAATCCGAATTTACCCCTGGGGAAATATAACCCACCTGGAAGAACCATTGGACCATGTAACAAACATCCTTGCCCACAAAGATCCCAAAAATGCTGAAAAAAGATACCAGTAAAACCGTCAGGACCTGGCGCACTATCTCCCTTCATTGCGAAAACACTATTCTAAATTTCATCAAATGAAGGTTTTCTAACAAGCTCATCATTGTTGCCACCCATCACTTGGTTAGGAATGATTTTCCTAATAAACCCAAAATCCGAAGTGTCCAAATTATGCGAAGAAAATAAATTCGAGTAGTAATTCACTACATGATTAGAAATAGCAGCATGATCTGAAGATAAAGCACCATCAATATTCATAATAGTAATGGCAGAACGCGTCTTTTTTGAATTGGTAGCTTGGTGAAAGAAAGCCGAATTCCTATCCCCAAGCTGCAGCTTGTTGGATCGGCTTTTCCCTCTAAGAAAAATCTCCTTCCGCTTGAGATGAGTGTCCAAAGTATCTTGGACCTATAATTCCTTATTATGAAGATCATTCGAAATACCATTGCTAGAAATTTATAGCTGCACTCTCACCAAATCATTCTTACAATTGGAAATATTAACATCAAGATGATAAAAAATCTCCTAATTCCATCTTCTCAAGATAGGATGTAAGGTTTTCAATTTAAGTTGAAGAAGTAGTTATAGGGGAAGATTAGGAAAATTCCCATTCCAATGATTAGAAACAATTTGGTGAAGGGAGGGATGGTCAATCCATATAGATTGGAACTTGAATCACAAAGTCTGATGTATACCCGGGGAGCAGGAAATGAGAAGGGGGTGGTGGTAAGATTTGCTGTGAGGGAGCACCGAACATACTGAATTATCCCAAAAAGCAAAAAATCCATGGAACCCAAGGCCCTATCAATATGGCTTTCAACCCTTTGATCACCTCTTCTGCCATTACACCAAGGGAATAAAGGACTTACAGTATTAAATTCCACCAGCTCTCCTCCATCAATGAATGCATGAAATTCCCTACAGGAAAGGTTAATAGGTAAATTACCCCTTCTTTCATGACTACCAAGAATCGCATTAAAATCACCAAGAATTAGCCAATTCCCCGAGAGAGAATTTAACTAGTTTAAAAGATCAACATATAAAGAACATCTCAAACGATAAGAATTACTAGCATAAACACATGCAATGTAATTATTAATGTCCATAAAATAAAAATGGAAAGATATCACCTGATCCAAGATTAAATCAATTGTTGCAAAGGCAGCGAATGATTCAGACTGAAGCAACCATAAGGACGACAATGGCTTATTATTTTCATCCACAAGCTTGAAACCAATCATTCTCCAAAATTGGGTATTGGTATCCGTAAACAAAACCATAGGTTCAGGAAGACATAAAAACTGAGGACGATGTTCCTTAATCATATCACCAAGTACTCTCTGCTTATCCTCATTACCGATACCCCTACAATTCCAATAAAGGATTTTAATCATCGCTTAAGAGAAGACTTCTACGCCTTCTTTCATTAAGCATCAGAAGTTGTCAGTGCCTTGGCATTGGACTCTTTCTTTTTAGTTTTAATTCTAGCAGAACTTCAAGCATTAAAGTCCGTTACGGCTTTTTCAATCCGATTATCGGATTTATTAATCTGTTGATCACTAGAATCCGTGGTAGCTTCCTAAATCCGATTAATTGACTGATCCACCCAATGCACACTAGAGTCAGTCATGGGTTCATTATCCACCAAAGGCAAAATTATTTGCAATTTGTCTGCAATAGATAGAGAATTTCTCTCAACTTTAATAGAATCCAAAGCCAATTCCGAGGAGATAGATTGATCCGTAATGGCAGGTTCAGGAACTGGTTCCTGAATAGTTATATTTCGAGCTCTAGGAGCATTAGGGGAAGTCTCCATTAAAATACTCTCGGTGTCACTATCGCTTTCATCAACCTGATCCGCCCAAGACAACACCTTTTTTCCTTCCCTTTGGCCAGGGTCTTTTTCTGGAATAGTGATGCTCTTTTCCCCTACTTTCTTCAAGGCTCTCTTGCTACAGCCAGCCACAACCTTCCCCGGATTCGACTTGTTAAAGGAACTACCTTAGTTTTGGTTCCTTCTAGAACTAGACAGAGAATGGCCAATAAACTGACAAGTCGAACAAAAAGTCGGAATATTCTCATACTCAACATCAAGCCAAAAAATCTTCTCAGCCGTATCAACCCTAATATGATCCATAACCGATTTTGATAAATCAATATCAACCAGGTTTCTGGCATAGTGACCAAACTCATCTTTGATTGTTTTATGATCAAAATGGATCGGGACCCTAATTGTTTGTGCTACGCTTGAGAGAAGTCTCCTATCCCAGAATTCCTATGAAAGATTAAAAAGACGAATCTAGACCTGTATAGTTGTCCATTTATGTTTTGATGGGTCAAACCCTGCTTTCCAGACCAAAAATATCATAATACCTTGCTTTAGATTCAGGTTTCCAGTGGACCATACCTTTTGAAGAGCCTCTACCAAAGGCATGACGATGTGATAAAAACCTTTCCCTGGCAATATGAGCTTCCAATCCATCTTACGGTTCCATAAAGAATTGAGTTTCAGTTTGATATCCGTATGTTTCCATGATTTATCACCCTTGGCCAGCGTTAACCTTCCTATGGCCGAATATTGACAAGAAGAAATCCGATCTTTATAGAATTCTGTAGGGATTTTCACAACCTTATAGTTATTACCAGCATCAAGAACGCTAACAAAAATCTTCTTTTCCTTATTATGCGCATCACTAGGGTTTTCAGAAACCCCATTCAGGTTGGCAATTACCGCATAGGATAGGCTTTTAGGGTTAGGGTTTGCTGATTTTATAGCATATCCATTCAGCAAATTAGGATTAGAAGCTTGAATAGGGATCGTTGATTTCACCACAATCGGATTTGAAGATGCGACCATACGGTTTTGCAGACGAAGGATGATGGGGCATTCAATTATCATGGCTCTTGCAATAGAAAGAGAGAAAAGAATCTTCCATGATGAACCCAAGAAAATCCAAAACGAACAAAGAATCAAAGCACAAGAATCAAGCAGAGATCTCAGGGTGAATAAGAATTGGACTCAACGCTTTTTCGGTCTTGTGACTCCTTGCTTACATTAGGACTCAGAACCATGGGTGCACGTTCATACCACTAATTCACAATAGGTTATTATGCAAAGGACGACTTCACTAAGCTCTACTTACAACCAATAACTCTTCTTCAGTCAACCGATCACAAGAGATTCTCTCATACATTGAAAGGTACGCACTATGTGTTCCAAAAGATAAATTTTATACTTGGATGCTTTTACATGAATGGTTACCGACTATATTCGTTTTGGTCCACTTGGGAATTATTATTGTCTGAGGTTGCAATTTGTTTTTTTGAGTCAATTGATACACCAGATCATGTTATTGCGCATTGCAAGGAGAGCAAGTCCTCACTATAGGCGTTGAATTTGTTATTCTAAAGGCAATAGAAGACTCTTTTTTCAGGTTATCGAATAAAGCAATTTCTTATGATACAATTCTAAATGAAGATATTTTGTACAAAAGAATTAGTCTACCTCTGTTTTTTTGCCGAGAGTTTGTTGTTAGATTTTTATTTAAGTTTCTCTAACGATATCACGAACCCTCGCGATTCTTAACTTTGTAAGTTTTTATTATTTTTAAATTTGGTTGTATTGGTCGTTGAGTGTTGAAAAGATACCAACCTAGATGATATGTTTTCTCCTCTTTCGGCTTCTAAAACTAAATTACTAAAAAAACTGTAGTTCTTTTTTTTTCACCATTTGGTTTTTGGCCCATAGACTGACTAATAATCAAGATCGGATACTATAGGGGCCCATATAAGATCGACCCTCCAAACTTTGTTTACTTAATTCACATCTCCAAGGAATGAACGTGCGACCATAAGGACTTGCTTAATGGACCTAGCGCCTCATCTCGCTAGACAAAGTAGTGGTTGGTAAAAAACTAGAGCTGTTTGTATCTTTAAATCTTGTTTTTAATATTATTGGCTAAAATCTACAATTTAAATGAGAAAATAAATGTGATACACTTGATATTTATATTATTAGGTATATTACTAGTTATTAATCATACCACATATGAAGTGTGCGTGAAAATGTATGTAGCATGGTTACATACAATTATTTGAATTGACGTAACGGGCATGGAAAAAACACAACATATAATATTTCATGCACTTAATTAATATCTATTCAGGAAGTATCTTCATTAGGGATAATTTTGTTCAGGGAATAGTTATAGTTAAGGCTCATGACTCGTCCCAACAAGTGTATCTTCAAAAAATAAATTTTAGATACATAAAAAATTCTTAAAAATGCTTTTGAACTGGTTTACATATATTTTTATATGAATATAATAATAAATGTCTTGTAAAGGAACTCAATAAATTGAAAATCTACAAAAAAAATATAAATTGAAAATCAAATAAAGAGAAAAGGAGAAAAAGGGAAACCCTAAAATAACAAAGGCACTATAAATAGCCTCCAATCTGAAAAAACCCAACATATGATGGCCACTTTTTTTTGAATAAATACACCCTGAATGCAGCCAATGCGGCTAGTTCGAGCATTTATTAAATAAATAATGCTAATCACAAGATTTGATCAACCAAATCAAGTACATGAGAGAAGCAATTGCGAGTAAGTTGATACATCGGAAATAACGAAGCCCATATTAAGCCGCTTACAAGTAAATAAAAACCAGCTATAAGAGATACTTGTAACAAGTAAATCCTCTGATGTGTCAACACCCTCAAAGACCATCTTATTCCGTCGTTTCCAAATAGACCATTAAATCACGAACCATAGTGCTATAGCAAATTCACGTTTCGGACCCTCAACAAAATACGAACTCTATAGTTCTAAAAACTCCCACGGCAAAGACGGAATAGGTAGCGGAATCTCGAATAAATGAAAAAAGCTGGTGCTAAATACTAAGAATTCACGGACAAAAGAATATAGAATGTGCTATCATCTCGCTATCTGTGCAAAAGGGATATACATCATTCTCCACAACTCTACTTCCCCTTATGAGCAATATTGTTTTTGTTGGTAAGCTATTATGGAACAATAGCCAGCCCAAAAATTGAATCTTTGGTATAATGGTAGATTCCCAAATTCTTCTAAATTTGAGAGGGGGTGCCTCCCACCTTGGTAAGCGATAATATGCACGACAAAAGGATCTCTCTAAATAGCCATTATTAGTCTCACACACCCATGTTAGTCTGTCCGCCACCCATGGAAAATTACACGCCAAGCTAATATCTCCCTTGAACTTGAAACAATCACGCAGAAAAGAGATGGACACACCTCATACATCCACGTTCTCAGCTGCTGACATCGATCCCTAGCTGTGATTCGTAGATTCCATTTCCAAAATGGTCTACCGAGAGGATCTGCCCCTAGTAAGTACTCACAACCTTATGGCACCGTGCAAGACTTCCTATTACAAAGAGAATAAATTTCCAAAAAAAGAATGTAAAGGGGATGATCCGAGGTCTAGTTAGCATCCCAAAAGGATGCCATAGTCTCGTTGCCCATAATGACCCTTGAGTTATTTTTGAAGAGGGTCCAAAATGATCCCTCCTTCACGCACACCTAATATACACCTTTCCAAATAGGGGGTAGATTTCGCAACTCAGCCCTTTCAAAAGCCATCCATGAGTCAAAACCATAATGCCGTACACAAACATCGTACCATAATGAGTATTGTTTCAACTCTTGTAGTCTTCAAAGCCACTTCAATAATAAACTGTAATTAACGAGCCTCATGTGCCTAATATATAAGCTACCCAATTCCTTAGGCAACACAATTGTGCTTCAAGCAACCTTACACAGGCCTCTTGTACACACATCTCCCTTCCACAGGAAGTTCCTTATTAAACAATTCAGCCTATCGGTGATAGATATTGGCATTTTATATAAGGCTAGAAGATAAATTGGAAGCAATGACAACACTAATTTAATCAACTCAAGTCAGCCTCCATGTGATAAGCAGTTCCGCTTCTAACCCGCTAGTGTGTTCTGAAATTTCACCACTAGAGGATTCCAAGATGAGATTAGTAATCTCTTCCAACTAATAGGGGCTCCTAGATACGTGATCGAAAACTTCTCAACTTTATAACCAATAGAATCAGCACACGCCTGTAACATATAATCCTAGACATTGACCCCCATTATCGAACTCTTACCATAATTAATCCTCAAACCCAAAATTATTTCGAAGCATCAAAGTACTCTAATGAACACAGGCAAAATATCCATGTTAGAAGGCAAGAAAGATATAGTATCATCGGCGAATTGCAATACCTAAATATCCCTTGAAGAGCTGTCAACCCTGTACCCAGGCAGTAGGTCATCCCTAACACTCGCATCTAGCAACTATTTTAGTCCCTCAATAGCCAATAGAAAGATAAAAGGAGATAATAGGTCTCCTTGTTTAACTCCTCTCTAAATACCAATTTGATCAGTCGGCATCCCATTAACAAAAATCGAAGTAGATGAATGTCTTCTGCAATTGCTCACCCACGAAATCCACTTAGCATCGAAACTTCAAGCCTCTTGATTTCTTTTAAATATATCAAGAAATGAACTTGTGATAATATTTTTGTTGGGATTGTGATTAACCACTATCAGTTTTGTTGATGTTGGGATTTTAATTAACAACTGATGTATAGATGCTGGGATTGTAATTAACAACTGATATATAGATGCTTGGATTGTAATTAATCAAAGAAATTGTTTAATTAAACAAAAATCTGAATATATAGATACTGGGATTGTAATTGATAGCTATCAGTGATATCAATTAATTTATTAATTAATTTCAATTGTTGTGTGCAGATCAGATATTGGAGTTTATTTAGTTTAGAGATCGATGATGAGAAGAAGTATTTATGTGAAAGAATGCCTAGTGTTGCCGGCGATAGCTAGGATGACGATTAGAATAACTGATTCTCGATTCTTGATCAAATAAAAAAAGATTGATGTTGGCTTTTTTCTGAGATATGTTGATGTTCATAATATATATATATATATATATATATATATATATATATATATATATAAATGTTATATATGTGAGATTAATCCAATTGATGTTAATAGATGAATAGTTAATGATACAGTATCTATGTGTTAGTGTGTTTCCAACGATCCATTGACTTGCATAATGTTGGAAAAACATTCACTCTTATTCTTGTGTGTGGATAGGCTTGTTTTGTGGTATTTCATTTCTGTCTTTCAATTTTTTTTTGTAAAACTTGATTTGCAAAGTCGTATACTAAGAGGTTGTTTGCTTTAATGATTGACAAGGAACAAAGGAGTTAACAGATATAGGAGTGTATTGTCCTATCATGGGAGTCACTCATATTCCAGTGATTCTCACTAATCTTTTCACAATTTCAGCCCATTTATTTCCTGTTATTTTCTGTGCTTCAATGAGTATCATGTTTGTCTAGATTTAGGGGGGTTTTGAAAATGCAAAAAAGGAATGACGGAATTTCAAAATCTAATCTAAGTCCAAGGATCTCCTAAGTATGGCATGATTGACAATATAACTAGTCTAAAAATATTCTAGGTCATAAAAACTTATTAAAAGGACATAATAATAATTTAACCATGTACTAGTTGAAGCGTGAATCCTAAAGTCAGCAGAATGACCCATCAGCTGTGTGCGCAGACTCTAAAGTAGAAGCCCTCTATAAAATATCCACACGAGCACCACCAAGCAAAACCTTCTAGAAATGGAGTACCGCTAAATAAGTGGAAGACAACTAGATCTTCCTTTCAGATTTATTCTTCAAAAAATTCCCTTTGTTTTCTATTCAAAGTAATTCACAACTATCAGTTTTGTTGGTGCTGGGATTGTAATAAACAACACATTATTCCTAAGTGTGAGTATATATATATATATATATATATATATATATATATATATATATATATATGTGTGTGTGTGTGTGTGTGTGTGTGTTGGATTGTAATTTATCGAAGAATATTTCTAATTAAATAAAAATCTGAATATATAGATACTGGGATTGTAATTGACAATGACTAGCTTTGTTAATGATATTTAATTAATTTGTTATGTGTGCAGATTAGTTGTTGGAGTCCATTTAGTTGAGAGATCGATGACTAGGAAAGTATTTATGTTAAAGAATGCATAGTGTTACCATCGATAATGAAAATGATAATCGTACACAGGTAACTTTATTTGTAATAATAATTCTTGATTCCTGATCAAATAAATAAAGATTGCTTTTGGCTTTTTCCTGTGATGTGTTGATGTTCATAAAAAATATATATATATATATAAATATATATATATATATATATATTGAAATGTTATATATTAATTTAATCCAAAGGATGATGAACATATGAATAGTTAATGATGCAGTATCTCTGTGTTGGATGTTGATGATGACATATCCTCTAGAAAACTGAATGAGTTGGGTGGACAATGGCGAACAAGTCATTGACTTGCAGAATGTTGGAAAATCATTGCATCTCATTCTTGCGGGTATATCAACTGGCTTTGAGGTATTTCATTTGTCTTTCACTTTTTTTGTATTACTTGACTT
Source organism: Euphorbia pulcherrima (assembly GCA_947683365.1). Taxonomy (NCBI): domain Eukaryota; kingdom Viridiplantae; phylum Streptophyta; class Magnoliopsida; order Malpighiales; family Euphorbiaceae; genus Euphorbia; species Euphorbia pulcherrima. The sequence goes on from CANTUS010000009.1 coordinate 46,605,984, forward strand.
GGAAAGTAGAATACTAAGAGGTTGTTTGCTTTAATGAATGATAGGAGACAATGGAATTAAGAGACATGGGATTGTATTGTGCCATAATTGGAGTCACTTACATTCAAGTGATTCCTATTAGTTGTCTTTGCTTTATATATCCTTCTTCATCTTCTTATGACTTTCTTTATGGCTGCCTAGTGTATTTGTTTGGCACTTGTACATTCCATTGGGTTTAGATGATCCAACCGGAATTTCATTAAACTACTCATCTTCATCTTCATCTCGATCTGTTTTTTATGCCACGCGTCTCTTTGTTATTGGACCAGAGTGAGATTCAACCCTTTAATGAAGAAAAATTGTCAGATTTGACCCATTTGGTTATAATTTCGGCCTAAGTTTAGCTCAATTACCCAAAGCCCCTGACATGTTTTTTAATAACCTTCGTATGCCGTCCATATCTTTTATATGTTGTTCATAACTTTCTTACGCTCCTGCAGAAGTTTAGATTTATATTAGGTTTTGTAGTAGATTTGTAATAGATATATAATAGCTTTGTAACAGACTTGTAATAGACATGTATCAGACTTGTATTTGCTTTGTAATAGATATATAATAGACTTGTAAAAGAATAATGATTGATAAATAATTTCAAACACTTCGATAATAATCTAATGTAAATCAAAAGTAATGAAAATTTACTATATTATTCATCAAACACTAGTAACAGATATATAACAGCCTTGTAACATACTTTATAATAGGTTTGTAGTAGAATTGTAATAGATAAAAGTTATAAAGATTATGCCAAACACTTTATTAGTAATTCTATCTAAGTCAATATTGTTATATTTGTGTTATATATTCATCAAACACTAGTATTAGAGTTGTAGCAAATATAAAAGAAGATATGTAAGGGATATGTAGTATGTCTTTATTAGATATGTAACAAGATTCCAAGATACACTTCATTCAGATTTCCCTTCTAATACAATAATATTGCAAGTCTGCTATATCCTCACCAAACACTTATATTAGACTTATAGCAGATATATAACACATATTTAACAGATATGTAGTAGGTTTGTATTATATGCGTAACATGTAGATAAAAACATGCAAATCTGTTTGCCAAACACTTGCGAATGAAGAACAAATTTGAATCAGAAACCAAAACTGAAATTGATGATGAAGAACATAGAGGAAATTGAGAACAAATAATACGGATGAAATTTGAATTCTAAAATTCAATTCAAAATCTGGATCATAGTAGAGCAAAGAAATCATGAATGAAGAACATATTTGAACTAGAAATCAAATATGAAACTAAGAAAGAAGAACACAGATGAAATCAATTTTGATTTTAATCTGAAATCATATATGAAGTTGAGAATGAAGAACAAAGATTGAATCAAAAAGCAAAAGAAAACTTGGACTGGATCACTGAATCAATTACAGGAGAGAATTGAGAAGAGAATGACTTTCTGCAAAATGCGATTTGTTGTAATTGTGGTGCGTTGATGTAGGGTGTATAAAGGTTAGCAACAGGTTAAGACAAGTTAGGTTGGTTTTACGCAATTTTTTGAGGCAAGGGGGTAATTACTTTGCAAACCATTCCAAGTTTGGTGTTTTATCCAATAATGAATACCTACCTTTGACTGGGTTGTTCGTGGAGAGATTTGTCTTGGTGGGCCTTTTCGGCCCATATACATGTGTTATCAAATACAAGTATGCTAACCATGAGGTATCTCAGAATTTAACATTCAGATTTTTTAGAGCTGAAAATGCTCATGTTTATAGCTGCTTGAGAGTGTTTTCTTTACATGGGGATATTGTTGCATAGTAGGTTATTATGCAAAGGACTTCACTAAGTTTTTCGTACAACCAACAACTCTTCTTTAGTCAATTGATAGCAAGATTGGAAGGTATAATGTGTTCCAAGAGTTAACTTTCATACTTTGATGTGCTTTACATGAATGGTTAACTAGAAAAGTCATTTCCGCACATTTGGGAGTTATATTGTTTGAGGTTGAGTTATATCGTTTGAGGTTAATATCATATCGCATTGCAAGTAGATTAAGTCCTCATTTTGGGTGTTGAATTTGTTATTCAAAAGAAATCATCTGATTTCTTTTATTAGTAACATATGACTCTTTTTCCAGGTTATCTTGCTAAATAGTTCAACACCTCAATTTGGATGACATTTAGTTGGGAGAAATGGAAGCGTTAGGAATAAGACAATTTTTTATGATACAATTTAAATGAAGATATTTTGTATAGAAGAATTAGTCTAGCTCTAATTTTTTTGCTGAGAGGCTTGTTACCAAATTTTTATTTCAATTTCTCTAATGATATCACGAACTATCGTAATTCTTAACTTTTTAAGTTTTTTTAAAAAAAATTGTAGAGTGTTGAAAAAGGTGTCAACCCAAGGTCGGCCGTTAGGGGAAGTGAGTGGAGTGACCGCTCAAGGCTCTAAGTTTTAGGGGACCTCAAAATCTTTGTTCGGGTATAGTAGGAAGAAAATATTATTAATATAATTAATAATAAGAAAGAATGATATAGATGTATGTTTTGGCTTAGTGGTTGGAGTTGGTTTTTATTCACCTTTGTGCATGGTTCGATCCTATGAAGCCCTTTTTTTAATTATAGATCTTCTTTTTTAGATATAATAGTTTCTTAATTAAAAAATTGGATATAGTATTTGATTTATGATTTATTAGTTCCACCTCACAAGTCTCACGAGGTAAAAAATAATTAACAAGATTTAATATAAACTTCTTAAATATTTATTTTCAATCTGGTATTAGTTTAAAGATTTGATCGATTTACTAATGTTGGAAAACAATTATCCGGATAAATAAATCTATATATATCTGAATCAAGTTTGAAAGAAACAAAAACGAACTCTCTTACAATGCAAATGGAAGCATCCAGACAAAGCTAAGATCGCTCATCGAATAAAATCAGAAACCTAAGCAATGGAGGAAAATCATCTCGACAAAGTCTGAATAGAAAACAATCTTCCATCCTCAAGACTTGCAATTGGAAGAACTGATTGAAGCCATCTCCAGAAGGAAGATTCGGAACACATAGGTCCAAAAGACATCCCGAAGACACATCCGGAAGACCTATATCCAATAACTAACGAAAGAATAAAACACAACTTTCCTTGTGCCTCCTTGGTCTACAATAGTCAAAGAACCTTTTATAAATAGAAAACAGCTGGCAAAGTTTAAAGAAAAGTCAAAAGGAGCAGACAAAGGACAACAAAAGTCTAAACTACTTTTAGACTAGACAAATAAAGGTGCGCGTGGAGCTCACACCATATGACAATTGGTATAAAAGTTAGTGTATCACAAAATGACAAGAAAAAATGATCATTGACAACTTTCAGCACCAATCCCAAGAATATGGTCTAACGGGCTAATCAATAGATCCAAAAGCTCTACCTCATAACCTGATCAAGGGTGAAGATTAAATGTAAGCTCACCAACCACAAACGGCTACATTTATGTTCAAAGCCTATAAAAGGAACTCTTCACCAAATGAGAAGGCAACTGATTGACTAACAAAAGCAAGTAACAAAGAAATACATTCAATTAGTTAAAAAAATCCCTCCAAGAAACTCCTAATTCAAAATCTGTTTGTAAGGATTCCTAAGTGAAACTATAAACTTGAGGAACTCCAAAACCAACCTTTTATTGCAAACCAAAACTGAAGTAATCTCCAACTTGGGTGAGTTGGGAGATTAGGATAGAACTTAATGTAGGTGCTTTGAGCAAAATCTCCCTCTAAGACTTAGCTTAGATTTGAGGTAGAAGGCTAACTGGTATATCCTACTAAAGACGAGATGACTTAGCTAGGAGTTGGTGCTTCTAGTGGTATATCCTACGTTCGGAAGAAGTCATCATCGGGAGACAAATCTGTAAGGGTTGATTCCTGCCGGTTTAAAAGGAATCCACTAGTGGACAAGCTCGGAAGAAGGAAATTCTAGGGGCTGCATGTAGGCAGGGCCGAACCAGTAAAAATACTTGTGTCTGATTTCTGTTTACTTTTACTGTACTGCATTCATATTGCATCATTCGGATCCATCTTCCGGATCTCATTTATCATCCAGACCTATCATCCAAATCATAATCAAACACGCTATACATAGACTTTTTCCAAGTTTATAAAATCCGCAAAAAGGGCAATTCACCCCCCTCTGCCCTTATAAATACTCTAACAGGGACCAACAAGTGGTATCAGAGCAAGTGCTCAAACTATAGATCTAATAATCTCGAGCTAAAGGTCCACATATTTTGATTCATAAATAAAAATGAGTTTCCATAACTCATAACTTCTTCCTCGAGGGTATGTCTATTACCCATCCTCCACTCTTCAACAAGTTCTAGAAAAACCATATGAAGAACTTCATCCAGTCACAAAGTATGCAAGCATGGTAAGTTATTAAAGATCGTCTATATGAACCTACTTATGAAGTAGGAGGTATGACTACCCGAAAACCATCAAGTATGTGGGATGATAATGACTTTAAATTTTATGCGAAAACGCAAATGCTATTAACATGCTTCATTGTGCTCTTAGTACAATGGAATTCAATAGGATATCCAGATGTGAAACTATAAAGAGATATGGGAAAAGCTGGAAGTAACCTATGAGGGAACTACCAAAGTAAGGGAAGCCAAACTTGATCTACTCTAATAAAAGTTTGAATCTTTCAAGATGGAGCCTAAAGAATCAATCAACAGCATGAACACTAGATAAACAAATCTAGTAAATGAAATAAAGAGGCTAGGGAAGGAGATTCCAGACGTAGATATGGTCAAGAAAGTGCTCCGGTGTCTCACCAAACAATGGGACAATAAAAAGACTGCCATTGAGGAAGCTCATGACTTAAATTTCTACAGTTATGATGAACTCATTGGTATTCTTCTAACTCAAGAACTGTCCTTGGAAAGATACAGTCAACAAGAAAAGAGACCTGAGGAGAGAAGGAAGGCCATTGCTCTTAAGGTAGAATCCACCGGATTAGGCTCATCAGGAGAGGAAGAGCAAATAGATGAGTCAATGAGTACTAAAGATCAACTCGCTCTATTGGCCAGAAGGCTAAATTGATTCATACAAAAGAAGGATAGAAGAAGAGGAAACCACTAACTGTGCATTCATGGCCCTAACAGAGCCTGAAGCAGAGCAATCCAAAAGGAACACCTCCAGATAAGAAATTGAGCAAATTGAAGAATCAAAATCAAATTCAGCGAACATGAGGTAAACTCTTACTCTACCTCTAACTTTGATCTTGCAAAAGCTCTTTTGATTGTTATCAAGGGAGTAGAGAAGAATGCAAAGGCAACCAAATCCCTGAAAAGAGCAATACTAGAATTAGCTGAAGATGCTGAAGTAATGGCACAAGACATCAATCTGGTTAGAGCAACCAAACATATTGATGTAGTAGAAGAAAACTTCTTGAGAAATCAAGTCCAAATTCTGAATGCAAATGTAGTGGGACTAGAAAGAGAAGTTAGTCTATTGAAGGAAGTATCTGGAAGGAAACCCAAAAATCCAAGTAGAGTTGATCCTCCTTTTTCTCAAAACCGGATTCAAAGGAATCCAAATCAAAATACAAATGAAGTTAGCAGACAACCATAAGCTCAAAGATATACTGTGGCTTAAAAAGGAAAATCTAAAATATACTAAACCATCCACTAATGTACACATAGCTGGATATAAAGGCAACTACAGAAGAAAGGATCTGAAGAAGATCAACAAGAAGCAAATGCAAAACATACCTATTTCAGGATGCAGGTTTTATGGGAAAAATAACCATATGACTAAATTTTGTAGATTAAAAAATGGCTATTATGATGATTATCCTTGGCCTGAGATGGTTATCAACCCGTGAGGACCCTAATCTGATTAGATACCCAAACCCACTTGATCTATTTTGTAGGTATGGCTTAGATCCACAGTAGATCAACACACTTGGTATATTGATAGTGGATGTTCAAGGCACATGACAGGTGATGAGAAGGCCTTCATCCCATTAACCCGGAAGAAGGGAGGCAATATAAGCTTTGGAGATAATCAAAAGGGACAGATCATTGGTCATAGAACCATTGGATTTGGGTTAAAGATTGAAGATGTCTCACTAGTTGATGGACTGCAATTCAACCTATTGAGTATAGCTCAATTATGTGACAAAGGAAGAAAAGTCATATTTGACTCCAGAGCCTGCTCAATTTATGATAGTAAGTCAGATCAACTTATTCTTTATACACCTAGAGTAAAAAATGTCTATTCTGTAAACATAAAAAATGATAAAAAGAATATATGCCTGGTGTCTAAAAAAGAAGAATCATGGCTATGGCACCGGAGATTGGGACATGTAAGCATGAATCTCCTGTCCAAATTAGCCAAAAAGAAATTAGTTGAGGGTTTACCTAAAGTTGCTTTTGATAAGGATCATTTATGCACCACATGTCAATTAGGTAAACAACATAAGAAAAGTTTCCCTTCCATATCATACATTCCTTCCAAAAGAGTACTTGAGCTCTTACACATTGATCTTTTTGGTCCAATTAAGCTACTGAGCTTAGGTAAAAGAGAATACACCATGGTCGTTGTGGATGACTATTCTAGATATACCTGGGTTCTCCTGCTAACAAGCAAGAATGAAGCATTTGACTATTCTCCAAAACATTCATCCGGATGGAAGTGGAACAGGGCATACACATTGCATGCATCTAGAGTGATAATGGTGGGGAGTTCAAAAATAAGCATTTTGCTAACTTTTACAACTCCAAGGGCATTAAACATAACTTCTCTGCCCCTCACACTCCTTAACAAAATGGAGTAGTAAAAAGAAAAAATAGGACCATAGTAGAAATGACAAGAACAATGCTAAGTGAAAATAGTTTGCCAAAATATTTCTAGGGTGAGGCCGTAAACACAGCATGCTACATCTTAAATAGAGCTCTCATTAGAAAAAATATAGAAAAGACCCCATATAAAATCTGGAAGGGAAGAAAGCCGAAAATTGGATACTTCAAAGCATTTAGATTTAAATGCTACATCCTTAATGACAGAGAGCAATTAGGAAATTTTGATCCTAAATGTGATGAAGCAATTTTCCTAGGGTACTCAACACATAGTAAGGCTTACAAAGTCTTCAATAAACAAACCCAATCTATAGTAGAGTCTATACATGTAGATTTTAATGAAACTAACACTGCAGGAAAGAAAAACTTTGCTCCGGAAGATCAAGATCCGGAAGCTGAAAAATCTGAAGAAAAAAAGGAAAAAGATATCCATGATTCATTTCAAATCAAGAAATACATAGAGGAAGATGAGGGAAAATCCTATAATACAGAGGCATATCAAGTCCATCACAATTCACAGGAAATTGACTTTAATGAGGAAATAGTTGAAGCTGAAGAAGAGCAAGTCCAAATTCAACATAAAGGCTTGGAAAGATAAATCCGGACACACAGAGATCATTCCATTGAGAATATTCTAGATGACATTCAGAATCCAGATAGAACTAGAGGATAGCTCAACCGAATGATGAGTCACGTTGCTTTTGTCTCTCTTATAGAGCCAAAGAAATTTCAAGACGCTGAAGGAGATGAAAGCTGGATGATGGCAATGCAGGAAGAGCTAGATCAATTCACCAGGATTGATGTATGGGATCTTGTGCCCTCTTCTAAAGGAAAGTCAACTATAGGCACTAAATGGGTTTTCCAAAATAAACTTGATGAATTTGGAGCAGTAATAAGAAATAAGGCAAGACTAGTTGCTGAAGGCTATAATCAACAAGAAGGAATTGATTTTGAAGAAACATTCGCTCTTATAGTGAGACTAGAAGCAATCTGGATCCTATATGCTTTTGCATCATTCATGGGGTTCACATTATACCAAATGGATGTCAAAAGTGCATTTCTAAATGGCGTCATTCAAGAAGAAGTATATGTCAAGCAACCACCAAGATTTGAAGACCCAAAGCATTCGGATCATGTCTACAAAATAAAGAAAGCTCTCTATGGATTAAAGCAGGCACCAAGAGCTTGGTATGAAAGATTGACCTCATTCCTTGTATCCAAGGAATATACAAGAGGCAGAGTAGATACCATACTCTGCATCAAGAAGAAGAAGAATGATATTATTCTACTCCAAATCTATGTGGATGATATCATTTTTGGTGCCACTTATGAGAAGATATGAGAAAAATTCAGCTCTCAAATGCAAAAGGAATTTGAGATGTCCATGATGGGAGAGCTCAACTTCTTTCTTGGCCTAAAAATCAAACAAAGTCTAGATAGGATCTTCATCAATCAATCAAAATACACCAAGGAGATTCTGAAAAATTTTGAAATGGATAGTAGTAAACCAATGTCTACTCCTATGAGTTCAGACACAATCTTATCCAATGACTCTGAAGGAAAAGATATTGATAAAAAGCTATATAGAGGAATGATTGGCTCACTCCTATACTTAATAGCCAGCAGACCTGACATACACTATGCAGTATGCTACTGTGCAAGATATCAAAGTAATCCAAAGGATTCTTATATCAAGGCTATCAAGAAGATACTAAGATATCTCTTAGGAACCACTAAAGTTGGGTTATGGTATCCTAGTAATGGAGATTTTACTCTCCAGGGATTTACAGATGTAAATTATAGCACAGATACTCTTGAAAGAAAAAGTACATTCGGAGGATGTCATTTTATTAGGGACTGCTTAGTCTCATAGTATAGCAAGAATCAAACATCAGTTGCCTTATCCACCATGGAAGCTGAATATATTGCAGTTGGAAGTTGTGTTGCTCAACTCCTATGGATCAAACAACAACTTGAAGATTATGGAGTATAACCCGAATGTGTGGATGTATTATGTGATAACAAAAGTGCTATTGATGTGTCAAAGAATCTGGTGCTTCATGGCCGGATGAAACATGTCAACATAAGGCATCCCTTCATCTGGGATCATGTGATTAAAAAGAATATTGCATTGGTATATGTCCCAACCAATGAACAAAGAGCTGATATCTTTACTAAACCACTATGTAAGGATCAATTTGGGAAATTTAGAGAATCAATTGGAATGTCAAATCCAATCTAGAAAAACACCGGAAGAAAGCCTCAAACCAAGTCAGATGTTGAGATAAAATCCTCACTCCGAAAGGAAAAGAAGAATTGGGGTAGTATATTCCAGAAGACTGCCTTGTCAGCCGATAATAATGAAGTTTGGAAGTAAAAGCCCATCAAGGTAACTGTTACTTTTTGAATTTCAAAAGTCCAATGGATATTACACGCGCCGCAAATACAGCAGTAAATTTAAAAATAAACCATTCCCATTCTCCGGTTAAACTGAATTCACCTCTCTCCAAAAATTCTGACTGCCATGTTATCAATCTAGTCAAAAACACCAGAGTCCGGATTACAATTATATCCTCACCTTAAAAATTCTATATAAACCCCCTGAAAATCCCTTCTCTTCTTCAAGCGAGCAATGATCTCACTATTACTCTGCAAAAATTCAAACCTAAAGCACCATTTCTCTAATACTCAAAAATGGCAGCCAAAAATGCCACAAACACCCTCGAAATCCTACCCAGCAAAAACCTATTCAAGTATCAGACTTGAAAGAAGAAGATTTTGAACCCTTAAATCTAAAAACCTCTGATTTTTTCATCCCTACTGATCATCTAGGAGATGACTATCTATTCAAAACTCCACCCTTCTTCACCCTAATTGAAGATCAACATTTGGGTGATCTTCTCAAAATAAACTGCCTAACCTATCCCAAATTACTGAAAGAATTCTACTCAAATCTTAGTGCGTACAATCACTTTAATGCCCTCCACACTAAAGTACAAGGAAAGATTATCCTTCTAATGATAGAATTCTTTGAGAAGAATCTGAAAATGAAAAATTCTGGATTACTGCGAAGAAAAGATGGGGATGAGACCAAAATTGAGTATGACTCCAAGCTGTAGGTCCACAATAATTATTTTGGTGACAAATTCTCAACATACTTCCCAAGAATGCCCAGATTCCTATAACATGCTCTAGCAAAGCTTATTCTAATAAGGAAAGGATCATTGACTATATTTTCTTCCCTTCAGCACTGCATTCTGCAGCACTGGGTTGAAAGCGTGGAAGTAAACTAGCCAGTCTTGATCATCCATTATCTCAAGACCCATGTCAACTCACATGGTGTCTTGACCACGAGGATCCTTCAAGCGGAAGGAGTGGATCTTACTAGATTTGAAGGAATTTATGGAAAGCTAATCCTCGAGAAGAACTTCCTGAATCCCCGCTTTAATGAAGAATGGGATGAAGAAAAAGCAAAGTTAAGAAGGGATGAGCGAAAAGTTAAATCCAGAAAGGTAGCTGATCTGGAAGCAGAAGCTCCAATTCCCAAGAAGCCTAGAACCACCAAAGCCAAAGCCAAAAGGTAAACAGAATTGGTTCTGGAAGAAGTTGATGAGGATACTCTGTCTCTTACTCAAGTCCTAGGCTCTAAACAACCAAGACCCAGAGGCAGATTGATTAAAGCAACAGCCAAGAAGGGACTGCATTGGCTTACTACTGGGCTACCTAAAATTGTAACAAAGGTGATTGAAGCTGGAAGAAAGAAAGCCAAGAGAACTTTAGTTGAGATGAAGGAAGAAGCTGATGATGAGGAAACAGAGGATGAGGCTCCTCCTCAAAAATAGCTTCAAAGAAAGGGGCTAACATTTGATAAAGGTCTTGCTGCTCAACAAAAGAGAGCTAATGAGGATAGAAGGCTTGTTGGGATACTAATAAATGAAGAGGCCAAGCAGTATAGAGAGAAGGCTGTGTTGGAAAAGGCTAAATCTAGCACAGGGAAAAATGTTCCCAGCTCAGCAGAATTAGTACAACAAGATGATGAGCAATATGGTGAGATTTAGGCAGCCATCAAGGAAAACAATGCAACAAACCAGAGGAAAGCAACTGAAGCTCCGGGTGAGTCATCTCAAGCTCCCCTTATACTAGTACACCCAGAAGATATGGAGACTCTATCCAAAATTCTGGAAGCAAATAAATTCCCATTTGCTGAATGAGCAGAATCGCTTGCGAAAAATTTGCTCGGATCTAGCTGTGAGGTCACAAACCTTGAAAGTCCTGAAAAAGCATTACATAAGGCTATTGAGGACAGTGCCAACATGTCATGGGAAGAAAGTCCTAAAAAGGCATCTGCAAAAATGTCTGAGGACAATTCTAGGCATCCGAAGGAAGGGACGGAAGAAGGAAGAAGGGATGAGAATCAGACGCAACAAACCAGTGAGGTAACTCCTAATCTTCTTTATCCCTCTTTTGATACTGAAAAGCATAACTTAGCTACAATCTCTCAAAATTTAGCTAAGGCCATAGTGCCAATCCCGGATGCAACAGCTCTAGAGGAGGGATAAAGTCTGAGTTCCAAGGGACACAGTTCTGAAGTGGATCCTATGGGTGAGGCTAATCTGGAGGAAAGGGAAATAAGCAAGAGTGAACCAAAAAGAGTAGTTGGAGGCTCACAATTGCAAAATAATAGCCCCTCTAGAAGTAGCTCAACCTCCGAAAGTGAATCAAGCTCATCCGGTAGTGAATGATCTAGACCCTCCAACAAACACTTCCCTCCTCACACTAAATCAGTAACCCTTCCTGATGAAAACTCCAAAGAATCCAAAGTAAGTGCAGCTCTCAAACTCCTTTAGGAGGCAACCCTTGAACACCATGAAAAAGGGTTTATCAAAAAGAGCCTCGTGACAATCTACACCATCTCAAGGCTGTGGAAAAGGAACTACTGAGGCAAATGTCAAATAAAGAGGTTAGCAAGGATTTGAATGAAATTAAAGAAAGGTTGAACTGCCTGCCTAGCATTGAGCAACAAGTCATGAACTTGCCAACACTTGGAGCTCTGGCGGCAGCTTCCCTCTCTGAAATTAAGTCCCTCCTGAATGAAATAAAAGAAAGCACCTCTGAATCCAACTGCAATACCAGTCAAGCAAATAACTTAGCTTGTGATAACTGCACAACAGTGCTAGAAAAGGATAGGGATTTGAAACCAACTCTACTTAGTATGGAGACTGATCAGCAAGTCACTTAGGAGATGCTTGCAAATTTTATAGAAAAAATCCTCCCCCAAGTAAAAGAAAAAATTCTTGATGACATGGGAGATGAAATGCAAGCAAGAAACTCCAGCATAGAACAATCAATAAATGAGTGGAAGAAAACCATCTCTAAAGAGATTAAAGATCAGACAGAATCTATCCACAATATTTGGAAGGGACTTAGTGATGAAATCACTCTTCTTCAAGCTGGAATCAATAAATTGTCTATCTCCGGACCCTCCTCTTCTCCAGATACTCCAAAGTGCCAGCTCATTTCAATCCTGCACAATCTGGTTCAGTTTATAGGGGATTCATGGTTCATGAGCCAAAAAGGCTTAACTATCCTCACTAAGGCCATGTTCCCTTACTTTGATTCGAAGGACCAAGAATAGATTATGTGCATCCCCCCTCAAGTCTCACAGTCATATGATCAGCACTGGAGGACCCTTCGTCCTTATTACCTGACTTTGCCTATTGTAAATCAAATTATTGATGAGCGAGGCAAAGGTAATAAAAACTACTCTGTCTACTCCTGTACATGGTAGAAGTCTTGGGATAAACGCACCTATATAGTCATTAACCCCCTTAATGGAAGCAAAAAGGGGAAGGAAGAAGATAGTCAAGGAGACGGAAGGGGGAAAGGAAAAATAGTGCAAGTCCGAAAAAGCAGTCCATCCGGAGAGATAGTTAAGATAGCTAGATAAACATGTAATAGCTAGATTCTCTTTATATCAGTGCAAGTCTGGAAAAGTGGTCCATCTGGAGAGATAGTTAAGATAGCTAGATAAACATGTGATAGCTAGATTCTCTTTATACGTAGTTCTATATCTTGGAACCCTGAACTTCATGATGTTAACTATTGTTAATAGCAAGAGTATATATAAAGAGAGAACTCTCAACTACCAAAACAATCGCTTCTAAAGTACAATCTGTAATTGTACTACAACAAACTTAGAAGCATAAGTCATAAAATTATGGGGGAGCCTGAATACTAAAATCATGGGGGAGTAACTTAAAAGTTAACTGTCTTAAGTTTTTGTTTCCATCAAATGGGGGAGATTGTTGGAAAACAATGATACGGATAAATAAATCTATATACAGTCGAATCAAGTTTGAAAGAAATAAAAATGAACTCTCTTAAAATCTAAATGGAAGCATCCAGACAAAGCTAAGATCGCTCGTTGAACAAAATCAGAAACCTAAGCAATGGAGGAAAATCATCCGAACAAAGTCTGAATAGAAAATAATCTTCCATCCTCAAGACTTGCAACCGGAAGAACTGATTGAAGCCATCTCCGCAAGGAAGATTCAAAACATATAGGTCCAAAAGACATCCCAAAGACACATCCAGATGACCTATATCCAATAACTAAGGAAAGAATAAAACGCAGCTTTCCTTGTGCCTCCTTGGTCTACAATAGTCAAAGAACCTTTTGTAAATAGAAGACGACTGGCAGAGTTTAAAGAAAAGTCAAAAGGAGCAGACAAAGGATAGTGAAAGTTTAAACTACTTTTAGACTAGACCAATAAAGGTGTGCATGGAGCTCACACCATATGACAATTAGTATAAAAGTTAGTGTCTCATAAAATGACAAGAAAACAATCACTGACAACTTTCAGCACCAATCCCAAGAATATGGTCTAACGGACTAATCAACAGATCCAAAAGCTCCACCTCACAACCTGATCAAGGGTGAAGATTAAATGTAAGCTCACCAACCATAAACGGCTACATTAATGTTCAAAGCCTATAAAAGGAACTCTTCACCAAATAAGAAGGCAATTGATTGACTTACAAAAGCAAGTAAAAAAGAAATACCTTCAATCAGTTAAAAAAAATCCCTCCAAGAAACTCCTAATTCAAAATCTATTTGTAAGGATTTCGAAATAAAACTATAAACTTGAGGAACTCCAAAACCAATCTTTTGTTGCAAACCAAAAGTGTAGTAATCTCCAACTTGGGTGAGTTGGGAGATTGGGATAGAACTTGAAGTAGGTGCTTTGAGCGAAATCTACCTGTAGGACTTAGCTTAGATTTGAGGTAGTAGGCTATGTGGTATATCCTGCTAAAGACGAGAGGACTTAGTTAGGAGCTGGTGCTTCTAGTGGTATATCCTACTTCTAGAAGAAGTCATCATCCGGAGACAAATCTGTAAGGCTTGATTCTTGCCCATTGAAAAGGAATCCACTAGTGGACAAGCTCAAAAGAATGAAATTCCGAGGACTGGACATAGGCAGGGCCGAACCAGTATAAAATACTTGTATTTGATTTCTGTTTACTTTTACTATACTGCATTTATATTGCATCACCCGGATCCATCTTTCGGATCACATTTATCATCCAAATCATAATCAAACACGCTATACATAGACATTTCCAAGTTTATAAAATCCGCAAAAAAAAGGGCCATTCACCCCCTCTGCCCTTATAAATACTATAACAGGGACCAACAACTAAACATACTACTTTTTTCTCAAATATAATTCATTTTAATATTTCACTTTTTTTCAATCTTTAACTACAATTTATAATACAAAAATAAGAGCCACCTATTGAGTATGAAAATTTATTAGATAGTTTAATATTTCAAAATACAACAAATATTAGTTTAATCGATGTAATATTATATTTTTGAAATTCTAATAGGTTATTTAAATTACAGGCATTGTATCCCTATATCTTTCAAAAATATCAATAATTATTAAAATCGCGATTACGATTTTAGATAAAATTTACGGTGAAAATTCAAATGAAATGTGCTTTAAAAAGTACTCGGATATATATAGAGAGTGAGAGAGAGAGAGAGAGAGAGAGAGAGAGAGAGAGAGAAATTTAACAAATTTTGGTTATTTATCAGTTAAGTATAAATTTTGCTGCTGAATTTTTTTAAAAATATATTCATTGCTCAAGGACTCCACTCTTGTTTCATTTTTTTTGCTCTAGAAATTTTCCGAGACGGCCCTGTGTCAACCTAGTTGGTATGTCTTTCTCCTCTTTGGGCTTCTAAACTTCATTACTACTTAAATAAATGTGGCTCTTCATTCCTAACAACTTTTTGTATCTTTAAATCTTGTTTTAATATTATGGGCTAAAATTCACAATTTGAAATAAATGTGAGATTTACATTATTAGGTATATTATCAATGATATTACATATGAATTGTGCGTAACACTTGCGTACATAGCATGGTTACATATACAATATATTATTTCAATTAATGTAACATGCATGGAAAAAATGACAACATATAATATTTCATACTCATGTGGGCATTTGACAAATCCATTCTCCTGAAAGTATTTGTCAATATGGCTATTCCAAGCTCTTGGTGCTTATTTGATTCCGTACAATGCCTTCTTCACCTTCAACACTTTTTCTTCGTGTCCTCTGAAAATGTACCCAGGCAGTTGTTGAAAATAGATCTCTTCTTCCAAGTAGCCATTCAGAAATGCTGACTTTACATCCATTTGGCGGTTTTTCCATCCATTTTGAGCAGCAACTGAGATCACTAGTATGATGGTCTCCATTCTTACAACAGGTGCAAACACTTCATCATAGTCAATACCGATTTTTTAACTATATACTTTTGCTACGAGCCTTGCTTTGTGTCAAATGATTTTTCCATTTGCATCCTTCTTCCCCTTGAACACCCATTTGACTTCAATGGACTTTTTATCAGCTAGAAGTTTTGTCAACTGCCATGTTTCATTCTTCTCAATTGCTCGGATCTCCTCATTCCTGGCTTTTCTTCAGTTTTTATCTTTCATTGCTACTTCAACGTCAATGGGCCCACTATCAATGAGATGATAGTAAAGAGTTAATTCTTCACTAAGATCTCTCACAACATCATAAAGATCTTCAATACGACGAAACTTTCTTGATCACTATCTTGGACTTTCACTTTCATCTTCTTCCTATCTGGGAGATGTAACTAAAATAGGACTGCTTGATGTTGTGGCTGGTTCCTCCGCATCACTATCATTGTTTTCATCCATGTGAAAAGGATAAAAACTATAGTTTTTCTTATCGTTGTTCCACTCCCAAATAGCTTTCTCGTAAATAGTCACATCCCTACTGATGATTGTCTTTCTCGTGTTAGGATCGAGCATCTCTTAACCTTTTGAAAATTCTGAGTATCACACAAACAAGTATTTTTAACTTTTGTTTCGTCCAACTTTCTTCTTTCTTCGTCAGCAACATGAACATGTGCAACACTCCTAAAAATACGAAAATGAGAGATAGTAGTCTTTCTCCCATTCCATGCTTCCTGGGGTGTCATATCTGAAACACTTGTTATCAAGGACCGGTTCAAGATGTAGACTATGCAATCAACTGCTTGTGCCTATAGTTCCTTGGGTGAATTCTTGCTCTTTATCATGTTTCTCACTATATTCATCACCGTTATGTTCTTTCTTTTGACAATGCCATTTTGTTGTGGCAATCTTGGGACTGACGGGAAATGACGGATTCTATGATGCTCATAAAATCTTTTGAATTCGTTAGATGTGAATTCTCCCCCTCTATCGGATCCTACGACTTTGATGTAATAGCTGCTTTCTTTCTCCACTAATTTCTTGAACTTCTTGAAAGGTTTCAACACTTCTTACTTCTCCTTTAGAAAGTAAACCTATGTCTTCCTGCTACAATTATCAATGTATAGCAAGAAGTATTTGTTGCCTCCCAATGATATTGGTGTCACTAGTCTGCATACAACGGTATGAATGAGCTCATGACATGGACTCTTTTGGAAAACTAGTTCTGGATTGTTTTCTGACAAGACATCCTTCACAAAGTAGAGGGGGTTTGTCAATTGGGGGAAGACCACACACTATCTTCTTTTGGCTTATTAGTTTTAAAGCTCAGAAAATTGAAATGCCCGAATCTCAAATGCCAAAGCTAGTGAGAATCCTTCACACATGCTTTCAAGCACTTTGCAACGTCTGTCTTGATGTTGAGAGTGAACATCCGGTTCTTTGACATAGGCACACTTGCAAGCAGCTCCTTCTTCTCGTTCAGTAACACCAACTTTCATTTCGTCATGTGAACTTGGCAATTTTTCTCCAATAGCTGTCCTAAACATAAATTGTTCCTTTTCATGTTTAGAATATAATACACATTGCTGATGAATTCGTGCTCTCCATTCTTCAAACAAATAAGAATTGTTCCTGTTCCTCAAATAAGTTGTTTTGAGGAATCCCCAAAAACAACATTTCCACTGAATGATTGGTCCAGCTCTACAAACATCTTCTTAACTCCACACATATGGTTACTTGCACCGTTGTCAAGATACCATATTTTGTTTTCTTGAATCAATTCACCTTCACGGGTCAGAAATACCCTCTCGGCTACATCCACTTCTTGAATGTTGTTCGCCATTTCCTTAGTTTGTTTGGGTGGGCTCCGACATTATGCAATATAGTGGCCAAATATAGAGCAATTATAGCATTAAACATTGGACTTATCACGTCCATCATTTTGCCTCCAGTTTCCTCTTCCTCTTCCTCTTCCTCATCCGCATCCACGACCTCTAACTCTTGTGGACTAGTTGATTCCATCATTTTCACCTCTCCCATGTTGTTGATTTTTACTACATCCTCTTCCTCTTCCACTTCCTCTATGACCTCTACCACGTCCTCGACCGAATTTACTAGCAGCTTGACTATTTTCACATTCTTTTAATGAAGCCTTTGCTACCAAGACTTGTTTAATAGACTCCTCTTTCTATCTATTTAGTCTTTCCACACATGCTTGCAATGAGCCAATAAGTTCATCAACAGTCATTGCACTTATGTCTCATGAATCTTCTTAGCCACTACCATGTAGCCAAACTTTGGTAGTAGTGATAGTAAAAAATTTTCTATAGTTTTTGATTCATTAATTTTTTCTCCATACTATCGCATTTGATTGATAATGGATTTTACTCATGAGGAATAATCCATAAAGGCTTCTGTTTCCTTCATCTTCATCATCTCGAATTTTCCTCTCAACATTTGAAGTCGTACCTTCTATACTTTCTCTTCTCCTTGAAGAGAAACTCGGAGTATGTCCTAAGCTTGTTTAGAGGTGGTTGCTTTTGCCACCTTTTCAAACATCACCTCATCTAAACCTTGATGGATGATACTAAGAGCATTTTGGTCATTACGACAACTCTTATGCAAACTGTCTTTTTCTTCTTGAGATAGTTGTGCATCTACAGTTGGGACTTCATAGCCTTTTTCAACAATGTCCCAAACATCTTGGGCACCGAGATTGGCTTTCACTTTAATACACCCATTTTTAAAATTAGTTTTGGTAAGTTGAGGGAAAATGAAAGAAGCACCGTTGGAATTCATTTTTTTGGAGGAAACTTTATTTCAAAGTGTACATGGGCTATTGCAACTCTTCATAGAACTTTATTGCGACACTATAGACTTACAGCAATGCTTTAGGAGTCTCTAGCAATACTATATACGTGCTGCAACACTTTCTGCAGCTTTTTGCAACGCTTTAGACAGCCTTCGTCTATCTTGGCAACACTTCTGCAGTCTCTAGCAACACTTCTACAGTCTCTAACAATGATTCAGCAGCCTCTGGCAACACTTTACAGTCTCTGATAACACTTTTAGGAAGTACAACTTGGAATTCTTAAACTCGGATTTTTCACTCGGGGATTTTTTCGGGAAGAGGATCGGGATCCAAAATGGCTCTAATACCACTTTGTTGGAGTAAAGAGGATAATTAACAACTCCAATTACATAAAGATAATTTTTATAAAACTCAAACAAACATTACACTTCTATTTATATAAGGCACTACAAAGCCAATGCTCACTCTTCTCTTTATTTTTACTCACACTCTCTATTTTTGTTTCACTCTACTTTCTATGCTATAAATTGTTACATCATTTGCTCTCTATTTATAGTGTGAGGAGGTAAAGCAAACTTGGCCAATATTGTGCTAACAATGCTCATTTTCTAACCCCACATTTCTAATTACTGTCACTTTCTTATGCAACTACACATGTATTATTCCTTTTATTAATTGAATTAAGCTTATTAATTTAACACCCCTATTTAAATAACTTGATTTTGCATGAAAGAATACAGACAAAAGAATACATAAATTGCTCTTTCATTTTGTCTGCTTAGTTTTCCTTCAACTTTCGCCCTTTAGGTTCTTAGTTAATCATCTTTCGGTGATAATATATTACACTCGGTTGAGTTTGCCTAACGTCAGTTGCTATATTTTGAATTATTTTAGTACTTTATTATTTTATAATTTATGTTTACGTATTTTATATCCATATCATTGTAATTCAAGTTACTAATATCTTGTTGTATTTTATCTTATAAAGGAATTACCCTAAATTAATCCCTCTTTCTAACAATCTACATATTTTTTTTGTTTATGGTGATTCTATATATTCCTTCAAAAGAGACGAATAGATTTTTGTAACTTGAAATACCATGACTTGGATTACCGTGATGTTGGAATACCCTAATATTTTAACTTAATTTGGACAATATATTAAAGGTAACTTTAAAAAAAAGAAAACTTAATAGTCATACGGACAATTTATTCATTATCTTTATTCTTATTAATTACTATTCTAATTTTTTTTTGTTTATTTGAAAATTTCAGAATTAATAATGGTTGATGAAATCCCATCAAGTGGAGGTGTTGGTCCTAAAAATGTTCAAAACCACAACGAAAAAAACCAAATTGGACAACATAGTCCTACTAGTGTTGAGCCTATTAGTACTAGATCAGTTGTATCTGTACATGTTGGTGGACTAACTGCTTTTGACCACGTTGCTTCTAGACCAATTATTATTGGATTTACAAGTTTTTGTTTTATTCAAAGAAATGGCTTTGAAAATATCTAAGCCTAAGATAACCAAAATGGGTAATGTGGTCCTATTGATTTTGGACCTAGTGGAAATGGGCTTGTTTTACCTAATAGTCAAGGGGTTTATAGTTCATACCCTAGAACGATATTCGAAAGACCAAAGAAATTCAACGGTTTGAGTCTCAAAGTTTGGCAACATAAAATGCTATATTTGACTAGCATGGGGTACCATAAAATATTGAAACCTGGTCCTTGTTACATTCTCGAGGGAGGGGATAACCCTTCTCTTCAGTTATTTGTAGGTAGTTGGAATCATATGGATATTCTTTTCAAAGACCATATTTTGAATGGTTTAGATCAAAAACTCCGTAAGGTGTATACTATCAAATGTATTGCAAAAGAATTATTAGATTCCTTAGAAAATGAATTAGAAAATGAATATCAAATATATGATTCAGGTGCTAAGAAATTCTTAGTAGGCTAATTCCATCATCATAAGATGATATTTTGAAATCCTGTTGCTAATCAAGTTGTGCCGAAAGCCAACGTGGAGGAGGTCCGTAGAGACTCTCGAAAGGGCAAGCAATCTGCTGAACCCAAGTACAAAAAATGGGCCAAATGGTAGCATATCCATGAAAAAAATGTTCATTGGAAAAAGCTATAATTATAATAAGATGGGACAGAACTCTTATTATAAATTGACAAAAACGGTCAATGAAATTGAGGTAAACATTATAAAAGAATTTACAAAAGATGTATATGACATCAATGTATGTGTTGTAATTTCTGAGGTCAATATGATTGCCTCAAACCCAAATAGTGTTGGCTCTATACTGGTGCTACTCATCACGTGTGTTGTGACAAGGAGTCTTTTGTTGGATTGACTCTTATTGATAATGGGGAAAGCTCTTAATGGGAAATTCTGCTACATCTAATGTCAAAAACATGGAATAGTGATTTTAAAAATGACTTCTGGTAAAGAAGAAAAACTGCAAAATGTCTTGTATGTACCAGACATGAGGAAGAATCAGATTTCTGGGAGCCTATTGAGTGCATTCTTAAAAATGGTCTTTTTCCCAGAAATTTATTTTTCTAAACAAGACATGTATGTGGGAAAGGGATATGTATGTAATGGAATGTTTAAATTCTGTTGTATCCCCTATAAGCAAAATTCTGTGAATAAGAATAAAGTTATTGCTTACATGATTGAGTCTTCTAATTTGTGGCATAGTAGACTTGTACATGTTAATTTTGATACATTACGACGTTTAATTATCTTGAATCATATACCCATATTTCATGTTGATAAAACACATAAATGTGAAATTTTTGTTGAGACAAAATTGAAAAGATCTTCATTTCAATCCATTGAAATAAATTCAGAACCACTTCATTTAATACATATAGTCATTTGTGACTTGAAATTTGTTCAATCAAGGGGAGGAAATAAATATTTTATAACCTTCATTAATGATAGCACAAAATATTGGTATATATATTTTCTTAAAAGCAAAGTTGAAGCTTCAGAGAAATTTGTACTCTATAAGCAATAAGCAGAAAACCAACTTAATAAGAAAATAAAAAAATGTAAGAAGTGATCGTGGTGGTGAAAACGTTGCACCATTTGGTGAGTTTTGCACCTAACATGGAATTATTTGCGAAGTAATACCACCATATTCTCCTTAGTCAAATGGTGTAGCAGAACGCAAAAATCGTACTCTAAAATAGATGATGAAAGAATTTCAGAACTACTTGATTTGATACATGCAGATATTTGTGACTTGAAATTCAAGGAGAGGAAATAAATATGCTATTACCTTCATTGATGATAACACAAAATATTGTTATGCATATTTGCTTAAAAGCAAAGATGAAGCTTTAGAGAATTTTGTACTGTATAAGCAAAAAGCAGAAACCCAACTTAATAAAAAAATTAAGAAGTTAGGAAGTGATCGTGGTGGTGAATACGTTGCACCATTTGGTGAGTTTTGCTCCTGACATGGAATTATTCACGAAGTAACACCATCATATTCTCCTTAGCCAAATGGCATAGAAGAACGCAAATATCCTACTCTAAAAGTGATGATGAATGCAATGTTAACCAATTCTGGTTTACTACAAAACATGTAGGGTGATGCTATTTTATCAGCAAATTATCTTTTGAATAAGATACCAGGTAAGAAATAAGACAAAACCCCTTATGAATTATGGAAGAGTAGAAACATTCATATAATTACTTGAAAGTGTGGGGGTTTCTTTCAAAGGTAATGGCTCCATTACGTAAACGAACAAAAATAGATCTAAAAGCGGTGGATTGTATTTTCGTTGGATATGCCTAGAATAGTAATGCATATCGATTTCTTGTGCATGAATCTAAAAACCCTGAAATACACAAGAACACTATTATTGAGTCAAAGGATGCTTGATTTTTAAAGACATGTTTCCATGTAAGGAAATAAATGAAGGGTCAAGATCTAAAAGATCTCGTGAACTTATTGAAAGTGAAGGTCAAGTTGATCAATAAAATGTTGATAACAATGACAATCTTCAATTAATGATTGAAGAAGATGATCAATATTCTCAAGAACAGAATAATACAAATCATAAGGTGGAACCTAGAAAAAGTAAACTGGCGAGGGTTGAAAAATCCTATGGTCCGAATTTCTAAATGTAAATGGTTGAAGCGGAACCTCAAACGTATATAGAAGCTATAAGCTCTACTAAAAGTCCTTTATGGAAAGAAGCCATAAGGAATGAAATTGATTCCATTTTGCAAAATCATACATGGGAATTAGTGGACCTTCCTCCAAGAAAAAACCACTAAATTCTAAATGAATTTTCAAATGTAAGCTAAAAGCCAATGGGACAATTGATAAGTATAAGGCTCGTTTAGTCATAAAAGCTTATATATAAAAAGAAGGCCTTGATTACCTTTGATACGTATTCTCCAGTGTTGAGAATAACCTCTATGAGGATGATACTTGCAATTGCCGCTTTGCTGGATCTTGAAGTACATTAATCGGATGTGAAAACTGCAATTATGAATGGAGATCTTGAAGAAGAAATTTACATGGAACAACCTAAAGGTTGTGTAGCTCCACGTCAGGAAAGGAAAGTTTGTAAATTAGTGAAGTCTTTATATAGGTTAAAACAAGCACCAATACAATGGCATAAGAAATTTGATGATGTCATGATGGCTAGTGGCTATCGTATAAATGAGTGTGACAAATGTGTTTATGTCAAAATTACAAATGAAGGATAGGAAGCAATGAAAAGATGGTAAAAGCACCAAAGATATGTTAAATTCCAGATTTGGCATGAAAGATATGGGACTAGCAGATGTAATTTTGGGCATCCAAGTTAAACGTTCACCTCAAGATCTTAAATTAACTCAGTGACACTATATGGACAAAATACTTGACAAATTTCATAAAGATGATTCTGGCATAGCCAAGAGGCCATTAGACATCAGTCAACACTTGTCTAAGAACAAAGGTGAATGCATAGACCAAGTGGAATATGCATGGGTTGTAGGCAGTCTAATGTACCTTACAAGTTATACAAGGCCTGATATTACTTATAATGTAAGTAGTTTAAGCAGATTTACGAGCAACCCATGTAAAAGCCACTGAGATGCAATTGTAAGAATACTAAGGTATTTGTGGTATACTTGTAATTATGGACTGCACTATACCAGAGAACATGTTGTACTAGAAGGGTATTTAGATGCTAGTTGGATAGCTGACATCAAGAATTCCAAACGTATAAGTGGGTATGTGTTCATTCTAGGAGGAGCAGTAGTGTCATGGAAATCCTCAAGGCAAACAATTATAACTCGTTCCATAATGGAAGATGAGTTTGTAGCCTTACGTAAAATGGGAGAAGAAGTCGAATGGCTATGAAACATCTTAGAGGATATTCCTGAATGGCCTAAGCCTATGCCTACAATTTGTATGCATTGTGATAATCAAGGAGTAATTAATAAAGCACAAAACATTATGTATAATGGTAAGTCGAGACACATGCATCGGAGACATAATACCATTCGACGATTGATCTCAACTGGAGTTATCTCTATTGATTTTGTTGGATTAAAAGATAACTTAGCGAATCTGCTAACCAAAGGTTTAAATCAAGATCAAGTTTAAAAGACATCTAAAGGAATGGGACTAAAGCCCATCAAAATTTAAAGCGCTATGTGAAGGAAAACCTAACCATGTTTGACTGGAGATCCCAAGATCTAAGTTCAATGGGATAACCTAATTGCATAAACCTTGTAAGGTCACTATGGGGGAAACACTGTGTCCATTCCTATGATGTAAACAGTGATAAAAAGAGTTAAGGTTAAGAAATTAATGCTTTTAATGATTCTTTGTGCATCAAAAGTTTGAGCAAAAGAGATCACCTATATGAGAGTTAAGTGGGGTCGCTTCGAAGGAAACTATTGGGGCTTAGTTTTCTGAAACTCTTGCATAACCAAGAGATGTTCATGAACATAATGAACATAACCATGAGAACCAAAAACTAAGTTAGATTAAAATATGTGTGAGGTATATCATCATTTACACAAACAGCAAAATAGTTCAAGGACATCGCGTCTACTAGTCAGCCGGTAAAGTAAATATATTTTCAAAAGGAAGGTTCAAGGACTATAATGCACATATCCTATGCAAATATTAATGTTGAATATTATCACCAAATCGAGTCTTTAGGTAAGAATTTTGGGGCAGACCTACCAACTAGGTTGGCACTTCTACTTACCTACAAAACACCTACCCCTCTTTTATTAAAAATCAAACTCAGGTTCTCAAGACGACAACATAAGAAAGTCAATTACAAGAGAGTAGCAAATTCGGATTATTAAAAATATCTAAAACAATAAAACCTAGTTGCCCGCTTCCTGCAATTAAAAACATGCCAACATAAATAAATACTCGCATATAAATGATCCTCCAAATTAATAATGCCCTCAAACACAAACTTATTCTAGCATTTCCACAATGTCCAAGCAAGAAAAAACCAAAAGTGCTTTTCGAAATTCTCGACTCGGTCCCGGTGTAAAGTAACTCTGCCAATGGAATAGTGACGTGAATGCCAAACAATTTGAATGCCTCCCTCCATACATGATAAATCCCAGAACAATGAAGTACTACATGGTTAGTTGTCTTAATTTCTGCACAACAGGGGCAATTTCCATCAGATACAGCTTAGCATCGTAGGCTAAAAAGCAGCAGTCTAGTAGGTAAACGTTTATGGAATAGAAGCCATCCAAAAAATTGAACCTTAGGAATGAGACACGACTCCCAAATCATCATGAAATCAATTTTAGCCTTTGGCCATGATGAAAAAATACAACGAACAAAGGAAGAACCTGAGTACTGATTTTGAGTTTCAAGGTTCCATAAAAAACCGATATGCCTCCCCATTAAAAAATAATTGACGTGGTAGCCCCACTTCGAGGTCACACTCATCCTCAACGAACATCGTAGGGCAGTGTAGGATAATCCAATTTCTGAGATCAATCCACCATTCCTGACTTGTTAGACGCGAGCTTCACTTGCACATGGGTTTTAAATTCGTTGTCTCTCCAAAAAACAAAGAACAACCCGGCAATATAGAGAAAAATTTATGATTGCACAAACAATATAAATCCGGGAATAAAGACGATAGCGTTTGGTTAGCTGTCAGTTCTAATGCTAAAATGAACATGAAACCCCATTTCCCACCTCAACCCGTACGTTTGATGTAAAGAAAGTCCACCAAATATTATTTTTGACACAACACAAAATAATGCCCCACCATGCATGAGAAATGCCTCTATCCACAAGTAAATCAATCAAAGGCCATGAAAGAAACTCATAACGGTTCAAAAAAAAATTAGTACATAGAGACCCTTGCCTAGGACCTCTCATTTTCCGCATCCAATTCAAAAGGAGAATACAATTTACAAGCTCAACATCTCTAATGAATAAACCTCCTAAATGCTTTGGTAAGGATATAGTTCCCTAGCTAACCTTACTAATGCCTCTAGAATTCGCATCACCCTTCCAAAGGAAATTTCTCATAAGCTGGACAATCCTATCATTAACAGAATTTAGCATTTTTTGGAGGGATAACAGATAGATGGGGAATGATGCCAATATAGATTGTATAAGAACAACCCTTCCTGCATAAGACAGGCAATTTCCTTTCCAACTAACTAAATGATTCTAGAACTTCACAATCAAAGTGTTCCAACTAGACACAGGAACTCGTTTCACACTAAGTGGAGAACCCCGTTAAGTTATCGAAAAACCCTCAACCTTACACCCCAATCTATTTGCACAAGATTGAAAGAAAGTATCATTCACATGAATTCCCATGATGGAACTTTTATGATAATTAATGCACAAGCAAGAAATCAATTCAAAACAACGTCAAATGCGAACAAAAATAGGTAAAAGGGACTCATTGAGAGGTAGTAAGCACAAAGTATCATAAGCAAATTGCATGAGAGTGATGTTAGCATTTAAACCATCCACTTTAAACCACGGTAATAGCCCCTTTCGGATACTAGCCTCAATCAACTATTTCAATCCTTGAACAGCTAAAACAAAAATGAATGGCGAAATTAGATCCTCTTGTTTAACTCCCCTTCGAAGCTTTATCGGATTACATGGCTGCCTATTAAATAGGATAGATGTAAATGAGTTCTCCCACAACTAGCCATCCATCTGATCCATTTCACTTCGAAACCCATTCTCCTAAACACAGCATCAATAAAATTCCATGATATAATGTCGTAAGCTTTCTAAAAATCAAGTTTCAATACAAGGTAAGTTTGTCACCTCTAATGAACCAAATGTACCACTTCGGAAGCAATAAAGGAACATTCGTGAATGTTATGACCCTTAATAAAGCCAAACTAGTTTTCTGAAATCAATCACAAGAGCAGCTATTATAAATGCTTAGCTAAGACCTTAGATAAGATCTTATAAATACCATGAATAAGAGCAATCAGCCTAAAATTTCCAATTGAGGAGGACCACAGAATTTTCGGAATCAAAACAGTAAAAGAACCCTTGATGGCTTTCGGTAGCAGGGACGTCCCATAAAACCTATCAAAATGACTTAGTACCTTTAGTTTCAAATCTCCCCAAAAGCGTTTATAGAAGAAAAAATTATATCCGTCAGGACCCGGTGCTTTCCCTTCATCACAAGAATACACAGCTGCCTAAATCTCGTCTTCAGTAAAAGGAACCACTAAGTTATGATTAGTGTCATCATCGACAATGTTAAAGTTTAAACCCCCCAAATCAAAAGGTACAACTGGTGGCTTCAAGAAGAGATTCATATAGAAGTTCCTAATAGCCGATGTAATCAATGCTAAATTGCTGGTAATAACCCCATTCACCTCGAGCTGACTAATTCTATTCCCCCTGTCTCTAGCTGACACCACCTAATGGAAGAATGCCATGTTATCATCTCCTAATGTAGTCCACTTAAACCTAGACTATTGATATCTAACTTTCTCAAAACTTCTACGACCCTCAGTCAGAGCACTCGTAGCCATATGAAGTTCTGAACCCTCCCCCACATCAACAGGTCTACCAACTGAGCTAGCGGTAAGTGATAATAATCGGTTCTCTAATTATTTTATTCGCCTTTCTAAACCCCTAAAGTGACTCATATGCCAAGGCCTAATATAATCTCTTAATCATCTCAGCTTAGCATCAATATCCCATTGTGAAAAGCGCAAACAAATTTCACCCCATTTTGATCTCATGAAAGGTAATAAGTCATCATTGTCCCACCAATAATTCAATGACCTAAATATCATGTTCGCCATTCTCTGTGACCACTGTGACTCGAAGATAATTAGGAGATGATCCAATAAGGCTAAGTCAATCGTACTCAAGTGCATATTCGGCCATAGATCCAATAACTCATAAGAAACTAGCACCCGATCAATCCTTGAATATGATTGGCAATTAAACCACGTATAATCCTACCGTGTAAGGGTAAAACAAAAAAAGCACATTCATTTATAAAATCATTAATTCTCATTATAGAATTCAAAAGCACCCCATATTTCCTAATCTTTCTGAGCTATAAAGAACCTTGTTAAAATCTCCATATACTAATACTTTCTCTACCCCCTGAATATATGGTACAAGGTCCTCCCACAACCTATTTCTATCTATATAATTCATATGGCCATACAGATAAATCAAATTGACATCCACAAGTCCCAACACTTACCGTAACATACACCATCTATCTGCAGAATGATTAACTGAACTAGTAAATAATCTAGAATTCCACAAAATTAATAACCACCTCGATAAGCCTACATACGGAATAAAATGGGAATGGAAGTCATTATGACCCCAAATTTTGTGAACAACTTGATAAAAAACCTCACCAACCTTTGTCTAAGCTAAAATAAAAATTTACAAATGCCATTTTTTGATACAAGAGCGAATAAAACACTGTTTTGCTCCATTCAACACACCCCCTCTGCAATTCCAACACAATAGGTTTAATGACATAATGTAAAATTACAAACCTCGAGACAACACCTCCTCTCAATGTGCTTCTAGGGCTTCCACAATTACCTTTCTATGTTGCTCCTTAAATAATTCGAGCTTCTCTCCTACATTAAAGGTCAACACTTCCTCGCTTTCCCTCACATTTTCCTCCTCAATTCTAATAATAACTCTATTCATTTTGACGATGTCCAGGCCAGAAGACCCCGAACCCCCATTAGATGAAATCAGCCTATTTTTAATTTGTAACACTGAATTAAAGCTTGTTGTGGGGATGTTTGTGGATTGACTATGTTGACCATCAGATTTGGACCCAATTTTAGCTTCTATTTCTATCAAATTAGTTTCTGACCTAGACGTGGTGTCATCGGATGATTCCTCTTCTGGTACACTCAAAGGGACCTCATTATTATCCTCACACTTATGGAAGCCTACACATTGACTTAGAGAAGTAAAAACTATCACTTCTTTAACCCAATTCTAAGTTTAAATTTATGGTTATTTGTCCCTAAAGGAGCTAAAATAAGGCATGATACAACATCAAGGCAATCCGGCCCCTCAAAATCATAATCTATTGCTACAATATGGCCAAATCTAGCAGCCAAGTCTTGAATAATTGATTCGCAAATAATTGTCGGTGGTATACCCATTAAGTCCAGGTACACTATACATTCTGATGGGCTAAAATCTATTGGCATTACCTGTACCGAGGCAAATATATGATTTAACACTTTCCAGTCACAATTCACAAAATCTTGTAGATCATTCATGTCAAAAAAAGATATAAACACTAATTCACCACCAACAAGGGCAGCCACATCAATATTAAATCCATGATCAGTCAATATTTCAACAACATTTCAAACATGAGCAATATTATTGAGTTTAGCTAAACAAGACTTAGCTTTCCATGGTGCAACTATAACCAACACCTCCGATTTGTCCTTATTCTCCTCATCATTGTTCTGACCACTTTAAGATTTAGCAGATTCCTTATTCACCAGATCATGAGCCTCGCTTACCATATGAGCATATGACCTATCATCCTGGGGCGAATCACGAAACACTAGTTTTGGCTTTGTGATATTCCTTACAGGTCAATTTTGTTGAGGAATATGCCTAGGGCTGGAATACCAAGCTTGGAATGCTCGTAGCCTCACCACATCGATAGTGATGATATTCAACCTATAAGTGCCTTCTCTAAAGGTAACAATCCTTCCAGATTCAGAAATACAAATTTCATGTTCCTCGCATTCCTCCTTTTAGACACGAAAACCCATCCGGTAACTCCATATTATTTAAACACCCTTTTCATAGCTTCTGAATCAAGCCTATTGGGGAAGTTTTCAAAGTAAATCTTATTGGGGTTGGGGTTCGATAAAATTCTAGAGGTTTGGGGGGATCGGGTAGCACAATTCAGGCTTATGGGCTGGTATGGGAAATGGCTGGCTTGATTAGGACGGTGGTTGTGGGTGGTGAGATTGGTCGCCATCGTCGGCTGCCAACGATGAGGGTTGAAGGTAGCGAAAGGGGCAGCTGATTACCCAGGGTTAGGGTTAGCTCTCTCCATTTTTTTTTTTGAAAAACCCTTGGAGAGATAGTGTATCTCTCCAATGGCTAAAAGATTGGAGTGGGTGAAAATTTCGGGGCAGAGTACCCAACTAGGTTGGTTCCTCTGCCTACCTACAAAACACCCACCCCGCTTTTATTAATAATGGTTCTCGAAACAAGAACCAAAAGTACATCAAATCTACATAATAAGAATCCTCGGGTTCGTAAACAAATCAGAAATCGAAAGGCTAACATTGCGCTTATAGGAATGAAAAAGAAACCAACAAAAATTGATACTAGCAATTAAAATATCCCCATCATCAGTTTCATCTCGAAAAATCTTCTTGTTGCGGCGCTTCCAAAGATTCCATGATATAATGAACCAGAGAGACCTACCAAATTCACGGGAGATTCCAGGTTTGAAGAATGTGCACCATAACAGAAGGAAGTTGTAACCATCATTCGGCATCACAACCTGAATATCCAGCCACCGGAATGCATCTCTCCAAATCTGATAATTCTCGTGACATAAAAAGAGGCTGTGTTCCAAAGTTTCAGGTAGTGGACAGAACGGACAATAAGCGCTAGTTAGCATACAATATCCCCTATGGAAAAGGAACTCTCGTGTCGGTAACCTATTGTGAAAGACCAACCAGCCGAAAATTTTTATCTTGGGGAGCATGTGTGAGGACCAAATGAGTGTAAAGTCTCTCAACGGGTTCGGCCATAATCGTTGTTGATATTATCCATGATAAAAGGACGCTGCTGAATATTTTTTCTGAACTCCAATGTCCCATAGGAAGCAATCTCCTCTCGGGAAGAAAGTGGGGCTATTTACGATTCCATGAGCTTGGAAGAGCGTTGGGCATGAAATTGATGTCCAGGTTTTCAGTTCATTGCATCGTTGTTGGTTCGTAATGCGAAGGCTTCTTTTCCAAAAGGTGCGGGTTTGGGAATGATTGGAAAAAATATGGCTACACCCTTCAAAAATGGTGGAGAATTTCCTATTGCAAATAGCAAATGGATATCATTGACAAGGAATATATACGGCTAATGGTTGTGGAATTTTCTTCAACTTTGAAATTTGGAAAAGTTGCAATTAAATTGGTTGCTCATTGTCCCCTTCCCCTACCTGTATAAATAACGGAAATTGTGGTAAATGCCCCCATTTAGTTTGCATATTTAGTACATGCCCTCTTTTTGATTATTGTTTATTATATACTCCTTTTTAAAAATTGAATTCATTAATTATCCCATTATTTAAAATATGTTTCAATATATTTTTACACAACTTAAGGTATATATATTTTTTCTAAATAAGGTATATTTTATTCAACTAATGTGTATTTTTCATAAATAATGTATATTTGATTACATATAATGATGATATTCAACTACATTTTATTTTATCCGGAAAAAATATACTTTTTCCAATACATCTACCTAGTGAAATACTAAAAATGTGTATTTTCTCATATAAAACATATAAAAAATTTAAATAAATGTATATCCATTATTCAAAATAGAATTCATAAATACGGTAGAACATTGTTTTCAAAATTATAATAATAACACCGTCAGTTTTCTCCACTTAGAGTTTTAGTATCGTCATGCATCAAGACTATTCATATGTGCACAATATGTTTTAGGGGTAGGCATCTATACTGTTCACCATCAGCAAAAGATTTCATTTTGCTCAACCTAGGATTTATGTGTCGTCATGCATAAACATGAACCCTTTTGATAACGATGTACAGTTAGGTGCCTACCCCTAAAAAATATTGTGCACGCATGGAAAATATTGATGCATGACAATACTAAAACCCTAGGGTGGAAAAATGAACCATTTTGCTAATGGTGTATAGTATATACGCCTACCCCTAAAAGATACTATGCACGCATTGATTACATATAATGATGATATACAACTAAAGTATATTTTATCCAGAAAAATATACTTTTTCCAATACATATACCTAGTGAAATGCTAAAAATGTGTATTTTCTCATATAAAACATATAAAATTTTTAAATAAATGTATATCCATTATTCAAAATAGAATTCATAAATATGGTTGAACATTATTTTAAAAATTAAAATAATAACACCATCATTTTGTCCACTTAGAGTTTTAGTATCGTCATGCATCAAGACGGTTCATGTGTGCACAATATCTTTTAGGGGTAGGCGTCTATAATGTACACCGTTAGCAAAAGGTCCGTTTTTCCCAGCCTAGGGTTTATGTATCGTCATGCATAAACATGAACCCTTTTGACAATGATGTATATTTTTCATAAATAGGGTATATTTTATTCAACTAATGTATGTTTTTCATAAATAATGTATATTTGATTACATATAATGATGATATTCAACTAAAGTATATTTTATTCAAAAAAATATACTTTTTCCAACACATATGCCTAGTGAAATACTGAAAATGTGTATTTTCTCATATAAAACATATAAAAATTTTAATAAATGTATATCCATTATTCAAAAAACAATTAATAAATATAGTTGAACATTGTTTTCAAAATTACAATAATAACACCATCATTTTTCTCCACTTAGAGTTTTAGTATCATCATGCATCAAGACTGTTCAAGCATGTACACTATCTTTTTAGGGTAGGCATCTATACTATACACCATTACCAAAAGGGTTCATTTTTCCCAACCTAAGGTTTATGTATCGTCATGCATAAACATGAACCCTTTTGATCACGATGTACAGTTAGATGCCTACCCTTAAAAAATATTGTGCACGCATGGACAGTATTGATGCATGATAATACTAAAACCCTAGGGTGCGCAAAATGAACCATTTTGGTAACGATGTACAATATAGGTGCATACCCCTAAAAGATACTATTCACACATGAATACTATTGGTGTCTACCAATACTAAAACTGTAGGTTGAGGAAATATGAACCCTTTTTGCTAAAAGTGATGTCTGGCGATACTAAAACATTGCACAACAATTCATCAATTTTCACCAAATAGTCGTCATTGCTCTGCTTCCCTACTTCGGTCTTCCTCTTTTTTTGAAAAACCCCTGAAGGAACAGTGTGTCCCTTCAAAGGCTAAAAGTTTGGAGCAGGTGAAAATTTCGGGGTGGAGTCCCCAGCTAGGCTAGTTTCCCCGCTTACCTACAAAACACCTACCCCTCTTTTATTAAATAAAAATCAACTCACGGTCTCAAGGCGAGAACATGAGTAAATCAAATACACGAGAGTAGCAAGTTCGGGAAAATAAATACATCAGAAGTTACAAAATTAACATCACGCCTCCTATTCTTAAAGATGAACCAACATAAATGAATGCATTATCCAATAATGTCTTCTGAGCCCATCCTGCCATCGAAAACAAATTTGTTCCTTTGTTTCCATAGTGCCCAAGCAATTAAGAACCATAGTGCCGTTCCGAACTCTCTACCACTTCCATCAGCAAAGAAGCCGCGCCACATGGCTAGAAAATCCACCACCTTCCATGGTATAGGTAGCGAGATACCGAGCAATCTCATCACCTGCGTCCACACTTTATAGCTATTAATGTAATGGAGCAGGGCGTGATCCATAGTCTCCTCCAAATCACAAAATGGGCATTGACCGTCCGTTATAGATTGGCAGCCCCGGAGGAAAAGAAACATTTTTGTTGGTAATCTTCCATGAAAAACAAGCCACCCAAAAAAGCAAACTTTCGGGGTCACACATGCCTCCCATATTACCGAAAAGTCAAGCCTCGGCTTTGGCCATTTTGGCGTACTATAGTAGCCCATACAAAAGGAGCTTGTCGTGTACACCTTCTTCTCCCCCAACTCCCAAATAAACCGATCAGCCGTCCCTGAAAAGCTAGGCTGCCGTTGACCCTGCCCCAACTCGTTGTCACCCTCTAGAAACAAGCTCGGACAGCTTATACCGATCTAATTTCGAAGTTTCGCACCTCTCTCCTGTCCTGAAATCCTT
Organism: Euphorbia pulcherrima; assembly: GCA_947683365.1. Classification (NCBI taxonomy): domain Eukaryota; kingdom Viridiplantae; phylum Streptophyta; class Magnoliopsida; order Malpighiales; family Euphorbiaceae; genus Euphorbia; species Euphorbia pulcherrima. The sequence goes on from CANTUS010000009.1 coordinate 46,639,964, forward strand.
AAGTTCCATTTCCAAAAAGGCCGCAAAAAGGCCGATGACCCGAAAAGATAATGACACCCCTCGGCCACCGAACACAATTTCCTATTACACAACCGGTATAGGTCAGGGAACAAGACCGCCAACTCCGAATTCACCGTCCAGTTGTCATGCCAGAATGAGCAATTTTCCCCACTTCCAATAGCAACCCGAATACTCGACCTAAAAAATTCCCACCACTACCCACCTCTAATACAACATGCTATAATTCCTCTCCAAGTATGTGACAATGTAGATGAATCATAGTTTCCAATGGACCACCATGAATCAAACCCGTATCGTCTAACGCAAATCTCATACCATAATGACCCATGATCAACACTCCTAACCTTCCATTCCCACTTCATCAACAAACTACAGTTAACCAACTTTAAGTTCCTAATGTAGAGGCCCCCAAGATTTTTGGGTAGGGCAATCGTCGCCCAACTAACCTTACTAATGCCCTTAGTAGTTGAATCACCCCTCCACAAAAAATTCCGCATCAGCTGCTCAAGTTTCGTAATTACCGCTCCTGGCATTTTATTCAATGATAACAAAAAGATTGGAATAGATGATAATACCGATTTCACAAGCACCATTCATCCCGCATAGGATAAACATTGTCCTTTCCAACTCGCTATTCGACTCTGAAACTTGCTTATCAATGGGTTCTAAGAGGAAACAGGAACACGCCTAATGCTGAGAGGGGTTCCAAGATAGGTAATCGGAAAGTTCTCCACTAGACATCCCAGGACTCCTGCACAAGATAAAATGACCGTCTCTTGTACATGAATACCCATAATAGAGCACTTAATAAAATAAATTTTCAGGCCTGAAATCAACTCAAAACATCGCAAAATTCTAACAAAAATAGGTAATAGAGACTCATCTACCGGTAAGAAGTATAGCATATCATCAGCGAATTACAGGATAGACATGTCCTTCTCTGAACCGTCAACCCGAAATCCCGGTAATAGGCCAATTCAAATACTCTCCTCAAACATTAGTTTCAGTCCCTCACTAGCCAGAACAAAAAGAAACGGGGAAATAGGATCACCTTGTTTAACCCCCCTAGCCAATTTAATTGGATCCAACGGCGTCCCATTAATCAGAATTGAAGTGACCGAATTCCTTCTACAGTTGTCAAGCCATTGAACCCATCTTTCCTCAAAACCCATTTATCTAAAAACCGCATTCATATAGTTCCACGAAACACAATCATAAGCCTTATGGAAGTCTAACTTAATAGCCAAGCATGGTTGACGACTCCTATGAACCGAATGGATAATCTCCGAGGCTATGAACGAACATTCATGAATATTACGACCTTTAATGAAAGCAAATTGATTTTCTGATATCAACTTAGGTAGTAATGGTTGTAGTCTTTTAGCAAGCACCTTAGACACAATTTTATATATACCATGGATCAAGGCAATAGGTCTAAAATTATTCAACGAAGAAGAACCTGGTACCTTAGGAATTAGGACTGTATATGACGATTTAATAGCATTCGGCAGCCGTCCCGTCGCATGATACTTCGCAAATAGGTCCATTAGCTCAGGCTTCAGTTCACCCCAAAATCATTTGTAAAAGAAAAAATTAAATCCATCAGGTCCAGGCGCCTTCCCCTCATTACAGGAACAATCTGCATCCCATATCTCGGCTTCTGAGAATGGTTCAACTAGGCGATGATTCTCCAATGCATCGACCGTCCTGAACTTTAGTATTTGCAAATCAAACGGAATAACTATAGTTTCCGAAAGCAGGTTCGAATAGTAGTTTCGAATCGTAGCTGTGATCTCTATAGGATCGTTAGTGACTCTCCCACCAATTTCCAACTGTGAAATCCGATTACCTTTGAACCTAGCTGAAGCGATGCGGTGAAAAAATGCTGTATTGTCATCGCCCAATAAAGTCCACTTCACTCTTGGCTGTTGGTGCCGAATTTTTTCTTGGCTTCGTCTAACCTGAAACAATGTAGTTTTCACGTTTTGTAATTCAGACACGATTGAAGCATCCAAAGGCCGACCCATACTAGAGTCAGTCAACTCTAAGACCCGGGCTTCCAACGATTTCAATCTACTATCCAATTAACCAAAATTAGACGAATGCCAAGGACGGATAAATCCCCGTAATGTTCGCAGCTTGTAATCGACATCTCTATCCTTACACCCAGCCGTACCACAAATAGAGCGCCACTTACTAGTGATAAATGGCAAAAAAGTATCAACATCCCACCAACAGTTTAGCGATCTATCTACTCTCCTTCCCCGTCTCCTCGAAGTATGCGACTGGAAAATAATGGGCAAGTGATCCGATAGGGTTGAGTCTACCGTCATGAGTTGTAAATTCGGCCAGCTATCTAATAATCCACATGACACCAACACTCGATCGATCCTCGAAAAGGACTGACTATTACTCAACGTATAGTCCCTTCCAACTAAAGGAACATCATACAACGCACACTCATTCACAAATTCTTGGAATCTTATCATAGAATTAGAAACAATCCCATTCCCACCCGCTCTTTCCGAATAATGAAGAATTTCATTAAAGTCACCACATAATAATAAATTACCATCTTCCCGAATAAGGGGCAGCAATTCAACCTATAATTGATTCCTCTCAATAGCTATGACTGGCCCATATAAGCATACAATATCAATCTCAGCCTGGTTCATGACCGAGCTCAGAATACACCATCTTACACCAACCGCTCTAACTATACCCCTAACTACTGTAGAGTTCCATGACACAATTATCCCTCCTAAAAAACCTTGAGCAGGAACACAATAATATGAAAAATCATTATGACCCCATAATTTCCTCACAGTCCTCTCTGATACATCCGACACCTTCATCTCCACTAACACAACAACATGCAAGGACCATTTGCGGACACACGAACGAACAAAAAATTGCTTTGCTCCATTCGTGAGCTCCCCACGAAAATTCCAAGAAAGAAGGTTTACTGGCATAAAGAAACGTGTACCAAACCTCGATTTAGACGGGCTATTCAAACTCTAGGCTCCTCCAGTGCCTGCACAATTTGCTCCGCATGTTGCTCCTGAAATAGACCCAGCATCTCACCCACTCTAACGACCAATCTAGCCTCATTCTCACGAGGTTCTGTAAGCTGGGCATTCATTATCACCCTATTTCTATTTGCCACGTCCGGCCCCGACGATCCAGAAATTCTGCCAGTCTCCGGGTTCCCACTAGCCACCGAGTTCGCACTCTCATTGCCGTCTGGCTCCCTTAAAGTAGAATTTTCCAATATACCGTTATCCTGTAGTGTTCTTGTATCACATTCCTCCTCTGATATAGCCACTTCTTCAGATATCCTCTCCGCCATTGAACCCTCATCCGACTTGTCCTCCGAGCTAGAGTAATCCTCCTGACATCTCGGACAGCCAACGGCCTGACGCATAGAGGTGTAAATCATAATCTCCCTCTCCCCCACTGCTAACTTCAGATTGCGGCTCATAGTGCCTATAGGAACTGACACTAAACATGAAACAACGTCCAATCGATCCGGCCTTTCCAAGTTGTAATCCATAGCCACCGGCCAACCAAATCTCCCAGCAAGGCTGCGGACTAATGATTCACATATAATAGTTGGTGGAATACCCATGAAATCAAGATACATGATACACTCGGAGGGCATAAAATTCCCCGACAGACGCTCAACCGAAAACATAAGGTGACTGAGAACCTTCCATCATGACTAACAAAATTAATCATCGCATCTCTTGTGATAAAGGAGACAATCACACACTCCCCACCAATAGGAGCGGCAAATTCAACATCAAAACCACGCTCACACAATAAATCATATATATTTCGAATATGAGAGATATTGTGAAGCCGAATTAGGCAGGCCTTATCTTTCCACGAGGTAGACTGCACCATGCACTCCTCACTATTCTGCGACTCATTCTTGTCCATAGGGCTCATCGCAACCTTAGGCTGCCCCTTACTTGCCTCCTCTATAGAATTCCGATGAGGGGCCACGACAGCAACATATGATCTCCCATTTCGAGGTGATTCGTGAAACACTCGATTCACATGCCTAGATGGCTTTCGGATCGGCTCCTGGAGTTTCTGAACATTCAAAGGCCTTGAGTATCTTGCCTTATACGCCCTCAGTCGAACCGCCCCAATTTCAACAGAATTCATCCTGTTCAAAGCTTCATAAAATGGAACAGTTTCATCAATCGTAATGAACCCAAAATTCAAGTTTTTGGCGTTTCTCTTTTGTGCGACAAACACCCAGCCAGAAACTCCAAATCTCCCAAAAACCTTCTTCAGGGCTAGCGCATCGTAACCATTCGGAAAATTCTCAAAATAGATCTTGTTCGCTATCGGATTTCTAGTGTTGGCCATATGATTAGGGTTTGAATCCCTAACCTGCGAACTGGTGGTAAAGGGCACATAAAAGGGATTACGGTGAGGGTTTGTGGTTTGGTGATTCTAGGTAGGCTTGTGGAAGGGGTTTCGGTGTTGGGGCTGACGGCGGCTGGTGTCCGATCGGAATAGGGTGGTTGACGGGCAATGGTGGCGGCTGGGCAAGGGGGTGGGATGGGTGCGGGTATGGGTAGGGTTTCTGTCCATTTTTTTTCCTCTTACCATGGTAGCACAATTGCATCACAATTCTTATTGTGTACTTCTACAAAAAAAAAGCAACATACAATATAGATTCAAAACAAATAAATGCATATACAAATCAATACACATAAATGTCATTTATATGTATATTTTTTGAAAAATTAGGAATATGTCTTATAAACAAAACAAAAATAGCTATTTAAATATTTCATAGAGCAAAAAATTGATAAACAAATTTAGGTATATTTTATAACCAAGTATATTTAAATATATACAAATATTTAGTTGGCACGCTTCAGATGTTTGGGGGGTTCTCTTGGGATGTCTCTGCTAGGGTTCCAGTCGCCACCCCCTAGCTTCTGATTTTCTGGCCAATTTTGTTCTCTGGCACCTATTAATTCATCCTCTCAGTTTTATCATAATAATGGATGCCTCTTATCTTACTTTTTACTGCAGCATCAAAGACAAATGGTCATTCTCTCGACCGAATTCTGAGGTTGCTGAGAAACCAAATCCTAAGCCAAGCTCTGTTAGCGTTCTCAAAGGCTCTACTAACCCTAACAAGTCTTATGCTAAGGCTACTAACAACACTCATGCTGTACAGTCGGTTCATGCCAAGATTGCATCTGATTCTTGAAGGATGAAAAAGGCTAGCCCTGACTCTTATGCAGCTGCAGTTAACAGGATATCTGCTCAGACCCAAGAATCATTGATGCAGGTGGGGATACAAAGCAATACAGATTCCTCAATATCTTTTTAAAGAGAGCCTGAAATCATGTCAGTTTTCTATAGTTGGTAAAATTTCTTTATTAAAAGGAGAAACACCTTGGAAGCACTCTAAATTGAAAGCCAAACTTAACAAAATATAGGGCCAGAAGATGTACTGGAAATTGATCTCCTTGGGTAAGGGTCTCTTCCACATTATTTTTAATACCGAATATGATTTCAAGCTTGTTAGAAGTAAGGCTAATCTTAACTTGTTGCCTGGAATTTTGCGACTCCTGCCTTGGAGTCCAATTTTTTATCCTTTGAAATACAAGTCATCAACGGCACAAATATGGGTGAAATTTCACAATTTGCCATGGATCTTTTGGGATAAAAGAATTCTTATCGATGTTGCTCGAGGTATTGGGGTTCCATTGCATTTTGATAGGAACACTATTGAAGGGAAATCAGTCATTATGCAAGAATGTTGATTGATATCGATATAGAAGAACCTTTACAAGATTCCATTCGGGTTGATACTAAGACATAAAGATTTGGGTTGATTTAGAATATGAGAACATTCCTCTATTATGCTTTGTTTGTTCATCGATTGGGCACATGGCTGCCATTTGTAGAAAGAATTCTCTCTGTAAATTGGTGGGAGATGAGGCTACTCTGAGGAGTTCAAAACATCAGTTTTGAAGGAGCCCACCTCCACCAGAATCTAATTGCCTAAAAGATAGAGAAACACGGGTTGAGGAAAGCCCGTTAAGAAGGGAAAAGAATAAGGCCACCTCTTGAGTGGATGATTGTGAAGAAAGCAATGATGATTCTAAAAACATTAATACGGATGCACTTGTTCATAACTAGTCCAATTTGGCACTCCTCCAACATAGAAAATCAAGACAACGAGATTTGGAGGAGAGGATTAAAGACGCTGCAGTAGTTATAACATCGAATGTTTTTCGACCCTTGGAAGATGGACTTAATTTTGACGGGATTAATTTGGAAGTATGTTTACAACATGACAAAGCTCTGTAGAATGTGCTTGGTCAATCCCCTAATGACACTCCTGTTGATAGTGCCTCCAATAGCTTGAGCTCCAGTTGGAAACCATTTTCAGTCAAGAAAAAGAAAGAACTATTGATTGCTACTAGGGAGCAAGTTTAGCGTGGTCATAAGCTGGGCTACTAATCTCCTTTATAAGGAGATCTTTCATTTTTATTTTTTGTTTTCTTTTTTTTCTTTTTTCTTATTTGTATTTTTCTTTTCCCTTTTAACAAATAGAGGCCGGTTCCGATACTCAAACTTTAAATAAAAAAATATACACAAATATACTCATAAGCACATATACTAGTAATATGTTATATGAATATTTAGAAATATGTTTCTAAAAAGAGATGATTTTTTTCTAAAAAAAGAAATATGTTTCTAATGTATATTTTCTAAGGAATAAGCTCACATTCACTAATGATATTTTAATCTATATTTTAATAAGGTATATAAGTAATAGAAATGACTCATTTTCATGTCAAAATCATATTAGCAAGAAATTCATAAAATAATTCTTTGTAACCGTGAGTGTTAAATGATATGGTAACTGTTTATGAGCTATATTTTGAATTGAGGTATTAATTAAAGAAAAAGGGCATTTAGTGAATATAAATCCCAAATGGGGTATTTTATAAATTAGTAAACCCCAATTGCTAAATCCCTATTCTATATAGGGGTAATTACCTAAGATTCCCTATAAATAACTTGATTTTGCATGAAAGAATACAGATGAAAGAATTCCTAAATTGCTCTTTCGTTTTCTCTACTTAGTTTTCCTTCAACTTCCGTCCTTTGGGTTCTCAGTTAATCGTCCTTCGGTGATAATATTTTATACTTGGTTAAGTTTGCCTAACATATGTTGTTGTATCCTTGGTGACAATTTACCATATACGGGGCAGAATCCATCTTAAGGAAATCAATTCGGGCCACAATAGAACCCTCTCATTTTAATTAAAGGTTAAAGGTTATTTTAATACTTTATTATTTTATAATTTATGTTTATGTATTTTATTTTCATATCATTGTAGTTCAAGCTACTAATATCTTATCTTGTTGTATTTTGTCTTATAAAGGAATCTCTCTAAATTAATACCTCTTTCTAACAATTTTTACTAATCTTTTTGCGATTTTTACCCATTTGTTTCCTATTATTTTCTGTGCTTCAATTAGTATCTTGCTTAATGGCTGCCTAGTGCTCAATAAGATCGAAATAATTTTTTGCAATTGGCACTTGTACCTACCGTTGGATTTAGATTTTTTTATTAAAGGTCGAGCTCGATAGAAAACCGGCTCCATTTATTAAAAAGAAAAGAAAAACCAATAACCAAAAAATAAAAAAGAAAAGAAAAAAATCACAAGGGTGTAACAGAAGATTTGCAACCTAATGCAAAAATAATGGACTAAAAGTCCCAATCACAATAGAGTGTAAACCTAATGATCTAAAGATCCATAGCAAAATGATCGGTGAGAAGAAGTTCCCCGTGATGCACCAAAGTCAATCCCGGCGAGAAGGCTGGGATGATTAATCCTAACGGATGCGAGGTCATTCAAGACCAACATGATGACTAAGATCAAACCAAAATCCAACCCGATAAACAAAATTTGAAGATCCAAGCCGATGAACTTGCAATCTCTGCAGCCCGAAGAGGCACCTCCCTATACAACTATGGATTAGCTAAAGCTGCCCGCACCGAAACACATCAGAGGGGATGCGATCCTTGTGTTGAAAAGCTGCCAGTTAAATATCGGTTAGAATAACATCAAACCCCAGCCGAAATGCTTGCTAAATAGAACCTTGTCTGCCTAAACAATCTCCTGTTAAAGGTCTATTGCTCGAACTGACCATGCCAGAGGAGTGAAATCAACTTGACCACGTTGGTGGAATCTGGGCATCACCAAGTCACCAAGTCATCTTGTCGAAACCCGGTGGAAAAAACCAATAGAACCCAAGCCGCAATCACTGAGGTTTTCTACTGTGGAGATCAAACTAACCAGATGCTAGTAGAGTTAGAAACCCGATCAAAAGCTAGTGGAGAAAATGAACAAAACCCTAGCCGCAATCACCGAGGTCTGCTGCTGTGGAGATCAACCGACCAGACGCTGGTAGAGTAAGATCAGGCGCCGCCTAGTCAACTAGTTATAGTCTTGTCGAAGGCCATCGGGTGGCTAGGGTTCCCTGCCGATGAGAGAGAACCCAAGCTGCCTTTAGAGAAGAGCTTGATGGGAGAGCTCTCTACTATGAGAGTCATATTATTATTTGTCCAAAGTATAAAGAAAATTCATATTAGCTCATCAAAACAGAATCTACTGTTGGATTAAGATGATCCAAGTTGAATTTCATCTATCGACTCATCTTCATCTTTATATCCATCCATTTCCCCGACTTGTATCTCTTATATAATAGAAAAAGTTGTTCGGTTTGGGATGGGTGTTTTTTAATTTCTGGTGCAGCAGCATTCTTTAGACCTTTTTCGAAACGTAATATGAGGATTTTGAGTAGAGAGAGGTGCACCGAGCTTCAGAATTGGATTTACCAAACATGCCCTGCGATTTTTATGGGAGATGGGGCTAACAGCACTCAGGGATAGCAACTACATGTTGCATTTCGGGGGATAGCAGATTGATTTGTATGGGATCTAGGAGATAATAATGTATTTTCAGCCGCCTCTTTTTGTTCGGGGTTTTACAGGACGCCCCAATGGACTATGCCGGAATGGATTACATGTTGGTTTGGAACGCTTGTCTTCTTCCTAAAGTTAAATTCTTTGGCTGGTTATTATTTCATAGACACCTTCCAATGAAGGTTTTTCTGTTCCGCCGCGGATGCCAAGTAGTAGTGGATGATAAATGTCCATTTTGTGAAGAGACTGAAACAATCAATCACGCTTTGTTTCATTGTTTGGGCAGCTATCGTATATGGGCTCAAGTTTTTCTACTACTAGGGATTTCAGTGACAATGCCCTTGAAGGGAGTTGATTTCCTAGTATTATGGCGTGCGCACTTTACCATGGGACTCGGTAACAAGTTTGGTACGGCTCTATAGTTTATGATTATATGGGCTATTTGGAAAAGGAGGAACAAGTTTGTGTTCGAAGGAGTCTTAAACAAAGAAGATCATCTCGGGTCTTGCATTCATCTATGCTGGTTCTTCTTGAAGTATAGGCAGCAGAACCTTAATTTTGTTGTTTCTAATGTTTTTAATGTTCCGACCTTATTACTCAGTTGTCACAACATAGCTGTTATCTTAGTGTTGCATTCCATTGTAATAGGCGTGACTTATTGGGATCGGATTTATTTTCGTATCACCTTTAGGCTGTATTTGATATCCAATGATGCTCTCATCTTGTGAGTAGAATTTGGATTGTATTAATAAAGAGAGGTAGGTGTTTTGTAGGTAAGCGGGGGCACCAACCTAGTTGGGACGCTTGCCCCGAAATTTTCACCTACCTCAATCTTTTTCCTTCTAGGGGGACATAATGTTCCTTTGGGGGGTTTTCAAAAAAAATATCCATCCATTTCCATTTCCATTAGATGATTGAAGAGAAAGAGTTAGCATAGCTCGCAATGCCCGAATGGCATGATAGAATTAAGTTCAATTTGTTTAATATCAAGATGTAGATTTGTTAAATATTATGTATCCATAATCTAAAGAGGATCAGTATTTTCATTCATCGGAGTTAGGGATGGAAGCTTGGAACATCTTGCTAAAAATTGTATTTCATAAATGTACACCAATGATATAGTACTTGTTTGTATTGGAATCTAAATATTGAGTTTTTAATTTTCATTTAGTAATTTCCATTTCTCTTAATATGCAGTTTTTGTGTATATGTTTATTTTTACAAAGAAATTGTTGATTAAGTTTAACCCAAACGATTCACAACAATATAATTTTTTCTATCTTTGTATGGCATCAAACAATTTTCTTCATTTCAACATAATGAATTGTCAATTGCATGTTTTCCAATTTCTGTAATGTTAGAGCTAACACAATAACAAATTCTATACTCATTTGACTTTCACAACATGGTATTGTCTTGCAATTGTGTTAAAAAATGAGGATCTACTCCTCCAAATTGGCAACAAATTACTAAACAACATCAATGAGCGATACAAAAAAAAGCAAAAAAATGAGAGTAATGCCGCAGAAAATAAACAACGATTAAGTAGTGGTAGAAATCAAACAAATAAAAAGAAGATAAGAGAATCGAGACATGATTTCCTGATCAGGTAAAGAACTCAAGAATAGATCCAATAGAGAGAAAGCGCATCATACAGGTTAGGAGCGAAAAAAGGCTAATGAAAAAATGGATTCCAGATATCTACCAAACTTCTATAAAATGTCTACCAAACTTCTATAATATGTCTACCGATTGAAAAAGTTCAATAATGTCACAGTGAATGTCATTTCAAAGATAAAAAAGAGACAACAAAGAAAAAACTCTAAAGTTGTATGTCAAATAAAATGAATGGGTTGAATGATAACTGCAAGAGAAAGCAAGGAAATTAATTAAAAACATGCACAGTGACATGATTTTGCAAATGACGTGCATATGTAATTATTTTTCCATTTGGTCTAAATTATTTTATGAAGGGAGGTGTTTTTTGTAAAAGCCCCAACAAAATATGTACATATATAAAACTGAATAGGCCTATGTTGAGCTCTTTAGAATAGATTTTGAAAGGGGTTCTTACAAAAATCCTAGAAAAACACTAAATTAATTTGGTAGTTTACAAAAATAGGGGAAAATATTTATATAAATATGGTTTAGTATTTATCTTGTAAATATCTAGTAATGGTTGATACGATATGGTGATTAAGGGGAAAATCAACTCACCATAATCAGTGAGTGTATTTGCATATATTAGTATTAGGGTTAATACAAATGGACAATAATATCCCTATATAATACATATACAAATAAATATATATATATAACCTATTATTTATCTATCATCCCCCCCAAGTTGAGTCGGGTTTCAAATGGCGGCCAACTTATCACGTAGTTATTGAAAACTTTTGCAATGTAGTGGCTTTGTGAGAATATCGGCTACTTCGTCATCCATGGAGATATGTCGTACATAGAGTTATTTCATAGCCATGCGTTCACGAACAAAATGAAAATCAAGTTCCAGGTGTTTCGTGCAATTATGAAAATTAGGGTTGGCAGTTAGATAACTTATACTTAAATTGTCACACCAAAGGGTAGGTAGGTTAGGTGATGCAAAACCAATGTCAACAAGGAGCATACCTATCTAAGCTAGTTCGGATTTTGTAGTGGCAAGAGCTCGATATTCGGCTTCCGTCGAAGAGCGAAAAACTGTTCGTTGTTTAAGTGATGCCCAAGAAATGAGATTTGTGCCATGAAAAATAGCAAAACCAGTAGTCGAACGTTAGTCATCAGGATCTCCAGCCAAATTTGAGTCGAAAAAGGCATTGAGTAATATGCTAGATTGAGGAGTGTACCTAATGTCGTGACTTGTAGTAGCTTGTAGATATGAAAAAATTCATTTCAAAGCCTGCCAGTGGCTTTATAACGATGCCTGCATAAATTGAGCTACTTTATGGACTACAAATGCAATATCAGGTCAGGTAATCATCAAATATTGCAAACCCCCTACTAAACTACAATATAATGTACCATCCTTAAATGGTGGGCTACCTTTAACAGACAATTTAGGCCGGTGTCGAGATTCCTCTAGACTCGACTAGTTTTTTCTTAATTAGGAGATCACTGGTATATTTCTACTGATTAACAATTAATGAGTCTCCTCTTTGAATAAATTCCATCCCTAAAAAATTACTTTGCCAGACCCAGGTTTTTAATAGCAAAATTAGATTGCAAGTGCTGAATGACATTAGCCTCCTTAACTACAATATTACTAAGTACCAGGATATCATCAACATAAATCAAATAGAACACTACTAGTGAACCCTTATGGAGGTAATACAAAGAAATATCTACTTTAGAGGCCGAAAAACTATAAGCTAGAAGAACCTGTGTTAACCGGCAGTGCCACATTCTAGGAGATTGTTTGAGGCCATATAAGGAGTTTCATGGTTTACAAATAAAATGTTGATAATCTGCATTTACAAATCCCTGTGGTTGTGTCATGAAAACTGTTTCATCTAATTCACCATGCAAGAAGGCATTGGACACATCCAAATGATAAATGGATAAATGAAAAGATGTTGTCAGTGATAGGACTAAACGAATTGTAGTCGATTTGACTACAGGACTAAATGTGTCATGAAAGTCCAAGCCAGGATGTTGATGAAATCCCTTGGTCACTAGTCGATCCTTATTATGCTCAATCAAACCATCTACATTTAACTTGGTTTTAAATACCCACTTACAAACTATGAGATTCGCGTGAAGTGGGGACGGAACTAACTGCCACGTACCATTAGAGATCAGGGTTGAATACTCATCTGACATTGCCTTGTGCAAACATTCATGTTTAGAAGCTTTGGTGTAGCAGGTAGGGCGAGCAACAACAATAATACTATTAATGTTTGCCTTACGTGGTAACTTGCCAATGTCCTTTTGAGTAGTCATAGTTTTAGGCAGTGGTGGAGGTTTTCTATTGGTGCGTGGTTTTTTAGTGGTTTAGGGTAATTGGTAAGATCAGCAATAAGAGAAATGCTAAAAGCATTAGTGGTAGTGGCGAGTTTAGTTGTTGGTGCTTGTGGTTGGGGTGCTTTCGGTGGTTGAGTTTGAGAAGCTAGTGCGTAGAGTGGTGAGGTAGTGGTGGGTAATGAAGACTGTTTGGTAGCAAATTGAGGTGTAGATGGCGGTATAGGATTGTTAAGTGTAGGTGTAGGTTTGTGTAGTGTTGTGTTGAATTAGGGGGGAAGTTGGATGGATGTGGATCATGGGCAATGTTTGTAAGAGGGAATCAGGACCCGGAGTTGTCGAATCACTTAACTCTAAGTACGGGAACACTTGTTCATCAAAAACAACATGACGTGAGATAAATAGCTTCTTTGAAATTGGATCAAAACAACAATAACCCTTATGAAGTTTGCTATAGCCAAGAAAGACACATTTTTAGGCCTAAAATGCAACTTGTGTGACATATAAGGACGCAACCAAGGATAGCATAAACAACAAAAATTCGTAAGGACAAGTAATCGGGTTCATGCTGGAACAATTTAGAAAATGGTAAAGAATCATTTAAGTAGACAAAGGCATGCGATTAATCAAATAGAGAGCAATATCGAAGGCATTAGATAAAAATTATATGGGTAGATTTGATCGATTTAATAGAGAGAGACCCGTTTCAACTATATGTCTGTGTTTTCATTCTATTGCACCATTCTGTTTGGGCGTATATGGACACGATAACCTGTGATTAATGCCATCATTTACAAGGTAAGATTTCATAGTAATAAATTCATCACCCCCATCTGATTGGAATGTTTTAATTGAACGTTCGAAATATTTTTCAACCATAGAGCGAAAACGAATAAAGGTACTCAACTCATCAGATTTATGATGCAAGAAGTAAATCTAATAATAACTGCTAAAAGCATCATAAAATATCATATAGTAAGTAAAACCATCATGAGATTCAATAGGGGCAGGTCCCTATAAATCAGAACAAATCAAATCTAATGGTCCAGATACGACAGACTCAGATGAAGAAAATGGTAACCTACGGCTCTTACTAACTTCACAACTAGAGCAAGTACTAGATGTAGAATTTTTATTAGATGTAAAACTAATCTGACGACGACAAAGAAGACGAGTGATGACTGGCAAAGCTGGATGACCAAGAAGTTCATGACAAGTGGAAAGTGAAGCAAGATGACAACGAACATGAGCCTGAACACTAGAAGGAAGAGCATAAAGTCCATTTCTACTCGGGCCTTGAAGAATCACCTATTTGGAATTGAGGTCCTTCACAACAAAAAAATTATTAAAAAATTCCACAGAAACATCATTAGAATGGGTCAGTGCACTAACAGATATTAAATTTGTATTCATTTCAGGCACATGAAGCACATTAGACAATTTTAAGGAATTGTTTGAAGTGGGAATAGGTAATGAACCGACATGTTTAATAGAAAGGGAAGAGACATTACCTAAGTGAACTTCTTCAGGTCCAGAATATTTAGAATGAAGGCTGAAGTGACTCAAATCTGAAGTTAAGTGGTAAGTTGCTCCAGTTTCCAGAATCCAATTGTTGTCCGAGGGTGTAACAGTGGTGAGGTGGGAAACTGGGGGATTATGGAGCAAGTTATGTAGTCTAGGTGAGGGACATTGGTGAGAAATATGACTAAAACCTTGGCAGTTATGGCATTTGATTATGGAAATGTCTTAAGGCGGCATAATAGACTATTGTGAACCTGCATAAGATCCAGAAACCTGTGGTCCACCTCTTACTGAAGATTGGCGATAATTTTGCCTGCGGCCTTCACTGTGCCCACGACCTCGCCTACGCCCCCGAGACTAACCATGTTGCGGCTTATAGGTATAATGGGCAGTAGGCACATTCATATCATCAACTAACAACTTATCTCCTTTAAAATGTCTCTCCTCAATCAATAAAATTCTAAATAAGTCATCTAATGAAATTGTACGAGACCCAAAAATACAATACAAATCATGAAAAGAATCCTGAAGACCCTCTAAGAATGCATCCACTAAATCCTCCTCTGTAATAGGATTTTGTAATGATGCTAAATGATCAGATAAGTGCTTAGCTCTTTGCATATAATCTGAAATAGATTCTGTGTTCGTCTTATCAAGAGAATGTAACTAGTTTTTCAATTCTCTAATTTGAGCTCTAGAACCCGAAGCATAGGCGATTCAAGTTTGGACCAGCTATCAGTGGTGTAATCAGTGTCTTCCAAAGTACATAATTCCCTGAATCTAACTTTGCTGGCAGTTGGTGAGAAAAAGAAGATTTAGAACTATTCTGGCCAGCTGTAATGATCTCTAAATTTGTATTTGAAGTTGAACTTTTAGTAGACAAGGCTGACGGTGGCAGGGTTCAGAAAATTAAGGGGGCAGCAATAATGATTTCTAGAAAAAAAAAGATACAAATAGCGACAGTGATTTCAAAGAAAAAGAAAGACTGATGGTGGCTGTGAATTGAGCGGCAGTGGTTGAGCAACTGGGCGGTGGTAAGCCTTTATGGCCCTAAATATGGTGATTAAGGGGAAAATCAACTCACTGTAATCAGTGAGTGTATTTGCATATATTAGTATTAGGCTTAATATAAATGGACAATAATATCCCTGTACAATACGTATACAACTAAATATATATACAGCCTATCATTTATCTATCAATGGTCTACTAGTTATCTAGTAAATCATAACTTCAAATATATTTCTAAAAGATACATAACATATGACATCTAGTATTTATCTAGTAGATCATTGTAAGATATCTAGTTATTATCTAGTATGTCTTAATTTTGATAGTTTTTATGGATCTAATGACACCTAACATATGTATAATTTTTTTTTGAGAAAACCCCTGAAGGAACAATGTGTCCCTTCAAAGGAACAAGGTTGGTGTATCCGCTGACCTACAAAACACCCATCCCTCTTTTATTAATAATAGTGTTGGTCTCAAGATGAGCAGAACACCCATCAATTACAGGAAAGCAAAATGTTTGGATTGTTCACAACATCACAACCAAAAAATCCTAGGCTCCTACATTTACATTTGAACATAAAACAACAATAGTAAATGCATAAGAAAATATTGTCTTCCGAACTTAATACCCCATTAACCACATAGCGGTTATAGAGCTTCCAAATAGATGATGCAATAAAGAACCATAGAGATTTTGTGAACTCCAAGCTCAGTCCCCTCTTAAAAAAGTCCTCCATAAATGCAAAAAGTCTACCCCCTTCTACAGAACCACGAGGTTAATGCCAAGGAGACCGAATAGCTGCCTCCAAATATTATAACTCCCCATGCAATGAAATGACGCGTGGTCCATTGACTCAACTTCTTCGCAAAAGGGACATATGGAGTCCATAATATTTGGATGTCCTCTCTTTTTATAGTAAACACTCTTTAGTTGGCATTCTCCCATGCATTAAAATCCAACTAAAGAATTGGACCTTTGGAGTACGATAGGACTTCTATAGCAACATTAACTCCAAATTGCCTTGAGCCCTAAAGCAAGCACGGTAACATGACTTTCCAAACATTTTTGCCGAATACCCGTAAGCCCCAGTACCCCACTAAAACGTGTCGGCATTGGTTGTAAATAAAGGCTCCCTGTCCTGAAGTTCTTCATCCACCATAAATGGGGATGAATACGGGCAAACTTGATTTATTCAACTGAGCACATCTTTCCTTGTGAGATAAGCGCCAATTTCTCTTGCAAAAAGGTCTCCCAAAAATAGCCATACCAAATAAGATATTACATCCCTGCCTTACATTATAGTTTTTCCGATTGCATAACATGTACAAATTAGGGAACATCATAGCTAAGGAGGTGTTTGCAGTCTAATTATCATGCCAGAAAGAACTACATATACCATCTCCAATCACAACAGCTGTATTCTCCTTCAAAACATTCCATCGTTCATCATTCTTTACACATACCATCACAATACCCTTCCACACATGCAATAAGGCTCCCATGTTACCAAACTCCAACACACTCCATGATAGCCAACCATATATACTCACGCATGCATTGTACCATAATGAGGACTCCACACACCTTAATTTCCATAGCCATTGAGCAAAAGACTACAACTCACCATATTGAAATCCCTAATATATAATCCCCCTAGCTCTTTCAGAAGATTGATCGTGTCCCAACTAACCTTACATACACCCCTTGAAATTGCATCCCCTTTCCATAGGAAGTTCCTCATAATTTGAACGAGTTTAGAATTAACCGAGCTTGGTAATCTATATAAGGGCAATAAGTAAATAGGTAGCAATGCCAGTACTGATTTTATCAAGACACCACACCCCCCATAAGACAGGTACTGTCCTTTCCAACTTGCTAATTGGCCATGGAACTTTGTAATTAATGGATTCTAGCATGATTTCAGCACTCTCCTATAACTCAACGGTGCCCCTAAATATGATATCAAAAAATGTTCCACCTTGCATCAAACATATTCTGCACAAGAATTTAATACCGAGTCAAGTACATTAACCCCAAGTATAGAGCTTTTATTAAAATTAATATGCAATCCCGAAATTAATTCAAAGCAACGTAACATGCGAATAAAAATGGGTAAAATAGACTCATCTGCTGGTAAGAAGCATATGGTGTCATCTGTAAATTGTAGAATTGAGACATCCTCCTCCAAGCTATCAATTTAAAACCCCAACAGAATATTTTCCCAAACACATGCATTAATTAATTGCTTCAGACCCTCAATGGTATTTAGAAAGATAAAAGGCAAAATAGGATCCCCTTGTTTAACACCTCTATTCAGCAAAATTTCTTCTGTGGGAGAACCATTAATCAAAATTGAGGTTACTGAGTTATTTCTATAGTTTCCCATCCATTTAATCCATTTATCCTTAAAGCCCATCCTTTTAAAGACCACATCAATGTATGCCCAATCCACTGAATCATATGCCTTGTGGAAATCTAGTTTTAAAATAAGGCATGATTGTTGACTTTGATGAATCGAGTGAAGCACCTTAGAGGCAACAAAGGAGCACTCATGGATACTCCTTCCTTTTACAAAGGTAAATTGACATTCCAAAATCAACTTAGAAAGGCATGGCTGAAGCCGATTTGCTAGAGGTTTCACCACTAGCTTATAAATTCCATGAACTAGCACGATTGTCTGAAATTACTCAATTGAGACAACCCGGGCAACTTTGGGATACGGACCGTAAATGATGACTTGATTGAATCCGAGAGCCGATCAAAAGCGTAGAGATCATTGAATAATCTTAGGACTGCCTGTTTCATCATAGGCCAAAAGCACTTATAAAAGAAGAATCTGAAGCCATCCGGACCTAGCACCTTATTCTCACCATATGCCATAATGGCCAATTCAATTTCTTGTTTAGAAAATGGTGCAAATGGCCCTCCATTGTCTTCATTCCCCAACTCCCAAAAGTTTAACCCTTGTAGTGAAAACGACGCTCTATTTTTTTTCAAAAAGAGGTCAACATAGAAAACCCTAACATGTGATACAATGGTCTCGGGATCAGAAATCAAATGTCCATCCACCTCATGCTGTGATATACGGTTTCCCTTCACTCTACCGAAGGCCATTCTACGGAAAAAAGTTGTGTTGTCTTCTCTATTTATAGTCCAATTCAGACGTGATTGCTGATGCCGTATTTTTTTGAGACTATGTCTGTATTCCATTAGTCGTCCTTTTGATGTTTGCAAGTCCAACCCATACGTATTATCTAGTGGCCTAGTTCTATCACTTGAAGTAAGATCTAAAACCCTCTCTTCCAACATTTTAATCTTCCTCTCCAAGCCAACAAAATTCGCATTGTGCCATGTTCGGATGCATTCCCTTAGCCTGCATAACAAAAAATCAAGCTCCCTTCAACTCCATCTCAATCTAATTCTCTCCCACTTCAACTTAACAAAATCCATAAAATTAGCATTATCCCACCAACAATTTAGAGACCGAAAAGGTCTCAGGCCTGAATTCTCTATTGGGTGGGATTTAAATAAAATTGGAAAGTGATATGATAACACTGAATCAAACATCATAATATTCATCAATGAACATAGATCAAGAACATCATAATTTACCAGCATACAATCAATCCTTGAGTATGCTATAGAATTAAACCATGTATATTCTCTACCATTCAGCGGTAGATCATGAAAAATACAATCTAATACAAAATCTCTAAACTAGTCTATTGCCTGTTGGTATTTTAGTGTAATTGGATCAACTAGTTGACCAATGCAGTTGTAATATTTCATCGAACAAGTTGGGAGAGTGCGGAGTGCATGCTTGTTCGAGTTCTATTACGATACTTAGCTTACGAGGGTCCGGGAGCTACCTTTCGCAACACTTCTATTATGAACGGTTGCAACTGCTCGAATGGATAAGTCTTTTCGCAACACTTCTGTTCTGAAGAGTTGCAACTGTTCGTATCAGGCTTATAAATATCTGGCATTGGCAACATCTTTAGCAATCTGTCTACAATCTGGTTAACTTTCTCACAACGAGAAATTCATTCTAAGTTCTTGTCAATTTTGATTTTATCCGATTGATCTATTTGGTAGAACCGCCAAATAAGATTCAATCTGAAAGTGTTCGTCACGACTTCAGAATTATCCATGGATCATTTTATCAGATTTCTTCAATAAAGATTGAGAGACATTTTTTACAGACATTAAAGGCATCATTCTACCGGAATTCCCCAACAAAGATTGAATCTTATTCTGTCACTTGAAGCCTAAGTTTTTCACCGAAAAGGTACGAATTCGATCCGTACTCTTGCGATGATTATTTGTGTCTCTTACTTCGATTTCTCGATTTTTCGGAAAACTTCCAGGTTTTGCCCCTGTTTTGTTTTGGTGTTTTCTCTTGTTATATAGCTCCGATTTGAATGATTCTTGATTCTATTGATATCTACAAAATCTAAGGAATATATGTTCAGAAGAAACCTTGTTTATTTTATTGGTTTTCAATGTGAAATTTTCGTTTGAAATTTAGTCGTGAAATTTGTCTTCGGAAAATCTCAGCTTTGTACACGGTTTAGTGTTTTGATCATAACTTTGGTTATACAATTTGGATTTCTGTAATTCTGGTGGATTTCGAAAGCTGAGACATGTGGCTAATTATGTTTAGAAGAAAATGTTTCGATTCGATGACGTTTCAATAGAGAAAAATGCAGGGGAAGTCAGGTCATGAAATCTGGAAAATTCTGAAAAATATGAATGTTGTTTTTATTGTATTTTAATTGAAGTTTGATGCTTTAAAATTTAATATTTGAATTTCTTAATTATTGAAGTTATGTTGAATTATGTTTGATGGCAATTTTCGTTTTTGGTTATTTATGGCGGTATAAACGTTCTTTTTCTTGGAAAAAATCTTGATTCTCAAGTCGTTTTGTATAAATGACGTGTTTAGGTTCATTTTTTCGTAAAAAGAATAGTGCCATTGGACTCGGGATGTCGAAAAACCTAAGAAGGGTTTTTGTCGGTGGCCGGAATCAATTTTGAAATGATTTAAAATCTGAATTCGTTTTTCTGCAGTTTGCAAGGGATTCTAAATCCGTTGCAAAACTCGTTGCAGAATGAAAAGTTGCGATGGTTCATTTGCGACAACTGTTTTTTGCGGCAGGTCTTTGTTTCTTATGACCATTTGTGAGGGATTCTGATTCCGTCAGAAAGTCCATCGTAAAATGAAAAATCAGGATGGTTAGTTTTTGTGACAACCGTTTGTGACGGTTCATGTTCTTTGGTGATGCTTCATGTAGCAGTTTTGGCAACGCTTTTGTGATCTATTGTGATGCTTTTAGAAGTGTTGCTAGAAGCAAGGCTACTGGTTGATATGGTAACGATTTTCAGAGTGTTGCCAAAAAAAATTTTTATGTGTCGCAAGAAATAATGTAAGTGAAGTAGTTTTGGCAACACTTTAGTGAAATTAAGCGTTGCCAAAAACTTGTCCTTATCCAAATTTAATCGTTATCTAATGTGGCATGGGTTTAGCTTTTGCGGTTGTCATGTCAATGGTTGACTGACAGGTTTCAGTCAAAAGTCAAAGTTGACCGATCAACATAATGCCACGTGGCATGTTTCTAATGGCTTCCTTCGGTTTTGGAAGGTTAGTCGGATACAAGTTATTTTTCTTATGAGGAGTATAGTTCTTCCGTAAGTGGATGAGTGTTTCTTCTTAGGGGAGGTGCTACTTCTTGGGTGTCTAAGAAACAAACTTGTGTGAGTGATTTGACAATGGAATCTGAGTTTGTAAAAACTGAGCATAATTTAGCCCATCATATAACCAAAGGGTTAAGGAAAGATCTTGTGCAAAAGTCGGCTTTGGGGTTGAAATTAAAGTCCATCTAAAATCTCTCATGTTAAGATACCCAATTCCCACCTAATATGACGTCAAGTGCTGAGTTCATTGAGGAAAGCTTAACATCTAGAGATTGGAACACACTGATTAAAACATCCCAAGGTGTGTGTTCAGACCTGTAAGTAAAGGAGGTTGAAGTTTAACTTCTTAATAGCCTTTTTTGAAAAATTGCATACGCAGGTGCAAGAGTAAAAAGGCTACCTAGATAAGCATGAAGTTTAGCCGCTTCAAGAAGCTTAGACTTGGCTTTGATATGCTTATGAAGGATAGGGACACAAGGCTAGTAAAAGATAGTGTCAAGTAAGAACATGATAGAATGTTGACTTATGTGTATATTAACTTCGAGTATTCAAGATGGATAGCCAAGGTTCAATCCATAGTGACACCTTTGGTATTTGAATATTTGGAATGTGAAATATACTAAGATGAAATTCAATTGTCGTGATATTTCATTTATGCATAAGTTTGTTATTTGTTGTGATTTTGTTTAGTTAATCATGGATTACACTAAAATGGGGAAGGATTGTTAGTATTTTAGTGTAATTGGATCAACTAGTTGACCAATGTAGTCGTAATATTTCATCGAACAAGTTAGGAGAGTGCGGAGTGCATGCTTGTTCGAGTTCTATTACGATACTTAGCTTCCGAGGGTCTGGGAGCTACCTTTTACAACACTTCTATTATGAACTGTTCCAGCTACTCGAATGGACATGTCTTTTCGCAACACTTCTGTTCTGAAGAGTTGCAACTATTCATATCAGGCTTATAAATATCTAGCATTGGCAACATTTTTAGCAATCTGGTTAAAATCTGGTTCACTTTCTCACAACGAGAAATTCATTCTAAGTTCTTGTCAATTCTGATTTTATCCGATTGATCTATTTGGTAGAACCGCCAAATAAGATTCAATCTGAAAGTGTTCATCACGACTTCAGAATTATCCATGGATCATTTTATCAGATTTCTTCAACAAAGATTGAGAGACATTTTTTACAGACATTCAAGGCTTCATTCTACCGGAATTCCCCAACATTGCCGACATAGAACTCTCCCTCAACCTTTTAGAGATAGACAAAACTTCATTGAAATCCACACACACAATCATGTTTTGAAGCCCATGAAATATAGGACTTAATTCCTGCCATAAGATATTTCTTTCACTAGGGATGTTCAGACCGTATAGGTAAACAACATTAACTTCTATACTACTACCATTCATGCAAAAAATCAGCCATCTTTTTGAAGCTTGAACAATGAACCCTTGAATTAGTGACGTATTACATTATATCACGATACCCTTTGATAATCCTTGAGCTGGGATACAATGGAAAAGAAAATCATTATGGCCCTAAAATCTGCGTATAATATTGCTCGAGACTCCCTCACTCTTTATCTCAATTAGAACAGAAAAATCTAAATTCCATTTTCGTACATTAGATTTAACTAGCATCTATTTTGCCCCATTTTTAACCCTCCCCTATAATTCCAGCGAAGAAAATTTAACAACATAATAGCACATTGTTCAAACCTTGCCTCCTCTATCATAACCTACTTTCGCTCCCTCAGCGCATCAAGAATCATAGCGCTATCGGACTTGTCAAATTCTTTAACACATTCCCCAATCTTAAAAGTTGACATATCCTCATTTGCATTAGTCACCATATTGAGTCTATTAAGGTTTACCTTATTTTTATTTGATATATCCAGACCAGATGAGCTATCACTAAACGACGTTGGAACCTCCTCTCTCACACTTAGGCTATCTCCCTTACTCCTCTCATCCCTCGCCATAACCACTCCATTATTGACCTGAGAGACTGATTCCATCCTCGATCCCCGCTCTGTACATGTTTCTGGCATAACACTTCCACTAGGATTAACTAATACTATTGTCTTAGAAGCATTAGGTGTCGCATTCTCCATCCCTTCACTATTTTCCTCTCCTTCTAATTCAGACGATCACCATGGTTCCCTATATTCAGAATCCCCCTCACTACTAGCTTCCATGCGCCTCTCATAGTTTTAGCAGCCAACACTCTATCTTAGCTGAGTCTGAACTACCACTTATTTCATTCCAATAACCACTTTTAAAGGCCAACTCGTCATACCAACCGGGGCAGACACTAAACACGATAGCACATCTAACCGTTTTGGGTATTCAAAGTCACAATCAATTGCTACTGTCTTTCCAAGATAATTTGCTTACCTTCTAACCAGCGCCTTACTTATAAAAGCCGGAGGAATCCCCATGAAGTCCAAATACATCATACAGATGAAACAAAATCAGCAGCTAAAGGCACAAACTCATATATAATATGGTGCATAACACGCCAATCACCATTCAAAAAAATGTCAAGGTCATGCTTCTCCCTAAACGCTACAATCACACTATCACCACTCGTTGGGACCGCAAAATCAAAACCAAAACCCCTATCTAAAATCAGTTTAAATATATTGTGAATCTGTGAAATATTAATCAATTTTACCATCCATGGTCGTATTTTCCAAGGAGCCACTTCACAGAATAATTCTCCCTCATTCGTACCACTGTTGCTATTCGAGTTAGAATTTTCTTCCACTAGATTTTCCACTGATTAAGGTTTCTTAGCTTCCTCTTACCCACCCTTAGCCACTTTTGCATAGGATCTGCCATCCCTAGCCAATTCTCTGAATCATGGCCTTGGTGTTTGAGCAGTCCGCACCTTAGGTTTCTCCTCTAAAGTCCTCACTCCTCCCCGTATACCTTACTTTAAACGCTCTCAATCTTACAGCCCTAATAGTGATCATATGCATCCTTTGTATTGCTTCATGGATCAGTAATTTTCCTTTCAAACCAATGAAACCAAAATTGAGATTGCGCCAATTCCACTTTTTTTCTACATACACCCATCCTGAGATTTCATATCTATAAAATATTCTCTTCATCGTATAGGCATCATACGAATTTAGAAAGTTCTAAAAGTGCACCTTGTTACGGTTTGGGTTTGGTTGGAGGGGTTTGTCGGGTCTATGGTTGTTTGGATTTGTTGGCTTTGGTCTAGGGTGGTACTGGTGGTGGGTTTGGGTTGGATTCTGATTAGAGTAATTGGAAAATGGTGGTTGATTTTGCTGATTTCAGTGGTGGCGGCCGATAGGGTTTGAGAACCTCAGGATCACCATCCCAAGACACTGATTTTTTTTAACATATATATGCAATACATGCCAATTTCAAAACAATATTTACGTAACATATGACATGTAGTATTTATCTAGTATAATACTACCAGGTATCTAGTTATTCGTCTAGTATGTCTTAATTTTACAGTTTTTTATGGATTTAATGACACCTAATATATATATAATATATGAAAATTTTATAACAATATTTACTAGATCACTACTAGACAATTAGAAGACGAATGCTAGACATTTACCAAATAAATACCAGACTCTATTCATGTAAATATTTTCTCCTACTTTAGTTAATTTGTAAATTGTTTATTTTTTTGTATAGATGTAATTAGTTTGACTTAATGGTGAATTTTGTAAATAATTTAGTCAGATATGTGTATTTTTTACAATTTCCCATTTTAAAACAAGAACCATTTGTTCAGACCTGCAAGTAATGGAGGTTGAAGTGTAACTTCTTAATAGCCTTTTTGAAAAATTGGATGCGCAGGTGCAAGAGTAAAAAGGCTACCTAGATAAGCATGAAGTTTAGCCGCTTCAAGAAGCTTGGACTTAGCTTTGATATGCTTATGAAGGATAGGGACACAAGGCTAGTAAATGATAGTGTCAAGTAAGAACATGTTAGAATGTTAACTTATGTGTATATTATCTTCGAGTATTCAAGATGGATAACCAAGGTTCAATCCATAGTGACACCTTTAGTTGTTCGAATACTTGGAATGTGTAATATACTAAGATGAAATTCAATCGTCACGATATTTCATTTATGGATAAGTTTGTTATTTGTTGTCACTTTGTTTAGTTAATCATCGATTACACTAAAATCCAGGAGGATTGTTGGTATTTCAGTGTAATTGGATCAACTAGTTGACCAATGGAGTCGTAATATTTCATCGAACAAGTTAGGACAGTGCAGAGTGCACGATTGTTCGAGTTCTATTACGATACTTAGCTTACGAGGGTCCGGGAGCTACCCTTCGCAACACTTCTATTATGAACTATTGCATCTGCTCGAATGGACATGTCTTTTCGCAATACTTCTGTTCTGAAGAGTTGTAACTGTTCGTATCAGGTCTATAAAACATGGCATTGGCAACACTTATATAGAGATTTTTTTGCTATGATTTCTGCAATTTTTGGTTAATTTTTCTTCATAACAAAAATTCAATCTAAGTTCTTGTCGTTTCTGATTTTATCCGATTGATCTATTTGGTAGAACCGCCAAATAAGATTCAATCTGAAAGTGTTAATCACGACTTTAGAATTATCCATGCATCATTTTATTAGATTTCTTTAATAAAGATTGAGAGATGTTTTTTACACACATTCAAGGCTTCATTCTACCGGAATTCCCCAATAAAGATTGAACCTTATTTTTGCTTGAAGCCTGAGTTATTCATAAGACCCAACAAAGATTGAAATTATGAAAATGACGAACGACGAATCTACAAAGATTGAAAACTAAATTCTTGATGAATCAGGAATTTTTTTATTAATGTACGCTTTCATTTCGGTTTTGTTTCTTGATAAATTAACATGAATCGATCCTGGCTTGTTTCCTATCATAATTGATTCATCGAGATAATATTTGAATTGAGTTATGGTTCTGGAAATTAAATTCCAATTATTTTTTTGCCATTTTTTGTTCAATCCGAAATCAATTTTGGTGAGAGTTTGAATCAGATAGATGTATTATTGCGGCAGAAATTACTTTTTGTGAATTGGTTTAATTAAAAGAAACATACTCAATTTGGGGAATATTGCCAATATCAATTCTCATGTTGGTCCTGCATATTTACTTTATTGATATTGGTCTTTTCAGGATATCAATTATAATGAGTGATGTCATTAAATTTTCCCCCCTTGGTGTTTGTTAATTAAAAACATCACTGTGGGTGATTTATTTATTTATTTATTTATTTTTAGTTGCCCCTTGTTTTATACAGAGTTGAAAACCTTGTGCCTATTTTGATTCTTTGAGTTCGTTTTCATGGTCATTCCCATATACAATTGGAGTGATATTAATCTTTGTTCTTAGTGGTACATTTTAAATAATCATTGTGAATGGCCATGATTTCAAGTATACTTTTTGGCACATTCGGTTGTTTATCAATTTATGGTGTATCTAAACAAAATCTTGTACTTTAAATGTTCAAAATCGCGTATAAATCGATTATGTTCAATTTCCGGTATTTTCACATTGTTTTTACCGAAAAAGGTTGCGTTTTTGCGTTATTTTAGATAAATGACGAGTTTTTATTCATTTTTTGGTGAAAATAACAAATCCATTGGACTCGAGATGTTTAAAACCTTAGAAGAGGTCTGGTTGGAGGCCAGAATCGCTTTCGGAATGATTTAAATGTAGAATTTGTTTTTTTCTACGTTTTGTAAGGGATTCCGAATCCGTTGCAATATCTATTGCAGAATGAAAAGTTGGATTGGTTCATTTGCGACAATTTTTTTTGCAGTAGTTCATGGTTTTTATTACGGTTTGTGAGGGATTCTAATTCTGTTAGAAATTCTGTCACAAAATGAAAAGTCAGGACGGTTATTTTTATGACAACTGTTTGTGATGGTTCATGATCAGCGGTGATGCTTCCTGTAGTAGTTTTGGCAACGCTTTTGCAATCTATTATGACGCTTTTAGAAGTGTTGCAAGAAACTAGGCTACTAGTTGATATGATAATGATTTTCAGAGCGTTGCTAGAATAATTTTTTTGTCGCAAGAAAGAATGTAAGTGAAGCAGTTTTGGCAACACTTTAGTGAAATTAAGCATTCCCAAAAACTTATCCTTATCCAACTTTAACCGTCATCTAATGTGGCATTGGTTTAACTTTTGGGGTTAACATGTCAATGGTTGACTGACACGTGTTAGTCAAAAGTCAAAGTTGACCTGTCAACATAGTGCCACATGGCGTGTTTCTAATGGGTTCCTTCGATTTTAGAAGGTTAGTCGGATACAAGTTATTTTTCTTATGAGGAGTATAGTTCTTTCGCAAGTGGATGAGTGTTTCTTCTTGGGGGAGGTACTACTTCTTGGGCGTCTAAAAAACAAACTTGTGTGAGTGATTCGATAATGGAATCTGAGTTTGTAAAAATAGAGCATAATTTAGCCAATCATATAACCAAAGGATTAAGGAAAGATATTGTACAAAAGTCGACTATGGGGATGAAATTAAAGTCCATCTAAAATCTCTCATGTTAAGATACCCAATTCCCACCTAATATGACGTTAGGTGTTGAATTCAATGAGGAAAGCTTAACATCTAGAGATTGGAACACACTGATTAAAACATCTTAAGGTGTGTGTTCAGACCTGCAAGTAAAGGAGGTTGAAGTGTAACTTCTTAGTAGCCTTTTTGAAAAATTACATACGCAGGTGCAAGAGTAAAAAGGCTACCTGGATAAGCATGAAGTTTAGCCACTTCAAGAAGCTTGGACTTGGCTTTGATATGCTTTTGTAGGATAGGGACACAAGGCTAGTAAAAGATAGTGTCAAGTAAGAACATGTTAGAATGTTAACTTATGTGTATATTATGTTCGAGTATTCAAGATGGATAACCAAGGTTCAATCTATAGTGACACCTTTAGTTATACGAATACTTGGAATTTGTAATATACTAAGATGAAATTCAATCGTCACGATATTTCATTTATGCATAAGTTTGTTATTTGTTGTCACTTTGTTTAGTTAATCATGGATTACACTAAAATGGGGGAGGATTTTTGGTATTTTAGTGTAATTTGATCAACTAATTAACTAATGCAGTTGTAATATTTCATCGAACAAGTTAGGAGAGTACGGAGTGCACGTTTGTTCGAGTTCTATTACAATACTTAGCTTATGAGGGTCCAGGAGCTACCCTTTACAACAATTCTATAATGAACTGTTGCAGCTGCTCGAATGGACATGTCATTTCGCAACACTTCTGTTCTGAAGAGTTGCTACTGTTCATATCAGGTCTATAAAACATGGCATTGGCAACACTTATATAGAGATTTTTTTGCAATAATTTCTGCAATGTTTGGTTCGCTTTTCTTCACAACAAAAATTCATTCTAAGTTCTTGTCATTTCTGATTTTATCCGATTGATCTAATTGGTAGAAACGCCAAATAAGATTCAATCTGAAAGTGTTCATCATGACTTCAGAAGTATCCAGGCTTCATTCTACTGGAATTCCCCAACACCATTTTCATAGGGTGAACATTTTCAATGAAGTGTGTATTAGATCTAGTCTGGCCTAGCCCATTATTCCCAATCAACATACTAATCTACTGTAATTTATGTCATTAACCAAAGTGATTCACCATATTAAACTTACATATGTTTCTATATAATTAGAATAGCAATTTATAAAGTTTGTATCAGCAATTGTTTGATCAATAATAAATGTATGATCCATCTTTTTTATTATATCCTACC
Source organism: Euphorbia pulcherrima (assembly GCA_947683365.1). Classification (NCBI taxonomy): domain Eukaryota; kingdom Viridiplantae; phylum Streptophyta; class Magnoliopsida; order Malpighiales; family Euphorbiaceae; genus Euphorbia; species Euphorbia pulcherrima. The sequence goes on from CANTUS010000009.1 coordinate 46,668,945, forward strand.
ACACTTCTCGTTATATTAGCTAAATTACTAATGGTACTGTGAGCATGGGCTTTTTAGTGACCTGCAAAACGATGATGACTTGTTGCTCTGACCTCTTACGGACTAGTTGTTATATTCGTTGAAGGTTGAATCTCATTTGGCAAGTACTACCTTTTTGATGATTTTGGACCTTTGACCGTGCTTAAAAATCATTAAAATGCATTTAGAAGTAACCATTTTCTTTGGCTCGCGTGTAGTAATTTGTTTCAAACTTTCTATAACATTCGAACATTTTCAGCAAGTCTTATTTATATTGTAGGATTCTAGACTCTCTGAGGTTTCTAGAATGTCAAGAATCACCTTAATCGAATAACAGTAGTTAAAGTTATAGGTGTTAGAAGTCAAACCCCTAATCTGCCCCTAGAAACCCTAAACCTAACCCTAATTGACCTAAACCCTAGCCCCCCTCCCTGCTGTTGCTGCTGTGGTAGCCATTAGCATCGGTTACCGCCACTGGGGTGGCAACCTCCACCATCGCCGTGGTGGTGATCATAACCACTGTTTATGGCGGTGAGCATCATCGGGGTGGCCACCCCAGTTATGGCCACCCCTTGCTACCATGGGAGCTTTTGCTGCTACCAAGGTTGTAGCTACTGCCATAGTAGTGGTGGTGGCCACTATGGCAGTGGCGGACACCGCCATGCCAACAGCGGTCACCGCGTGCTGGCGGCGACAAGTTTGTCACGACCATTTTTTGGCCGTGCCACTTCATTTCCTACTCTCCTCTTCGATTGGGCCACGTATTTTCCCTGTAAATTTGCCAAAGTCGGTGTCTTTTTGAGTGTGGGAGTATTTAAACTAATCTAGGGGAGAGATTAGGAGACTTTTCTCCAAAATTTAGGATTAGAAATCATTCTAGAGAGAAAATGAAGAATAGGAGAGAGAAAGGGAAGAACTAGAGAGAGAAAGCTCTAGTAAAGCATAGAATCCAGATTAATCTCCTCTAATCTCAATTCTTAGTTGTTCTTTAGCCTAATCTCATAGCTTAAACACTAAAATCAATTAGAAATCATAGGTTAAAATGAATTAAATAAGGTTTTAGAGACTTTTTCTCAAATACGACCTAAATAATCTGTCATTGTATTCATCACTAATTCCATCACCATTTCATCTGAAAATCATCAAAAGCTTGACAAATGTCCGGTTCGAGTCTCCAAAGTTAGATTCATGGCCTAGAGGTAACAAAACCGAGTTCCCTTACCTATTTACTCTTTTTATTGCTTTTATTGTTGATGTTCTTGCATTTTTTGGTGTTTGTTCTTGGTTTTTCTTCGGTGATTTGAAAAACCGTCAGAAAATAATCTAATCTCTATAGGGATAGCCTTCACCTCTATTCCTATAGCCGTTGCCGCTACTGTTATAGTGGTGAAGGCTTTAGCTATAGAGGTGAACTCCACCCCTATAGAGGTCTCCTTATTTCTTGCCATTTTTGGGTATTTTCTTACCTAAATCCATAAAATCAACATTATTTATGTATTTTAGGTCTAGATCAGTTAAAATATAATTGATTACGACTTAAAACTTCAATGATTTCGAGTTTACGGATGCAAAAACATCAATTCCCTCCTTAAAAACAAATCTTGACGGCCAAGGCAATAGTGACAGCCTTGACCACCGCCGCTATAGCTTCCGCCGCTGCCACTATAGTGGTCAAGGCTATAGTGATGGCAATCAAAGCTGTCGTTATAGCTTTGACCACTGAAATTTGATTTTAAGTCCCTTTTTAGCCGTTTTCTTGCATTTTTTACCCCGATTTTTGCCCTAAATATTTTCTAAAAATCTTAAATATTCTGAAATATATTTAATTTAATTTTAATCTAATTTATTTATTTATTTTGTCATTTAAATTGATCAAATAGCCATTAAATCCCTGAAAAATGTCTTTTAAACTCTAAAAAATTCCCAAAAAATGTTTTTCTTTATAATAAAAATTTTCTTTTCCGCCATTTAGTATTTATGCATTATTTGTGATTATTTGTGATTTATTTATCGTGTTTCGAGCCATTTGGGAGTTGGTAAGTTTGGTTGAGGCCCGATTTTGGTGTCTCCTTTTTCGCTTTATTTATCTGCTTTATTTACTTTCCCGCATTAGAAAAATGTATAGGTATTTGTAAAGCTATGTAATAATTTATTTTCCTGCTTTATTTACCGCTTTTGTGTGATATATGGGTATATAAACCGAAAACTCTAAACATTAATCGGATTTAAATTGCATATGAATAGAAGTCGCGTTTATTAAAATGTAAATGGCTTAATTTAAAAAATTGAAAAGTAAGTAACATCATCCGAACTCGAAATCTCTATTTTAAGGTATGATCTAACCACCCGATTGGAATATCGTACCCAAATTCCTGGTGGTGCTTAATCGGGTGGCGACTCTATTTTAAAATATGGGATTTCAAGTCTCGTATTCCTTAACATATAAATTTTACCTAAATTCAACATCAACATCAATTTTATCAATCCATCTTTTCCCATGCTAAAATAAGGATCAACCCTTGGCTCGCTTCACAGCACTCGTTATTTTCCACCCCTTGTGCTACGCATCACACGCGGTCCTTATGGATGGGAAAGGGGTCGTCCGCTCACAGGTACAGAATATGAAGTACAACAAGCATAACACTTGCTTATTTGCCACATTTGGTATGTACAACAAGTTTTAGAAGTAATATGCATGCGAAATGATTACGATACGGATAATCTTAACACCTATAATTAATTTTTTGTTGAAGAAGTAAATTATTGAAACAAATGGTTTTGAAATTGATTCTATATTCTATAGGGTTGATTCTATATGCTGTGGGCGGCTAAGTAATACTAATTAGATTTATAAGGAAATAAAATTAGAAACCCTAATATGTATTTGAAAAAAACCCTATGGAGAGTTGATGATTTCCATCGGCTCCATCCCACCACCATCGCCTCCCCAATGGCAATTGTAACCAATCCTGCCACCACCGTAACCACCAAACAACCCACCAAACATTTTGCCGCCGCCCATCACCATTCAATCACCACCACCGATCATCCCCTCTTCGCTCCCTTCATCGTGATCGTATCCGGTATTCATCCCCTTAGTTGCACTACCCTAATCGGAATCAACCTGACCATCATTAAAATCACAGCCCACCTAAAGCCTACTTTGTGAACTTTCCTAACCAGCATGGTGCTGTAGAGATGAGAAGAGTATTCAGGAAGTATGGTGTAGCCAGCCAAGTCTATATTGCGAGGAAAAGGAATGTGAAAAACCTAAACTTTGGTTTTATTAAATTCAATGGATTGCTGCCATTCTATGAGGTGTTATATCATATTAATTTAGTGGTTATTGGTATGATTAGACTTCAAGCATATAGAGCAAAGTACAATAGAGATGTTGCACCATCGCTACCTCCCCCAGTTCAAAAGATTATTTAGAGAAAAAAATATGTTTTTCATGACTCGCCTCGAGATAATCATTCTTTTACGGCAGTGGTGTCAAATAATAGACAGTTGAAAGCGGTTCAAAGTAGAGAACCAGCTAGAGAAGATAGCGATCCGATCAGACCTGCTACAGCGCTACTAGATGGGACAATGATGGTCCAATCGGTTCCATGGAAAAATAGGTCATGTCTTATTTGCCTTAAAAATATTTCCCTTATTCAAAACTTTGGTGACTTAATATATGATTATGGAATTGATGTTGAATTTTTTGTCCCAGTTGGGTGTGAGTCTGTGGTCGTGTCCTTCACCTTAGAGGATTTATTACAGGAGTGTTTGAATGGGGATTGGGAAATGATGAAGCATAGAGTGGAATTGGTTTAGTCCCTATCGATAGACTCTGCCCCTAAGGAGAGTATTATATACCTTGACTTTATGGGTATACCCCTTTCCATTATTGGTGAGGCCTTGGTCAGAGAATTGGCAACTAGATTTAGTCGTATTATTATTGTGGATAGTAATTTGGACCTACCCGATTGTCTCGATGTAGTATCCTGCCTGTTGTCGGTTCCGTTAGGAACCATTAGTAGGAATTTGAAGCTGTGTATCAATGAGAGAGAGGTGATTGTTTGTACAAGTTTGAGCCAGGGGTGGGATGCTAACATTGTTAGGATAATTATTCAGAGGTTAGAAGTGAATCGACTGAGATGAATTCTATGTCAAGCATTCTGCAAAGTTTGGACAGCCATATACAGAGAGTTCGTGAGAGTGTGGAGAGATCTAATAGTCTTGGGATCATTAGCCAGGGTTCTGAGTAAGTCAACCTGGTCTCTGTAAATTTGGTGGGTGGTGTGGCTTTGGCTGCGGCTGGAAATTCTGTATCATCGGGACTAGACATTTTGAACAGGAACAGATTATTAATTACAACCTAAGACAGTGTACCGAATGAGAATAAAGAGTTGATGATTGTTCGTGTGGAGAGAAATTGGGCCTTTTTAAGGAACAGGATGAGAACACACTAGGTTTTGTCTCTCAAGGTTTTTGTGATTATTTTTTATATCATTTGATTAATTATGTTGGAATTGTCGGGGAGGGTTATTGAATGGGGCAAAGCAATAATTTGTCCGTAAGAGGTATTTTTGGGTGGTACTTCTAATTAAAACTAAGGTGGGTAGTTTTTTGGCTCAGGCCATTAGAAAGTTTTGGGGGTATAATGACTTTCTTTTCCACTGTGTACCTTCTGAAGGGCTATCAGGTGGGATCATGGTGTCTTGGAATTCGGGGCTTTTTTAAGGGTGTGTGAGCATTGTAGGTAAGAGGTGGCATATTCTTCATATTGTTTTAAATCAAGTTGAGTTTGATCTTGTATGTCTATATGGGCCTATTAGTTATGGTGAAAGGAATCATATGTGGATTGATTTGTTACATGTCATTAGAGATTTAGATAATGTGGTGATTTGTGGTTATTTTAATGAAATTCTTCATAGTTCTGAGCGTTTTAGGGGTGACGGAATTATCTCTAGTTCGATGGTCCGATTTTAAGATTTTGTGAATGACTGTGTGTTTTATGATTTGCTATTAATAGGAAGGGATTATACATGGTATAATAGTCAATAGTACTCACGTATTGACAGGGTAATGGTTTTAGGGGACATTATGGACAGATGGCCAAATTTAAATATCATGACTGTTGACTCTACTTTATCAGATCACCTACCTATTGTGTTCTAGTCTCTTTCTGTATGCAAGAGGAGTATTAAAATATTTCATTCTTTGAACTGTTGGTGGGATATCGACACTTTCTTGCCATTTATTATCAAAAATTGGTGTGCTATTTGTTCGGAGAGATTGAGCAGTGGCAGAGATATTGACTTCAAGTTGAGGAAGTTGAGGGATTGTTTTTTACCATGGCACCTTTAGAATTTTGGAGGATTGGAATAGAGGATTAAGGTCTTAGAAGTCTGGGTTCTTGAGTTGACTGACTCGAGCGTTGTTTGGCCTATGGATGCCTCTACCGGTTCTGAGCTTTAGAATACGAGGAATTCTTTAGCTGTTTGTACACAAAGCTTAGAGAAAATACGACATCAGCAATCAACGGTTAACTGGATTGTATTAGGTGATGATAATACGGCTTTCTTCCATAGAGTGGCTTCGGCTCTTTCTAGGTGTAACTAGATATCACAATTATATGTTGACGGAGTTATCAGCAGTGATTCAGCATTGATTAAGTCTACCATTCGAAACTTTCACATAAATCTATTTCTGAAATGCTTGAGGTTTCGTATGATCTAGGAGGTCTGAACTTCAAGTTTGTGGATGATACTATGGAGAATTGTAGATTGATTGAACCATTCTCCTAGGCCGAGATTTGGACTGCAATTTGCTCTTGTAATGAGGGGAAGGTGCCAAGACCCGGTGGTTTCAATTTATTCTTCTACAAAAGATTTTGGGGGCACCTAAAGTTAGAAATCTTGAGACTGTTTCACTTATTTCACGAGTCTTCGTATCTTCCGAATGCGATTAAGTCCTCCTTTATGGTTCCTATTCTGAAGATTCATACCTCTTCCTTATTGACTAATTTAAGACCCATTGCTCTAATACATGGTATTTACAAGATTGTGTTTAAGGTTTTAGCGAATCGACTACAACCATTATTGCCTAAATTGATCTCCGACAACCAATTCGCATTTGTTAGGGGTCAAAATATTCATGAATGTTCGATTATAGTGTCAGAAATCATACACTCATTACACAAAAGCAGGAATCCGTGTCTAGCTTTTAAGCTTGATTTTCACAAAGCTTACTATTGTGTATCTTGGTCCTATATAGATGTGGTTTTCAGGAGAATGGGATTTGATGAAAAGTGGATTAATTGGCTTGCAAGCTGTAGGAGAAATCCAGTGACTTCAGTTTTAATTAATGGGAGTCTGAGTGAACCGATTAGACTAGAAAGGGGGGTCAAACAGGGGGACCCTATATCTCCATTTATCTTTGTTTTGGCAAGTGAAGGGTTAAAACAAATTTTTTAGGCAAGTGTTCGGGCTAGATTGTTACCTAGATTTCGTATAGATGGCTTTGAAGTGGACACTTCTATCCTTCAATTTGATGATGATACGCTGTGTTTTCTTCCTGCAGATGAGTCTCTTTTACCTACCTTTGTTAGAATTTTGCGTTGCTTTTAATTAATTTCTAGGCTGAGAATAAATTTTAATAAAAGTTCTATTATGGGTATTCATGTACAGGAATCAGTCATCCAATCATGTGCAGGAACATTATCACTTGTCTTGGCACTCCCTCAAGTACAAGGAGAACACCTATGTCTTACTGGAACTCATTGATCGATAAGTTTTAGAATCGTTATCTAGTTGGAAAGGACAATACCTGTCTTATACGGGTCTTGTGGTGCTCGTGAAATTGGTCCTGTCTTCTACCCCTATTTTTGTTTTGTCCTTAAATAAAATGCCGGGGTGGTAATTACAAAGCTTGAATAGTTGATGCGCAACTTTTTGTGGAAAGGGGACGCAAATGCTAATGGTATTTGTAGGGTTAGTTGGGCAACGATTACCTTACCAAAAAATCTTGGGGGCATGTACATTGGAGACTTTAAGCTGGTTAATTGTATCCTATTGCTGAAATGGATTTGGAAAGTTCGTAGTGAGGAGCAAGGATCGTTATGTTATGAGATTTGTGTGAGAAAATATGGGTTCTTGTCATGGTGGTCCATTGCGAATTATGACTGGAATAGGCTGTATCATACATGGAAAGATATTGTCTTATGTTGCATGTGCAATAGAGAGTTTTGGGATTTCTTTAAGGTCCACGTACGGGTGGAGATTGGTAATGGAGTGAGCTGCTCTTTTTGGCATGATAACTGGACGGCTAACCTAGCGCTCTCTACATTATTTCCTGACCTTTATCACTTATGTAATCGTAAACAATGTTTGGTGGTAGAGGGGTGTCAGTTTTTATGCAGTCCAGGAACATTTATGAGGCCTTTTTGGAAACGAAACTTGAGGATCTTGGGGCAGGAGCGAGGGGTTAAACTTCGGAATTGGATTATGGGATGTCCGTCTATTTTCATTAGGGGGGAGAGGACGTAGGAGTGGGGCAGGGTCTGTAACATCATCTTATTTTCTCCAATGACATGGATCATTATGTGTCATTTTGTTTGGGTTTTCATAACTCGTCTCAATGGCAGAAGCTGCATATAAACTTCATGCTGGTTTGGGATGCACATCTGCTGCCTAAAGTTGGCTTCTTTGGTTGGATTGTTTTTCACAATCGACTACCAACTAAAAGTTTTCTTTTTTATCGCAATTATCAGGCCGTTGCTGATGGTAAGTGTCCGTTTTGTGATATGGAAGAAACAACTGATCACGCCTTGATGCATTGCATGAATAGTTACAAGGTTTGGTCTAAATCATTCAAGCTATTTGGCATTTCATTTACTATGCCCCTGAAGGGGGTTGACTTATTGGTCTCTTGGCGCGAGTATTTTTCTGTGGGCTTCGGTAGAGAATTTGGTACTTTGCTTTGGTTCTTGATTGCTTGTTCCCTGTGGAAACGAAGAAATAAATTTTTGTTCGAAGGAACTGCGATCTCGGAAGACATTCTTGGATCTAGCATTTATCTCTGGTGGTTTATTTTTAAATATAGGAGGCATGATGTTAGTTTTGTTGCTTCTAATGTATTTAATTTTCCAAGCTTGCTACTATCTTGTAACTGACTGGCTTCCGCTCTCAGCTTCAGAATTGTTGTTAGGATTTTATTAATAAAAGAGGGGTGGGTGTTTTGTAGGCAAGCGGGGAAACCAACCTGGTTGGGAACTCCGCCCCAAAATTTTCACTCGCTCCAAACTTTTAGCTTTCGGAGGAACACACTATCTCTTCGGGGGTTTTTCAAAAAAAAATTAGAAACCCTAAATGGCAGCTAAGGTGAAGGGAGTATAAAAACCATCTCATAGAACCCTTGAGAAGGTAGCCTCCTATAATTTAGATCTGCATTTTAGAGATGAACTTGTCAATGAAGCTGGGGATACAATCTGCCTATACTTCAGGTTCAGGTATTTAATTTAACCATTTATCTTTGTTTATACAATAACAATTGATCAATCTAAACATTTCTTTGATAGATCTTAGTAAATATCTCTCTAGCTATAGTAATTTATTGCTGATTTTGAATTTGATTTGATAAAATTCTCTACATGTATATGTCCAGATCATGTGAGAGATGTTGGAGGCGATATCTGCAACAATTCAGATTCAGAGATGGAAAATGCTGATTTGTGTGAAAGATTGCAGAGCGTTGCCGGCGAAAAATTTCTTATATCATTACAAAGAAGATCAAGCGAGAGAAAAATCTTACCGATTTATGGATGGGAATAAGTCAGCTCTGATTGATCATATTGTTACAAAGAAGATGAAGCGAGAGATAAATCTTACCGTCATTATAATGATCGGGCTTCAATTAACAGCAGAGAAAGAGTTGGCATTTGTTTCAATTTGTCTAGTATTTAGATGTTGATATCAAAATGTAGATTTTTTTTTATTAATTAAGGGCATTGTGTATCAGTATTTCATTCATCTGTGTTAGGGATGGTAGTTAAAAATTGTATTATGTTATTTATATACTGAACTTTTGTAATTGTATATGATATAAATGTACACCAATGATATTGTATTTATTCGTATAGAAATCGCCAGTGCCATACTCGTTGACTCCTAGCCTTCAACCCTACAAGAAGGGTGGCAGAGCCACACACGCTGACACTGGCAAAAACCCACCCCCTATTTTATTAATAAGGAAAGAAAATAAACATGAGGTTGAAACCGTATTCAAGTGAAGCAATACAGTTAGCGACCACTAAAGTTCCGAAAATAAGCATTAAAACAAAAACTGGGAAGGCAGTCCCACCAAATGATGCCTTCCTTGATTAGCTAAACAATCTACAACTTGATTTCCTTCCCAAAAAACATGAGATACCACTAGCTACATATCCCGAAGAGCCTATAAACAATCTGACTCGTCAGCATAGATATTCCACGGAATGCGTCGACTTCTGAAGCAGAACAAATGAATTACTTAAGTAGAGTAACTCTCTACCAAGAGACTATTCCATCCTCTACTTTGAGCTTCTATAACAACAAAAATAGCAGCTTTCAATTCCGCAAGGAAGGGAAAGGCGGTTTCAAAACTAAAAGAGAAACCACCAAAGAAACAACCACTAGAGTCCCGAAAGAAACCACCACAACATCCCTCATTCGATGAAGTAATCACTGAAGCATCAGTATTCACCTTGATCCAACCATGAGAGGGCGGCAACCAAACTACCCAAATGATCCGTGGAGACCTAGGCCGTCTAACAGCTAGGCTGAGATTGCCTAGAATGTAAGTTTCAACTACTGAGTTCCAGATCGTTCCTTTCCCTAATAGATCAGCTTCTCTATGATGTGTCCATAAACTTCAAAAACCGAGATGAATATAAGGTTGTTTCCCCTAAATAGCGCCATTCCTAGCATGCCAAGTAATCCAAATCACATTAATCCTTGCACTTTGCCAAAGATTATGCACCTGGGAGCTAAAGTGTTGATCTAATGCCCACTCTAAAGACTCAACCAAGTTATAACCATGGTGAAGTCGTCTACCAAATAAAGAGCTAACTCCCAGCCAAAGCTGTTTAGTGAAAGCACAGTCCATTAAGAGGTGAGTAATAGATTATGTATTGCGTCCACATAAAACGCACCAGGCTACTGAATGAAAACCTTTTCGCATAAGAACATCTTGCGCTGCTAAATAGCCCATAACATCTCTCCAGCAATCAAAAAAGTGAGATGGCAGAATTGAAGTACTCCATATGAATTGTAATATGGGGGTCTGAACCGCGTGACCTTGCAACAAACTTTAAAAGAGCTTTGCCATGAAAACACCCGAAATATTAAGACGCCAAAAACATATATCATTTCCATTCTCTAGCCGTCTAACCTGCCGTATTTGCTGCTCAATATCTGGCGGTAATTGAGGCAAATTTTACCAAATATTTCTGTTTAAAAAATCATCAACTTTAGCAAAACAATTCTTTCGTTGCAAGGTAGTAAGATTGAATTGATCTGCAATGCTAAAGACCAACCATTCATCATTTCAAAATTCATATCCGAGGAGCTTCCAATGACCCAAAAGGAGTAAGCTTTAACCGTAAGGAAAATGCATTTAAGCGACCTCCAAATTGAAGAGTTACAAATCAATTTCGGCAAACCATCACTCCCAAAAAATCGAGCCCGAATCAAATCAAAACAAAATGATTTTTCACATAAAGACCCCATGCCATCTTACCCAGCAATGCATCATTCATGGTAGAATAGTTCTTGACACCAATTCGCCCTTGGCGTAAACTTTTAGTGCAAAGTTCCCATGGAACGGAAACAGGTTTTCATTTGTCAATGCAACCAGTCGAAATGAAATTTCTAACAGCTTGATTCAGTGAATTGATAAGCTTAGAAGGCCGTTCGTAAACAAGGAAATAATGTATGAAAGATCCAATAATGGACGATTTAACGAGAGTAAGACAATAAGGAGTAGAAAGTGAATTACCTTTCCATTGGGAAAATTTTGCAAGGAAAGAGTCCAATACAGATATTGGTAATGGCCGCCAAATCAACATGCGTAGTTGGTAATTCAATTTACCAACTTTATTATTTCCTCCTTATGAATTGACATTTTAATTAAATGTATTTAATTATTAAATCCATTAGACTTAATACATTAAATGCAATCTAATTACAAATAAATTAAATATGTTAAGTAATTAATCACATAGATTTAATTCCTTAAACAATTTAATTTACCAATTTTATAATTTTTTATTCTCCTTATAAATTGGAATTTTAATTAAATGTATTTAGTTATTTAATCAATTAGTCTTAATACATTAAATACAATCTAATTACCGACAACATCACTGGCAGACCCTTTTGGCTTCGTAGACTGAGACTCTCCACTACTCAAAGACTGTTAGAAATGAAGCAAATTTTATCAGATGTCCATCCTGCCAACCCCGTTGGAGCGCTAAAACAAACACTGCAATCCGGACAAACGATGCAAATTTGAACACCTCAGTTTCTCAATCACATGATGTAATTTGCTGGGTTTTAGGCAAACCAAGAAACACTTTCTTAGCAAACTGCTTCTGCTCAGGTTTGATGGACTTTAAACTTCAACAACTCCCTCCTACTCAAACTCCCTTTTATTTGATTTGGAATGCCACCACAATTCGACGGATCAAATTCGGATGGCTATTATTTCATTTGCGGTTGCCTACCTTATCACTTCTCCTAAGCTGCAACATCATTTCTCGGGAAAATGCTATTTGCCAATTCTGCAACTCGCTTGAAACTCACGAACACGCTTTTCTTCCTTGTTGCGAAACCTACAAAATTTGGTGTGCTTTGTTTAAGTGGATTGGGCTCGAATCAGTAGTTCCGAGCAATGTTGTCATCTTCCTACATCTTTGGCGAAGCCATTTTAGGGGAAAACAAGAGAGAAAATTTGCCACAACCCTTTGGTTCCATTTCTGTTGGGAAATATGGAACAAGCCAAACAAACTACTATTGCCGGGCATGCATCTTCAAAGGATTTGCTAGCGAAAAGTATTCAATTCACTTGGTTTATTTCAATTGTGATAAGTGCCCTATTTCAACATGTGTATCTGATTTGTTTGTAAATCCGGAGATGCTACTGATGCAATTCTTACCTCACCTCGAGGTTTTATCATCTATTTAATATATTTCCCCGAGCCGGTTTCTTAGGCTTGCCAAGGGTACCAACCTAGTTGGGATGTTTGGTTCTCCTACGAAGCTAACTCGGTAACTTCTTTAAAAAAATTACCAACAAATCACATATGTTTAATAATTAATCACATATATTTATTTCCTTAAACAATTTGATTTACCAATTTTATAATTTCCTATTCTCCTTATAAATTGGCATTTTAATTAAATGTATTTAATTATTAAATCAATTAAACTTAATACCTTAACCACAATCTAATTATCGACAAATCAAATATGTTTAATAATTAATCACATAGATTTAATTCCTTAAACAATTTAATTTACCAATTTTATAATTAGAATTTTATTTAATTATAAATTGATTTCAAATTAAATATATTTAATAATTAAATCCATAAATTTAATTTCTTAAACAATTCAATAAACCAAAATTATAATTATTTCAAATTAATTCCACATAGTAATTAAAAATTATTCTTTAATTCAATTTAATAAATAATATAAATAACTTTATATTATATCATCAAAATTAAATTAAATTCTATTGAGTTATAAAGATTATTCAAATAAATTGACTTGACATGTCAATCAATTAATAATCGCTTCTTCATCACAACTTGTAATATTGTATGTACAAGAAATCCTGAATCAATGATTCAAAGTACACGATCCTTTGGGTCTATCCATATGTTGGTAGTAGGTGCTACACTACAGGCTGTAAGCGGATTATAGCAAACCATTACAACCCCCAATTGTGACATAATACAGTTGTCTAATCTAGATACTAAACCTAGTAGTTATCTCACAAAATCCTTTGCTCCTGACATCTAACTAATGAACAAGGCATGATAACTATCCCTCTCTATTACATTCCATCAGTACTAGCGCGATGTCTTTCAGTTTCTCAAAATTAAATGGAAATTCTTAAACTACAACACTACTAATAACATGTTCATGAAATAAAACGAGCTCACCCATCTTGTAATCCAATATTTAAGGACACGTTAGGTGCACACCACAGATTTACCCAATTCCAACTTAATAGTATGTTGCAATTAAGTCCGAGGATAATCAAGAGCTAATTTAGCGTGGATCGGTCCAGCCCCATCTCACCCAACATGTTCTCATGTTCATGATCTCCTTACCAAGCGATATAGTAAACTCATTACTATAGATCATCTAACATACAATTCTTTAGTTCTAATCATTCCTATGACCGAACGGACTTGGGACATTTTTATGATTTATAATCAATGGATACCCTACTCATATTATAGCTCAAGATATAAATGCAATAAGTGTATTGCCTTCATTAATGTGACATAATTAATGTATATGCATTTCATCATATATTATTAAGAACCAATGACTATAAACTAGGGCACACCAACAGCTAATATGCTAGAGATCCAATCATGGAACCTTTGAGAGATACCAAAATCAACGAGTACTTCAAGAACAAAAGAGCTATGAAGCGTGTCAAAGGCCTTTTTTAATATCAATCTTCATAGCAAGGTTACCCCTACAACAGTTTTTATTTAAGAGATTAATCCCTTCATAAGCAAGCACAATGCACTAATGAATACTATGATTACAGATGAATCCATATTGATTAGGAGAAATAATTCACTTAACAATAAAGGCCAGCAGAGAAGCAAGAATTATAGAGATAATTTTGAAGGTAAAATTACTCTTAACTGTAAAGGAATATAGTCTATTCAGGATTTGTATTATTTAGGATTCTTGTATCTATTCCTATTTTGTATTGTCTTCATAATTAGACTATCAGTTCTTATTTTGTGTACAGACTAGATAGGCATACTCGTGTATTTATATGTCATCAACATATTCAATAAAATCAGATTGGCATAAACTGTTTTATGGTGTCAGAGCATTAGTAAGGTTTAACAACCAATTTGTTTTTATGGCTGAAACACACAGCACACCAACCTCTCAATCATCAATGTCCACCACATCTAATTCTTTTTCATCTATTAACAATTCTATCACATCCAATTCCAATTTTGTTTCCAAGTTTCTGCCCTTGTCCTCCAGTAATGCAAAACCTTGTTCCGTCTGTCACTCATCATCCTATTCATTTAAATCAAGGCAATTTTCTTCTATGGAAATTGCAATTAACAACGATGCTCAAAGTGTACGGTCTTATGCATCACATAGATAACTCTCAATCGCCTCCTCCTCAACAGATTGATGGGGAATCCAATCCGTTGTTTAGCTTATGGGAGAGGCAAGATAATCAAGTCATTAGTTGGATATTGACTACAGTTGAGCCGAGTCTTGCAACTTTGATTGTTGGGGCTACTAGTGCGAAACAAGCATGGGATAAGTTATCTCTAGAATTTGGGTATGGCTCAAAATTGCAAATTAGAAGTCTTCGTCGGTAGCTTACGGAAATTAAACGAAATACTGACTCTATCAGTATCTATGTCCAAAAAGCCAAAAGCTTGGTGGATCAACTTGCATCATTGGGATATATTGTTCCCGAAGAAGATCTAATTGATGCAATCACTCTTGGGCTCTTGGGCTCCGAGAAAAATATCACTTGTTTTCACATTCCATGCAACTTAAAACGGAGACAATTACGTTTGATCAATTTTATGGTATGTTGTTGAATGAGGAACGGCTCTTAAAATACAATGGCGAGATTGATGCTCAACCACAAATTAATGTACAACCTACGCCTCAGTTTGCTGGTCGGGGTGGGAACGGACAGCGTGGAAGAGGCAGTGGGCTCGGTAGAGGACGCGGTGGACGAAACTCACAAACTTTTCCTATTTTAAATCAACAGCAATGTTCTGCTACAGGTCAGAATCATGTCCAGCAAGTTTATGGACAACAAAACAACGAGCAGCGAGGAACGAGTCAGTTTCAAACTCGGTCAGTTAGAGTTGATACCTCAGGAACCACATTGTTATAACTGTAGGGGACTTGGTCACTTGGCTAGACAATGCCCATCACCCAAAATAAACCAACCCATGTCCAATTTTACCACTACAAACACCAATTCTCAGCCTTGGGCAGTTGATACAGGAGCTACACATCATTTAACTTCAAACTTGGAGAACCTTCATCTTCGCTCCGAATACCAAGGACCTGAAGAAGTTCAACTCGGTAATGGTATGAAAATTCCTATCTCTCATATTGGTTCGTCTCAAGTTCGTCTAAATAATAAAGTTTTGTCTTTTCGTGACATTCTTCATGTTCCAAGTTCAACTCAGAATTTATTATCTGTTTATGCCTTGACTAATGCTAATCCTGTCTCTGTTGAATTTTTTGCTTAAAAGTTTCTCATCAGGGATTCAAAAACAAGGAAGATCGTATACCAAGGCCTGAGTAATGACAGACTTTATTCTTTACTTATCCAGTCAGGTAACTGTTTGATTATAAACTCGATCCATGTCAATGGAAACCCAAAATCCAAATCCAATCAATTGGAGTCCAAGCCAAGAAATTCAAAATGTAGTAAATTTATTTAGGTATTTTAAGTATGTAGATTTTTGAGTGTGATAACCAAATTGGAGGATATTAACTACAACCAATTTGGATGCCATTAAATTAACTAAATAAGTTGGCTATTAATAATGCCCCTTCCTCTAGAGAGCGATGGAGAGAAACCCTAGAGCTCCTTCTCCCACCCAGCCGTTGTACATTTTCCGATCACCCTCACCCCCTCCGCCATTTGTATTCTCACCTTCACTACAACTTTCTTTACCGTGCGAATCCAGGAACCCTAAACCCCACTAGCCTTCACCCTTCAATAAACCCTAAGCCTGCAAACTTTCTAACCTACCCAAATCGAATACCCATCCCTGTTCAAAACCTGGATCAAATCTATTTCAAGAACTTTCCTAATGGATACGACGCTATAGCCATGAAAAGAGTATTCAGGAGGTACGGGGTTTTGGGAATGTTTTTGCTGCTAGGAAGCGGAACACACGTAATCGGAACTTTGGTTATGTGTCTATTGATGATTCTTTACCGGTACATGAGGCTTTATATCGATTAAACGATATTACGATCGGAGTAATTTGTCTTCGGGCTCATAAGGCATGGTATTCTACTATAGCGGATATCGTAAAGGATAGGGCACTAGTAAATAGAAATGTAAACCGACTTCCTGTTTACAGGCCATTCATTGGTTCCCCAAGAGATGAAAGATCATTTGCTAGAATGGTTTCCCCAGAAGCGAGAACCCCAAATGTCGAAGAGGAGGTTGAGCCTAAAATCGCGAGTTGGGTACCTCTTAGCTGTTTGGCTATGGTTCAAAACGTCCAGGATATCTTGACTCTATTTGAGACCATACGTGAAAGGGACTATTGTGTAAAGAGTGTGGCAGTAGCTGGAGATAACAGAATATTTTTCAGGATGTGGATGTTATGAAAGCATTCATCGATGGTGTTTGGAAGAAGTTTGAGGTTATCAAAGAATTAGTAGAACCCTTTAATGGTGATTTTGTGCCAAGTGGGTGTCTTATGTATGTGGACTTTTCGGGGTTGCCACTAGTTATTATTACGGTGGACTGGTTGAGAAAATTTGGAAGTCAATTTGGATCGGTAATTGTGAGCGGACGACGACCCGCGCGGCTACGTGCGCGGGGGCCGTACCCGGTCGGATCGGCCCGTTTTTTTTGTGTGTCGGGGAGATGAGTGATGTGATTGGAAAGAAAATGATTTTGCTTATTGTAATGCTTAATAGATACGAGATCGAAATCCCGTACTTAGAATAGAGTCGCCACCCGGTTCAGCTCAACCGGGAAATTTTCGGTACGATTTTCCCACCGGGTGGTTGGACCATACCTTAAGTAGAGATTCCGAGTTCGGATGATGTTATCTACTTTTCATTAGGCCAAGTTAGGATACTTAATTCTTTCTTAATCGGTTTAATCCTCCCTATTTATTTGTATTTTCAGTTATTTTGTGGTTTTCGCATTTATCAAGCAATTGAAGAGGTAAATAAAATATTTACAATCGTAAAAGAAAAGTAAGTGCGGAAAGTAGAATTATTACAAGGTTTTCAAGTCCTGTACATTTTCTACGTAATAAATAAAATACCCGAATGTCCGATATACACCTACCTGCAGAGGATAGTTGACACGAATATGGCATATCTTATTTATAATATCATAAAGCCCAATTGAATGGCTAAAATGAGGTTCGAATGGCGTTTGAGGGGAAATTCCATTTTTGTCCAAATTTCAGATTCGATTGTTGCTTTAATCGGATTACAAATGAACATACCACTTGTTGTGGGGCGGGTCTGTTTTCAGGAGGTTTCGAACCTCCATCGTTGCACTTTAGGTCCTAGCTTTAGAAAATAAATTAATTTGGAAATAAATGAAAACAATACTGCTGTACGGAAAGCCATGTCGCCGATGACATCTGATGCCGCCGATGACATAGTTGATGTCGCTGGCAGCATGGATGATGCCGCCGGCGATATAGATTATGTCACAGGCGACATCAGCATGCAGATGGGCACAGGGCTTTCTGAGTATCGTAAAGAAAGGGTTCTGCGGGAAAGTGAGGTCTCCGGGGAATGTGATGCTAACGGCGGTACCAACGATGTCTCTCGCGACATGGATGATACAGCCAGCAACATCGCATGTCTACGGCGACTCCAATTTCTTGCCACAGCAGCGGTTTGCAGTCAAAGTGACCGAAAACTCAAAAAAAAGAACACAAATCAACAAAAATTAGTGCAAAACAATAATAATAATGCCAAAGCTATGAGACTCAGGATTTTCACCTCGGGGTTGTGAATCCATCTCTTCGTGATCCGAATAAAACACCTCCGGGGAGCTTGTTACGATGATTTAATAATGATTTTAAGTGTCTTTTGGTTTCTAAGTTCTACTAAGATGATTTTGACTTAAAGTTTTGTCGATTTTAACTCACAATCAGAGAGTTCAAAGAAGAAAAAACAGGAAAAAATGGGTCGGAATCCCGTTTTTTTTTTCTGTTTTATCTAATTCTTATCTCACTCTCATCTATTTTCACCTTAAAAATCCCTTTTCTTTTTTTCTTTTCTCCTCTTTTTAAGTGCAGCCCAAGGTGCCTTTTTATACGTGGAATGGGGTGCTTTTTGGGGCCTTTTTTAATAATTCCACCGAAAGTGGTCGAAAAGGCTATCTGCAAGAGGACCCGCTTCGAGTCATGTCGCCGGTGACTCATGTCGCCGGCGGTATGATCGATGTCGCCGGCGGTATGATGATATCGCCGGCGACATGGGTGATGCTTTTGGCGGCATCAGCCTTCAGCATGCCTTCAGTTAGTGGGTCAAAAAAAGCCAAAAAGTCGGGAAAAGTGGCCTAATAGTGGAAAAAAGGCATCTTTATGACTTTTAACAATATTTTAAATGGTATTTTCTATTTGGGTGTAAATCATCGGTTCAAGCTCCTACCAAACGCGTTATCGGCTACGCCAAACTGGATTCTACTAATTATAAAATTCACAAGGAATATTATTTTGGTAATAAAAATTCTGAAAAGAACTTTTATTTTGAGGTATTAAAATCGGGTACACGTCATCATCGTCTCGCGAGAGGGACTGTAAAATCCCGTGCTCACAGGCTGCCCCTCGGGGGATTACTGCTGCCATAGGTCAGTATGATCACATGAAAGAGCAAGGGATAGGAATGATACCTGAGGGATGACTGGTTTGTCCCGAGGTCGGACTTTGTCGATTGTTTGTCCCTTGGTCGGACTCACGCTTTGGCGATCATTTGTCCCTTGGTCGGACTCACGCTGTGTTGACTGTTCGTCCCTTGGTCAGACTCACGCTGTGCAGGTTGCCCCTTGGTCGAACTTGCGCTTTGTAGGTTGCCCCTTGGTCGGGTTTGTGCTTTGTGGAGAATTCGCCTTTGGTCGGGCTTGTCGCTTTGTATAGTGATTGGCCTTTGATCGGACTTGCGTTTGGTATAGTGATTGTCCTTTGGTTGGGCTTTCACTTTGCAGAGATTGCCCTTCGGTTGGGCTTTTGTATTTGGGTATAGTGATTGTCCTTTGGCCGGACTTTCACTTTGAAGAGATTGCCCTTCGGTTGGGCTCGTGTTTTGAAGAGATTGCCCTTCGGTTGGGCTCACGTTTTGAAGAGATTGCCCTTCAGTTGGGCTCGTGTTTTGAAGAGATTGCCCTTCGGTTGGGCTCGCGTTTTGAAGAGATTGCCCTTTGGTTGGGCTCGCGTTTTGAAGAGATCGCCCTTCGATTGGGCTTTCGTTCTGAAGAGATTGCCCTTCGATTGGGCTTTCGTTTTGAAGAGATTGCCCTTTGCTTGGGCTTTTATTTTGAAGAGATAGTTTGGAGGGGCAACATCGCCGGCGACATAACTGATATCGCCGGTGGTATGGCTTTATATCGCCGGCGGTATGGATGCCACATGGCAGCTTTGATTGGTCAGATAATTTTAAAATTTGAACTTAATGAGGCGATGTCGCCGACGGCATGACTGATATCGCCGGCGGCATGACTGATATCGCCGGCGGCATAGACAAACAGTTTCAGATAAATTAAAACTCATCGAATTCCGCGCGGCAGTTTATAAAAGGTTTGGAACTCTCTTCTTCCCCATTCTTTCTCAAAACCGCATGTCTCTCCATCTCTTCTCCAATTTCTTTGTCTTTGAAATTATGAAGAGAATTAGCAAGGCTTTTAGGGGTAAATCCAAGGCTAGGGACTTCCGTTGAGGGACTGAAAATCCTTTCCGTTCCTACTGCATATGGTCTGAAGGAGACGGCCAAAATGTACGGCTATGGCATTAACTCTCCTATCACCAATCTGACTCCGGAGAAGGAGAAACACCTCTCTTATATCCAGGTAATTCCACAAAAACCCGAATTACTTCTTTTTGAATTCGATGTGATTTTGCCTTAGATTTGTAAACATGCCATGATAGGTTCGATTTTTGCCTTGTTCTTCGATTGATTTGGGTTTAAAGTGGAATATATCAGTCATATTATATGCTTTTAGGATCGATTTTTGCCTTGTGGTTCGATTGATTTGGGATTTTTGTGATTTTTGGCACTACGGGTGCGATTTAGGGAGAAAACAGGTTCTGCCCGTGCTGAGTGATGCCGCTGGCAACATCAGTGTTGTTACTGGTAGCATCAGTCCTTGCGAAAGGCTTTATGGGAGTCTGATGTCATTTTTGTTTAAGGCGATGTCGCCGGCGATATGAACCATGCCGCTGGCGGTATGGGCTGATGCCGCCGGCGATATTGCTTCTAACAGAGGCGACATCAGCAGCCTTTTTGATAGAAATGCACTGAATTGATCCGTTCCATTTTTTATTTTGCAGCCATACGAACTGACTTACATAGGGGGGATTGGTACCATCGGTGAGTGGTGGCACCACATCTCAGAGAATGATCTTGAGCTTGCGCTTGCAATTAATGAGACAGGGTTTGGGGAGTTAGCCCAGATCATGCCCCTGTTAATGCCTAAGCTTCCTCATTCTTCAGTAACGGCCCTGACTGAAAGGTGGTCTGAGACTACTCATACCTTCCATTTCTCCTTTGGGGAAGTCACAATTACCCCTTCTGATGTGGTAGCCATGACCGGTCTTCCTTGGACGGATGAGGTTATACATTTTGACGTCTACATGGACAAGTACCATGTTGAGAGGCCCGTGGTCAGGCGGGTAAAGGAGCTGTTCGGTCTGAAGCCCGTTTCTGGGCGGCTGTCCTATGGTGAGTTATACCGTTATTGGACCCGGGTGGATGTGATGCCCGAGGAGGAAAGGGAGGCATGTGTCCATTCCTTTGTGATCTCACTACTCATCGTGCTGTTCTTCCCAATCTTGGGGAGTAAGATCAACTACATACTTATAACCGCGGTGGAAGATGTGCCGGGAATCAGGAGGAAGAATTGGCCGAGGGCCATCTTGGCCCAATTGTACCACGGGCTGGACGTGGGAGCCCGGAAGAATGAAAAAGCCCTTCGCCTTTGCCATCTGCTACTCCAGGTATAGATTTTTGGAAATATTTCCCTTGATAACATGTGTTCTTATTTATTGCATGACGTCCTTTGAATTGATCGGTCGTTATTTGTGCAGGCTTGGGCGTTCGAGCATCAGATCCTTTCGCCGATGGAGTTTAAGAAGGTTGTGCCACCGAACTCTCATTTCCTTGCCCGCTGGTGCGGGGGTATCGGTGGGAAGGCCAAATACCCTACGCTGTATAGGGAGGTCCTAAGAAGCGCGTGATTGAGTTCGGTATGCGATTTTTTTTTGTTTTTTTTTTTTGGTCTATGGGCTTATGTTGGTTGTTTTGGTGTAGCTCGTCTTGGACCCGTTCGATGGGGTGGAGAATTTGGCTGAGGTTGCACGGGTTCGGAGGGAGGTGGATGACCGCCGGTTTGTGATTGAGTGCCCCCTGTCCCAGCAGTGGTATCTGGGCGAGCGCGTCCGGGGTTGGAGGTCCCTTCCGGTTGCTGCTAGACCGGTGCCTGCTGATCCTCCGCGGGGCTTGTGGTGGCCTCACTTGGTGATTTCTGCCGAGGCCGACAAAGCCGATTATATTGAAGGGAACGGCCGAGTAATCCCTAGCGTTCCTGGCCTCTACGAGCGGCTTTTTCAGCATCTACTCCCCGTGTGTCCTCGTATCCATGGCAACGATACAATTGAGTATCATAACGAGCAATGATTGGAGGACGAAAAGAGGCACCTCGGAGGCATTGTGGAGGATGATGATGAGGATGATGATGAAGATGAAGCGCTAGAAGGGGATGTTGCGGTCGACCCTGAGGGGGGGGACGAGGTAGGCGCGGGTGTAGCTGGCGGGAGCATGCCGATGTCCCAAGGGGAGCAACGTTCTTTCGAGGTATGATTGTGTTTGTGTGTATGCTTTTGAAGTTGTTTAGGGACGTTGTTGACGTGTGACTTTTACGGTCTGCAGGAACCCGCGAGAAAGAGGGGCCGTGATAACCAAAGCGGGACCCGACATTATGGCGTGCTGGAGGGCATAAACTTCGTGGAGGGGAGATTGGTTAATCCATTGGAAACCACCTTCCTATTGATGAACTCCCGAGGCGAATTCTCTCATAGGAATGTTGGTTCGAGCCGGCAAGCCCCGATTTTCGTGCCTGAAAACGCTACCTACGTAAGATCTAATAATCATTTTCTTATTGAGCCATAGATGTGGGTGTCTAAGATTTTGCTTTTTGGATTTGCTAGGTGGCGCGAAGTCATGTGGAGCAACTCGCGGAGAACAATTTTGTTCTCCGGGATACCCTTATTGGGCAATCGCTCCTCGTTCAGGTATTTTATGCACATGTTAGGATGGGATATATGTATGGATGTTATGCATGACATGCAAGGCTGATATTTTCTCCGGTTTGCAGGATTTTTTAGCCCTTTCTTTGTCTGATGCTGACGCAGCCCGGCGGCGGTATGAGGAGGAGACTACAGCTTTACAGCGCCGCGTGAGCGATCTCGAGGGTCAGCTGGCGGCCACTGCCCAAGAATAGAGAATTAAACAAAACCTGGACCGTGCGCACCCCGGGGGTACCAGTCGTAGGGGGGTCAAGAAGCCTGCCGGCCGACGTGCGTTTACAGCGGCTGAGGAGTCTAGTAGTGTTCCCATGACGGCAGGAAGAGAGGAAGACGATGTCGATGATTGGCTCGCAAGTCCTGATGACGTTTCATCCCGTCCAGCCGGTAGTGGCGGGCATGCTTAGTTTTACTTTTCATTTTTGTTTTGCTTTTGAGTTCTTGTTTGTACCTCCGATACATTGGGGTTTTGATATTTGATTTATGGGCTAGACGATTTGGTATAATTTGAGCAATTTGCGCCTCCGGGCTTTTATTCTGAAAATCAATTGCTGCTTGATAAGTCATTAGAAACATAGGATTATTTATAGGCTTTTGTGCAGGTCTGAGACGGCAGAAATGTTTTTGATGTCGCCGGAAAATTCACTCCATATCGCCGGCGGCATGACCCATATCACCCAAATGGATCGAGCTAAAATAATATATACAGGGCTGTCTGAAGTCCATATCGCCGGCGACATCATCTGATATCGCCCTAATTGGCTCTATATCGTCGGCGGCTTCATCCACATCGCCGGTGGCATCAACTTTCCAGTAATCTGACTTCAACCATTCTGTCCACTACTTGTCATGGCAACCCATAATAAAAAACTACGGGGTTTTCTGCAGAGTTTGGGGAATGCCGACTGGAAGAGGCTCGAAAAATTTAGGCTTTGGGGGCTTCGATAGGTCACGGCGTGGCCCGTGAGCCGCGAATTCCTTCGAGCGGTACTGTCCTTTTGGGATCCAATGGACCATGTTTTCCGCTTTTCATCGTTCGAGCTTTGCCCCTTGCTCGAAGAATTCCATGCTATTTTAGGGACACCGTGTCCTAAACGCATTTCTCTAGCATTACCGGACCTTCATTTTGGCATAAATGGAATTCCATGATGGCTATGGAATTTAGATTCTATCGACCCATTTCTATCTCAGTTGCCTGACAGACCTGGTTTTCACCTCGAAGCAGTCTTGGAGTGGTGTCGTGGAGTGTCCCGATCCTATCCTGCTTGGCCATTTATGATGGCCTTGTTACTCATGGCGGAGTTTATGTGTGGAGTGAGCCTGGTTGCTCCGCTCAGGTTAATTTCCCTCATTGGTCCTATGTCGACAGGGGCTTCCCCCGTGGCCGTGGGATTGGCCGATGTTTTGTTAAACATGGACGCTGCTTCTGTTGACTCGTCACTCATTGGGGATCAATTCACATTATTACAGGTATCTCTTGTTCTTTTTGATCCCAGTATTTCTTTCTCCTATCCTTACCCGAGTTCTGCATTTATAGGTCTAGCTGATGGAGAAGCTAAAGCTGAGGGAGGCACCCCGAGGGAATCCAAAAAAGTATCTTCCTGTCCATCTGAGGGAGAGAGGGCTTATGCGGGCCGATTTCGATGAGCTGACATATGACGATTGGGTGGCCATCTTGAGGGGGTATACTGACATGCAGGTTCAGTGGGTTAGTCCATGGTGGAGAATTCAGGATGTGGTCGTAGAATCTTGGGGAGCATGTGTTCAATTGATAGGCTTGGAGAAATCTTCATTTTATACCCCATATCGGCTATGTCATCAGTATGGTAAAAGGCAGAGAGTCCCGATCAAATTGCCCCATAACCAGATCGGAGTTTTCAAAGCTAGGTGGGTCAACCATATTCATGAGAAATGGTCTAGGGAGGCTGTGTTCGAGATTCTGGATTACGATCACCTAGAAACCACTGAAACTGACACATACTACAGAGGATGGCTTGCCGAGATAAGAGGTTTGCCGACCCGTCGAAAGTGGTCATGGGCCCGTTTGGAGGGGGAATGTACGGAGCGAGGGGAGGATCCCCTCTTTTCTAGCTCACCGAGGCGGGTCTCTAGGTACCAAGATGACGATCCGGGAAGTTCGTTTTGAGTCTTGCCATTGTTGGAATCATCAGGTTTTTTTTTAATACTCTAGAATGGAACCAAAATGAACCCTGTTCAAAGCTTGTCGAAGTTGTTTTGAATTTATGAATACAGGATTCACGTAAGCGTAAGCATTTAGATTTTAACAAAAGAGAACTTTTTATTAATCGAGATAAAATAAAGTACATGATGCTTGGTTATCATTTCCATCGACTTAACTCCCGGTGCCGACTAGCCGAGTTCGGTTTTCTAGAAGGCACTCGCTCTGTGCTCACATACCCTAACTTTTGCCTAGATCACCCTGTTCGGGTTTTCGATCTAGCAGGTTTGTCTTATCCCCTAATTTTTGCACGGTTGGTTCATAGAATACCAATCGTCGGGTATCACCCTAATTTTTGCCCTATCAGTGAAAGACTAAAAGTCGGGAGATTATTATGTATGTATCTTTTTGTGTGCTGCTTTTCTAGTTTATTTCTTTTTAAACATGATAACGCTTAAGCCTGTCTTGGTTTACGGGATTTACGAACTCGTTCCCATCCATGTCCATAAGTTTAGCTGCCCCTTTGCTAAGCAGCTTCTTTATCACATATGGTCCTTCCCAGTTTGGCCTGAATTTTCCCCTCGCATCAGTGGTAGAGTGTTTCAACTGCTTGAGGACCAGATCACCGACCTTTAGGGGGAACTTCTGATGTTTTACCCGACTGTTATATGCCCGAGCCACACATTGTTGGTACATCTAGAGGTTGTCAAGGGCCTTCAACCTTTGTTCATCCATCATGTTCAACTGTTCAAACCTTGTCCGAGTCCATTCGGATTCTTCTAACTTAGCCTCCAGGGCAACTCTTAATAAGGTCACCTGAGTTTCAACTGGCAAGACCGCTTCCATTCCGTAGACCAAGGAAAATGGAGTTTGGCCTGTCGGAGTACGTATGCTGGTGCGATATCCCCAAATAGCAAAGTGCAACTTATCCGCCCAATCTCTATAACCGGCTATCATCTTAGAAAGAATCTTCTTTACCGATTTATTGGCTGCCTCAACAGCTCCATTGGCTTGTGGTCTGTATGGAGAAGACCTATGGTGCTCGATCCCATACTTTTCGATTAATGAAGCGGTTGCTCCTTGAAATTGTACCCCATTGTCTGAGACTATATGATGTGGGAGCCCATACCGCGCAAAGATATGCTTTTCTATGAACTTGGCCATCTGCCTGGCAGTTACATTGGTGAAGGATTCGGCTTCAACCCATTTTAAAAAGTAATCTACTGCTACCACAATGAATTTGTGGCCATTCGTTGAGGGAGGACGGATTTCACCGATTATATCTATACCCCATACCGAGAATGGCCAAGGGGTGGATAAGTGATGGAGCTCGGTTGGTGGCAAATGCCGCATATCTCCGTAAATCTGGCATTGGTGGCATCGTTTGACCTGGGCGATACAATCGGCTGTGAGAGTGAGCCAAAAATACCCTAGTCACTGGACCTTCTTTGCGAGGGCAAGACCATTCATATGAGGGCCACAGTCGCCGGCATGGACCTGGATCATTACGTTCTGAGCCTCGGAATCATTAAGGCAATGGAGGAGTAGGCCGTCACTGGTGCACTTGAATAGGTCATTATCTATAATACGAAATTGGGTAGCAAGCCACCGTAGGGTGGTACGGTCCGAGTCGGAAGAAGCTGTGGGGTATTGGCCGGTCCAAAGAAACAAGACTATGTCAGAATACCAACAAGGTTTGGATGAAATGGCGAGAACCGGAGGAGTCGATTGGACACGATATGGGGTCTTGGTGGATAGCAAAACCAACGGGTGGATAGGTTGCTGTTGGGGTCCTTCCCATAAGGACGCGAGAGTGGCGAGAGCATCTGCCATTTGGTTCTCATCTCGAGGGACATGGCGGTACAAGCATGAGGTAAATTTCTCAGACAATTCGCGGACGGCCTCAACATAAGGGCGAAGGGATTCTTCTTTAACTTCCTAATCTCCAATGACCTGACGAACAACTAGAGCCGAATCTCCAATGATGGATACATGGTGTGCCTGAACCTGAAGAAGAGCCTCGAGGCCGAATAGGCAAGCTTCATATTCAGTGCCGTTGTTGGTGATAGCGAATTCTAAACGTTTGGATAATGGGATTATCTCATTATCTGGTGTGATGATGATGACTCCGAGACCTGTTCCTCGGCGGTTTACAGCGCCGTCAAAGTACATTGTCTAATTGTCATCAAGGACTGTAGCAGAGGTGAGCTGTTCATCGGGGAATTCCAAACTTTCCTTATAGTCAGAGCTGAGGGGTTGATTAGCCAAGAATTCGGCTACAGCCCTCCCTTTAATGACCTTTTGGGTTACATATTCAATGTCAAACTCAGATAGGAGAAGTAGCCATCGTGATAATTTACCGGCTAGAGTAGGGGATTGACAAAGAAACTTCATTGGATCAATTTTGGCTACGGCCTGGACTCGATAGGATTGGAAATAATGTTGCAACTTCTTAGTGAGCCAAACCATGGTAGCATAAGTCTTCTCTATAATTGAATATCGGGTTTCATAATCTAATAGCTTCTTACTTAGGTAGTAGATGGCATGCTCGCGCTTATCATCATGTTCTTGGACAAGCATGGCTCCGACGGATGTTTCTTCAATGGCCAGATAAAGGATGAGTGGTTTCCCTGGGATGGGGGGCGTCAAGACCGGTAGATTGACAAGGTATGTCTTGATTCTGTCGAATGCTACTTGGCAGTGATTGTTCCATACCACGGGTTGTTGTTTCTTCAACAACTTAAAGATGGGTTCGCAGACGGTAGTGAGGCGGGCAATGAATCGACTAACATACTGTAAGGACCCTAAAAATGATCGGACCCTTTATCCATCTTAGGGGAAGGCATATCCCTGATGGCTTTGGCTTTGTCTGGGTCCATTTCAATCCCTTTTTGGCTAACCACGTGTCCTAACAGCTTGCCGGAGGTAACTCCAAACACGCATTTCTTTGGATTTAGACGAAGATTGTATTTTTCAATGCGAGTCATGAACTTGTCAAGAACAGCAGGGTGCTCTTCTCGAGTGGCGGATTTCACAATCATGTTGTCCATGTACACTTCCACTTCTTTATGGATCATGTCGTGTAGTAGGGCAGTTATAGCTCGTTGATAAGTGGCTCCGGCATTTTTCAACCCGAAGGGCATTACCT
The DNA here is from genome assembly GCA_947683365.1 of Euphorbia pulcherrima. NCBI lineage: Eukaryota > Viridiplantae > Streptophyta > Magnoliopsida > Malpighiales > Euphorbiaceae > Euphorbia > Euphorbia pulcherrima. The sequence goes on from CANTUS010000009.1 coordinate 46,696,797, forward strand.
TGTAGCAATAAACCCCCCACTCAGTAATGAATGCTGTTTTGACTTTAACGATGATATTAACCAGGATTTGATTGTATCCTGAGAACCCATCCATGAACGAATACATAGCTGCCCTGGCGGCACTGTCAATTAGGACATCGATGTGTGGGAGAGGGAAGTCGTCCTTTGGTGAGGCTTTATTGAGATCTCGAAAGTCTACGCAGACTCGAACTCTACCATCCTTCTTTGGTACTGGGACGATGTTGGACAACCAAGTCGGGTATTCTACTACTTCTATGAATCAAGCTTCGATCAACCTCGAAACCTCTGTCTTAACTTGTTCTGCCCATTCAGGTCTCAACCGGCGGAGCTTCTGTTTGACAGGTCAGAATTTAGGATCAGTTGGGATCCTGTGTTCGGTTATTCATCGATCAACCCCAGGCATGTCTTCGTATGACCAGGCGAAAGCATTAACATGATTCTTAAGCACTTTTATGATCTCACTTTTCTCCTCAGGAGTTAAATCTTTGGAAATGGTTACCATTTTTGGATTGTCATCCATACTTAGGTTTATTTCACTTAATAGAGTTTCACTAATGCCAAAAACGTTATGCGTATTGTTACGTGAATGCATGGATCCATCCGGAAAGACATCAAACAAGTAAGCCGAACGGGAGTTATTCATTACGTAAAAAGCCTCATAAGCGGCATTGTTCGTATCAAAGACATCAGAAATATTAAAAATTACATCATCCACATCTTCCTCCACATGCGGAGGGGCTTCAGCGGCCACGTCGATGGGAGAGGTGTTCTCTATATCATTTGTCAGGGTGGTGCTTAGGTTGCGCTCCCAAGTGGTCCTTTGGGGGGTGGTGCACGACGGCTTCTCAGACAGGTTAGCCTTTTCGATTATAGCCCTGGCGAGTTTTTCTACTATAGCCGTCGTGGCATCTTCTTTCCCATTACCCTTCCAGCCTTTCTTCATCAGCAGTGCTATAGCTCTTGTCACGGTTGCCACGACATCCTCAATTTTTGGATCGATAGACTCACCTTCAGGGTACATCTTATCTTTCCCTTTATCCTTTTTGGAAATCACGTTGATAGGCACGTCAGACTCCGTAGGTTCAGGTTCAGCTAAAACTATCGTGTGACCGGCCTCAAAGTCATAGACATCTTTAAAGATTTCAAAGCCGGGCCACATTTTCCCGTCATGCTCGATTGGTTCGGGCTCCCCTTTATAAAGCCTCTTTCCCTGGATTTCACAAGTAGTGACCATGCGGCAATAACAGTAGGGGATGCGACGATAGGCTTTTCTAGGCTTATACCCCAGTCTAACTCCACGGATGAGGATTTTTGGTTCCAATGCCTCAATAATCCCCTGTTCATGTATTCCTCCACCCCTGCTATGCCTGTAACCAGACTTCTTTATTAGCTTGCCCATACCCGCATGGAGGTAGCTGTGCCAAAGGGGAGGGGGTTTTTGAGCTTTACTAATCATGGCAATCTGGAGGCTCTTTTCTAGGTTAGCTTCGGCTTCCATAACGGCCATGACGGAAGCAGGATCGGCCTCTATAGTTATCATTCTATCACCATGGATTAGCTTGATCTTTTGGTGTAGTGTGGAGGGTACTGCACCCAATGCATGGAGCCATGGCCGGCCAAGCAGCAGAGAATAGGTAACAGGAATGTCAAGGACGGTGAAACGTACATTGTTTGTGACACCTTCGATAGTAACCCCTGCCTCAAAGACCCCAATTATATTGCGCTTTGAATCGTCGTAAGCTCTAATAACAGTGTTGGACCTTTCAAGCATGTCCTCTGACAGTCCCAGATGAGGAAGGATCTTTAAAGGGCATAGGTTTAGGGCAGAGCCATCATCCACCATGACGCACGGGATGACCTTATCAAGAATTTTAACCCGGATGAACAAGGCCCTATTGTGATCCCTTCCTTGAAGTGTAAGATCAAAACTATCAAACACGATCTGAGGCCCTTTTCTTGGGAGAATGCCTTCTCCTATCGTGGCGCACATCTCAACGACCGAGGTGGTCAGATTAGCCTCCAGGTCAAGGAGCCATTTGATCAAACCCTTACGATGCCTTTCTGAGTCAATTACCAGTTGCCAGATGCTGTATTGGGCTTGGGTGTTTTTCAACTGGGTAATGAGGGGGTCAACCTCAAGACTAGTAGGGACAGGTGGAGGTGGAGAAGGGGACCTCGCTGTAGTTCCAACCCTGCCAGGAATCGGGTCTTTGTTTAGACGGAGATACCGGTCTTTCGGCTGATATACACGACCACTCCGGGTAATATTGAGGACATTATCGAGTAAGACGCTCTTGGTGGCTCGCGTCTCAAATAGGTACTGCTGCTCTTTAGAGTCTGAATCTGGGTCTCGTAGTTCATATTTATCCACACTAAAAAGGTCATGGTGGTCGACCTTGAACAAGTTGGTACTTACGGCCTTAGATTCCCGAGCCATTTCCCCATCCTCATCAGAATAGTTCTCCTTTGAAACAAAAGAATCTACACTGAATAGTGCCTTTCCCTCAGCTTTCCTTCTCTTTGCCACAAATGGTTTAGACCTATGACTCTCTTGTTTTGGTTGGCTTGGATCCCTTTCCATTCCTTGAATGGAGTTAACTCCTGGGTTAGCCTGATTGATAAGTTCAAAAACTGAGCAAGATGGAAGACCTGAACCGAAGACCAGGATGAAATTACTACTGCCTTGAGCCTGGGCAAGGAGGTCGAAGACCGTGGCTTCAAGTAAACCAGATTGAACCATTCCGACCTTACTTTCGAAGTTTTGTAAAGGGTTATTCATAGTGCTTGGGGCCTTATCTGGTTCGGCAATCTTTGCCTCGCTAACCAATCGCTGAATAGCTGAGAGTAGGGCCTTGCAGTTGTTGGTTTGGTGCCCCACCTGAACGTGATAATTACAGAATTTATTCTTATCTTCAGGTTTGAGTGGCTTGCATTCTTGAAGGGACTGTATAAAACCCGCTTCCCTCAACCGTTGGAAGATGACCCGCAGGGGCAATTTATAGGGGTTGGTCAAAACAAAAGGGGGCCGAGGAGGCTGGACCGTGGCAATCGTTGATGGAGTTGGATTGGTTGTAAGTGGCGTAGCTGGGGTATGAGAAATGGTTTGGATAGCAGCCAGTGTTTTTGGTTTAGCCGGCGCTAGGGCCGAGGGTTGCGCTTCATTTTTCCTGAACCACGGTTTTCCTGCTCTCTCGGCCTTCTCGCGTTCTGCTTCACGCTCAATTTTTTTCTGCTTTCTCAAACACAGCCTTGTAAGAAAGGAAGGAATCCATAGCCATTTCCTTGCGGAACAAGGGGAGAGATCCTTCGAGGAGTTTGACAATCATTTCCTCAAGGCTAAGCTTAGACTTCATCAAGACCTGGGTTGACATCCACCTGTTGAAGTACTGCTTAAAGGTTTCATTGGGCATTTGACGGACCCTCTCTAGATGTCGGAGGGTCGTCTCCATCATAGTATTGAACCCATAGTGTACTTTCAAAGCCTCAGATAAGAGCATCCAGTCGGCGACAATATGCTGCGGCAAAGTATGGTACCACTCGAGTGCAGGTCCCCGAAGAGAACAAGGAAACATCTCAGCCAACACTTTGTCACTTAGCTTCTTTACGCGCATCACCCTTTTGTACATTATCATGTGAGAGGCGGGTGCTCCCGAGCCATTATAATGAGCCATGTTTGGCATAGTAAAATTATCGGGGACCCAATCCTCGTCCCTTTCAGGTTTTTTATTAATGATGAGGCGGTTGATGTAAGCTTGGATTTCTGGTGTCACGCCCGGAGGTTGCGTGACCTGGTCGCTGACCGGTTTGCGAGAGATGGTCGGGGCTTGGTGTGTCGTGCCCAGAGAATGCACGACCTGGTCGTTGACCGTCTGAGAAGCTATCATTTGTCGAACAAAAGCGGCTACCTCAGGTGTCACACCCGGAGGTTGTGTGACCTGGTCGTTGAATGTTGGAGGCAGCGTAGGACGGACAGTCAGATGGCTGGCAAATGGATTATGGGGGTAAGTGGTGCCTTTAGGAGTTACGACAAAATGCGGAGGTGTGAATGAGGGTAGAGGCCGAGATGATGGGCTTTGGTGATTGAATGTCAGAGGAGTGGAGGTTTGGGCGAAAGGTCTCGGGTTGAAAGGTACAGCTGGTGGAGTGGTTGAAGCCGATAAGAGTGCCGAAGCCTATCCAAACTGGAATGGACTCGTCAAGGGTTGGATTGATTGCAGTACAGGTGCGACAGGTCCCGCCTCTACCAAACTGGTCAGTATCCGTGTTGTACCATTCGGGGCTTGGACGTTAGATGCCGATACTTGATCGGAATTCCTGTTTTCCAGAGCTCGCTTAACTGTTGCTTCAACCGTAGTTTGGATAGAGGCTTGGAAAGCATCTGAGTTTAAGAACTGCATCATAGCACTAGTTAAGTCAAAACCAGGAGGTGGTTGGGATCCTATTCCCGAGCTGGAAGTGGGACCAAAGGGCTCTTCTAGAGGGGGGGTTCCTTCGTTTCTTGGGAAAGACATGGTCGGTCAAGGGGAACTTTGGCTTAACTGAACTCGCTCTGAATCTGATTCCTCGCTGGAATCGATATAGGGGATTCCTTCAACTTTCGTGGTGGTAACCGGGGTCGGAGGATGATGTATCAGGCGATGTTCTATCCTTTTCTAGGCCGGGGTACGACGGTCAGTGCGCCTCCTCCTAGCTGAAATGGTAGGCAGCGGATCAGGCCATACGTGGATTGGTGAATGATATGCGTGGTATGCATGCTTTTTATGCCTTGGGAGTGACGTGTAGTGCGCATGGCTGCACGTAGATGTGGTTAGAGATGATGTGATGGCTCATCCCTCCAACATATATGAGACGTGTGTACTTCACGTCATACATAGCGATATGTGGTGACGCAACGGAGGTACAAGAGAGAGTCCTACACATGTTGCTAAACCTCTTCCACGGGTGGAAGTGGTAAGGGCAAGTTGATTTATTTTCGGTCCTTAAAGCCGATGTATTGGGGTGCATGATCATAGAGCACTTAGCATGCGAATCGGCCTTGTTCCAACCTTTTGACTCCCGCGTAATGCCTCTTTGGGTAATCCTATGGGGAATGATGTGCTAAGGCTTTTTTCTAACGTGGCTTTGGTATAGGGTTGTTGATGTAGAAGGTTCCCGTTTACCTTGATTCCACGTTTACTCAATCACTACCCGAATGGGCGCGGTCATAGGAGTTTACATGTTGGTTAAAACGAGTGATCCACCCACTAGGCATCCTCAATTCCAACAGGGCATGAGTGATACTTTGTGAGCTTCTCTGGTGAAATAGGGTACCTAAAATTACCGAACTATCTACAAGCGTGAGGACAAGACGTCATAAGAAAAGAATGAAGTTTCAATTTGGCCAATGATTTCAATACATCATCAAAATCTTTTAAACTATAAAGGAAGATTCAAGTTTAAAGAAAGTCCCCAGCAGAGTCGCCACTGTGAGCGGACGACGACCCGCGCAGCTGCGTGCGTGGGGGCCGGACCCTGTCTGACCAGCCCCGTTTTTTTTGTGTGTCGGGGAGATGAGTGATGTGATTAGAAAGAAAATGATTTTGCTTATTGTAATGCTTAATAGATACGAGATCGAAATCCCGTACTTGGAATAGAGTCGCCACCCGGTTCAGCTCAACCGGGAAATTTTTGGTACGATTTTCCCACCGGGTGGTTAGACCATACCTTAAGTAGAGATTCCGAGTTCGGATGATGTTATCTACTTTTCATTAGGCCAAGTTAGGATACTTCATTCTTTCTTAATCAGTTTAATCCTCCCTATTTATTTGTATTTTCAGTTATTTTGTGGTTTTCGCACTTATCAAGCAATTGAAGAGGTAAATAAAATATTTACAATCGTAAAAGAAAAGTAAGTGCGGAAAGTAGAATTATTACAAGGTTTTCAAGTCCTGTACATTTTCTACGTAACAAATAAAGTACCCGAATGTCCGATATACACCTACCTGCAGAGGATAGTTGACACGAATATGGCATATCTTATTTATAATATCATAAAGCCCGATTGAATGGCTAAAATGAGGTTCGAATGGCGTTTGAGGGGAAATTCCATTTTTGTCCAAATTTCAGATTCGATTGTTGCTTTAATCGGATTACAAATGAACATACCACTTGTTGTGGGGCGGGTCTATTTTTAGGAGGTTTCGAACCTCCATCGTTGCACTATAGGTCCTAGCTTTAGAAAATAAATTAATTTGGAAATAAACGAAAATAATACTGCTGTACGGAAAGCCATGTCGCCGATGACATCTGATGCCGCCGACGACATAGTTGATGTCGCTGGCGGCATGGATGATGCCGCCGGCGACATAGATTACGTCACAGGCGACATCAGCATGCAGATGGGAACAGGGCTTTCTGAGTATCGTAAAGAAAGGGTTCTGTGGGAAAGCGAGGTCTCCGGGGAATGTGATGCTAACGGCGGTACCAACGATGTCTCTCGCGACATGGATGATACAGCCAGCAACATCGCATGTCTATGGCGACTCCAATTTCTTGCCACAGCAGCGGTTTGCAGTCAAAGTGACCGAAAACTCAAAAAAAAGAACACAAATCAACAAAAATTAGTGCAAAACAATAATAATAATGCCAAAGCTATGAGACTCAGGACTTTCACCTCGGGGTTGTGAATCCACCTCTTCGTGATCCGAATAAAACACCTCCGGGGAGCTTGTTACGATGATTTAGTAATGATTTTAAGTGTCTTTTGGTTTCTAAGTTCTACTAAGATGATTTTGACTTAAAGTTTTGTCGATTTTAACTCACAATCAGAGAGTTCAAAGAAGAAAAAAAGGAAAAAATGGGTCGGAATCCCTTTTTTTCTGTTTTATCTAATTCTTATCTCACTATCATCTATTTTCACCTTAAAAATCCCTTTTCTTTTTTTTCTTTTCTCCTCTTTTTAAGTGCAGCCCAAGGTGCCTTTTTATAGGTTGAATGGGGTGCTTTTTGGGGCCTTTTTTAATAATTCCACCGAAAGTGGTCGAAAAGGCTATCTGCAAGAGGACCCGCTTTGAGTCATGTCGCCGGCGACATGATAATGTCGCCGGCGGTATGATGATATCGCCGGTGACATGGGTGATGCTTTTGGCGGCATCAGCCTTCAGCATGCCTTCAGTTAGTGGGTCAAAAAAAGCCAAAAAGTCGGGGAAAAGTGGCCTAATAGTGGAAAAAAGGCATCTTTATGACTTTTAACAATATTTTAAATGGTATTTTCTATTTGGGTGTAAATCGTCGGTTCAAGCTCCTACTGAACGCGTTATCGGCTACGCCAAACTGGATTCTACCAATTATAAAATTCACAAGGAATATTATTTTGGTAATAAAAATTCTGAAAAGAACTTTTATTTTGAGGTATTAAAATCGGGTACACGTCATCATCGTCTCGCGAGAGGGACTGTAAAATCCCGTGCTCACAGTAATGTCCCTTGATTATGATTGTTTTTTCCCGGATCAAGTTGATGTGGTATCGTGCCTCCTGTTTATTCCGTGAAGGATGAGCAATAAGGAGATAGAGGTGCGATATGGAGTGAAGAGTTATAGGGTTGAAGTGAGTTTCAGACAAGCTATTTCATGCCGATCGGGTGATAAGCCACAAGTGGTGGAGTCAAGTTATACTAGTAAGGTTCGTGAGGATGAGGTGGTAGTAAGGAGGGAGGTTGAAGTGGTAGTGCCTACCCGTGAGGAGACCCGTAGTATTGTTTTAGAGACTGGAGTTATGGGTTCTGTTGTATAGGATAATGGGTTCGGTCTCTTTGAGACCGGATATAGTTAACATGAATACACTAATTTTATCAAGGAATAAAGTAGATTCTGATGGGAACTTTCAGTTCTTTCTTACGGGTCAGAAATTATATTTGTTCCGAAGGCAACTAAGGGCTCACATCATGGAAATTTTGAATGCAACCAAGCCTATATGAGCATGGAAGGGTAGCTTATTATCCAAGTTTTTATCTTTCTTTATGTCGTTGTCTTTTATGTGCTGGAATTGTAGAGGTGGTCTGCGTAATAGGGAGAAACAATAGTTTGTTAAGTCTTGCATTAGAAAGTGGGGTTTACAGTTTTTTAGTTTGTCGGAAACTAAAGCTTGTGATGTTTTGGTCCAGGATATTAGGAAGTTCTGGGGCCATAATGATTTTCTTTTCCATTTTATTCCAGTGAATGGTTTATCGAGGGGGGGGGTTGGTAATTTCGTGGAATAGTTCTTCGTTACAGGGTACTTTGTTGAGATCTAGTGAAAGATGGCTTCTTAAGCATTTTGTGAGTTCTAATATAGATGTTAATGTAGTATTTATGTATGGTTCCACAGATGCGAATGTTAGAAGTGAAATGTGGGCTAAAATTTTGGAAGCTGTTAGTGGTCTTCCATGGGTTATTGTGTATGGCAATTTTTATGAGATTTTGCGGTGTGAAGAACGGTCTAGTGAAGGGGTGACGATGTCGATGATGGATTTGAGGGGTTTTGTAAATGATTGTGAACTGTTTGATATTCCTTTGCATGGTCGTGATTACACATGGTTTAATAGTGTGGCATTTTTTAGAATTGACCGAGTTTTAGTTAGCAGTGACATGGTAGATTTTTGGCCGAACTTGAATTTATCAACGGTTGATTCGGTTTTATTGGATCATTTTCCTATTCTATTTAGATCACGAGTAGTTCTACGTATGGGCCCAAGACCATTTCGCACTTTGAATTATTGGTGGGAAAATGATAATTTCTTATCATTTGTTTCGGCAAAATGGAGAATTATTTGTGGAAAATTTTCGAGTAGGGACATTCATTTCAAATTATGTCACTTGAGAGATTATATTTGACCGTGGCACATGGCAAATTTTGGTAAATTGGAGAGAAAGATTTCAGATTTGGAGTCAAAGATTATTGCCCTAACGTCTAGAGATGTGAATTGACATATAGACATTTCTGAGGGATCAGATTTGATGATTGCCCGTCAGGAATTATTTGAGTCTTGGCGTTCTTTAGAAAGCATGAGGCAACAACAATCACGCATTGAATGGGCGCTTTTAGGGGATAAAAATACAAAATTTTTCCATAGGGTGGCTTTGAGTAGGGCCCGGTCTAATCAAATTTTGTATATGGATGTTAACGGGTCTCTTGTCCATGACTCGCATCTGATCGTGGAGGCCATTAGGGGTTTCTACACCCGTTTGTTTGAGGTAAGGGAAACAACCCCATTTTACTTCAGTAAGTTGATTTTCAGCCATGTAGATGATGCATCAAACACTAGTATTATGGCACCTTTTTGTGAAGAGGAGGTTTGGACGGCGGTCAATTCTTGCAATGAAAATAAGGCACCAGATCCGGATGGTTTCAACTTTTATTTTTATAAGAGGTTCTGGAATGAAATAAAAGGTGAGGTATTGGAGTTTTTTAACCGCTTTCATGTGTCTGAGACAATTCTTGATAACATTATGACCTCCTTCACGGTTCTTATTCCAAAAATCCCAGGTACGTCTTAATTGGCTAATTTTAGACCAATTGCTTTGATTCATGGGATATATAAACTGTTGGCAAAAGTTCTATCTTTGAGGTTATAGCCCTTGCTACCATAACTATTATCGAAGAACCAGTTCATTTTTATCGAAGGTAGAAATATTCATGGGTGTTCTTTTATTGCATCTAAAATTATTCACTTTGTTCATAAGAGCCGACAATCATGCTTTGTTTTGAAATTGGAATTTGAAAAAGCATATAATAGCATATCATGGTCACACATTGATGAAGTTTTAGGGAGCATGGGTTTTGATAGGAAGTGGGTCTTATGGTTAAGAAGTTATCGTATGAATTCCACTAGTTTGATTTTGTTTAATGGATCTCCAACTGACCCAAATAATATTGGGCGAGGCGTGAAGCAAGGTGATCCGTTGTCTCCATCGATTTTTGTTCTAGCTGTGGAGGGTCTAAAATGCCTTATTGATGTTGCCGTTTAGGAAGGAATTGTCCCGGGATTCTGTATTTTAGGTTCATTAGAGGATTTTTGCATTTTGCAATTTGCGGATGATACGTTGTGTTTTATTCCACCTGTTGAGTCGACCTTTAAGGGGTTTATTAGAATTTTACAGTGTTTTGAATTGATCTCTAGTCTTTGGATTAATTTTCATAAGTCATCTTCAATGGGAATTAATTTAGACCCTCATCAGTTGCAAGTTTGTGCAGACTTAGTGGGTTGTAAGGTGGAGTCCTTCCCAATAAAGTATTTGGGCATTCTGCTTGGCTTCAAGAGGATTCCGGTGCCATGTTGGAATCTGCTAGTGGCAAAATTTTAATTAAGGTTAGCAACATGGAAGGGCGGGGGTTTATCCTAAATCGGGAGACTGGTACTCATTAAATCAGTGCTTTCCTCGATACCGATCTACTTACTATCCCTATTTAAAATGCCGGTTGCCATTAATGACAAATTGGTTGGTTTGATGAGGAATTTTCTATGGAAAGGTGATGCGGCAGTGCTGGGTTTATACAAAGTGAGTTGGCCTAATATGTGTCTCCTGAAAGAATTGGGAGGGTTGGGTATTCAAAATCTAACGGTGGTGAATGCTAGTTTACTTTTAAAGTGGCTTTGGAAGTTATGTGTTGGAAATGCAAATTCATTGTTATTTGAAAGTTGTGCTAAACCGTATGGCTTTTCATCATGGTACGATGTCAAATTTTCAGCTCCTACTCGAGTGTCGTATATTTGGAAAGGAGTTATCTCATGTTGTGTGGAAGATGGGTTAGCGTGGAATGTTTTTTCTTTGAACATTAGGGTTAAGGTGGGTAATGGTAAAGACAGCCTATTTTGGCATGATATTTAGGTTGAGGATTTGCCGTTGGTGGGTGTCTTTCTGAATCTTTACGCATGTTGTAATCGCAAGTTCGCTTCGATTGAAATGGGGTGTTCAAGCATAATTGGGAGAGATGCTTTTTGGAGGCTGTTTTGGAAGAGGAGCTTATGCTTTGTAGCTCAAGAAAGGTGTAGGCTGTTAAGGATGAAAATTAATAATGTTTTCCTGAATATTTTTAATTTGGGGCGTAATGGGGATGACGTAACTGATTGGCCGCACCCGGTATTCTCTTTATCGCGTGATGCTTTCTCGTGGGGAGTTGGACAACTAAAATGTTTTTCATCAAGGGCGTTCTTTGAAGCTTATTTTCGAGACCCAAGATGGCGGAATACCCATGTTGATTTTTCGTTGATATGGTCCTCTTCAATTTCGCCTAGAGTCCGATTTTTTGGGTGGCTAGCGTTTCATGAGTGCTTACCAACTACTGAATTTTTGTTGAGGTGGGGATGTGTAGTGTTCTTAGAAAATAAATGCCCTTTTTGTACGGAGGTGGGGACGACAGATCATGCATTATTTCATTGTGCGGAGAGCTCGAGGTATTAGAGATGCTTATTTCGGCAGCTAAATACTCAAGTTACGATCCCGAGATCCGGTAGTGGCTTCCTGCGATTGTGGCGTTCCTATTTTAAGCAAGGAGAGTTTCGCGAATTCACTACTTCAGTTTGGTTTATTGTTTGTTGGTCTATTTGGAAAAGAAGAAACCATTACGTGTTTGAAGGGGTTCTCCCACGACCAGATCCTCTTCTTTATAGTTTAAATTTATGTTGGTTTTCTTTTCAAATGTAAATGTAGAAAGCTTAGTTTTGTTTTTTCGGATCATTTTTGTAATTCGGCCCTTTTTATAGCATAGGGCTGTAATTTTTTTGTTGATCTCATCTTGTGATCAACACTTTATATTAATAAAAAGAGTGGTGGGTGTTTTGTAGGTAAGGGGAGGCATCAAACTAGTTGGGACGTCCGCCCCGAAATTTTTACCCGCCCCAAACTTTTTTCTTTCAGAGGGACACAACGTTCCTCCGGGGGTTTTTCAAAAAAAAAGTTGGCTATTAATTGTATTAGTTGGAGGTGGTGGTGAGTAATTGTGTTAGTTGAGAGTTGTATCATTCACCTATAAATAGGTGAGTTGTTTAGTTGTTTTTCATCCACAAAAATAAGAACTTCTTTAGAGAGAAAAGAAGTAAAGAGTGAGTTATAGTTTTGTATTTTGAGTGAGAGTGTTCTTGTAATATCTACAAGTTTAATAAAATTTGTTCATTTGAGTGTTTTAATTCCAACAAAGTGGAACCAGAGCTAGGTTGAGAGCTCGAGTCCTCCTCCTGGAAAGAATTTTTTTTTTGAGTGTGGAAAAATCGAGTTGAAACTGCCCAGGTGTTGCAATACGTCCAGTGTGTTGCAAAAGATTCCAAAAAGTGTCACAACAGCCCTTGTACGTCTAGAAAAGCTATTTAAGTAAGATGGCAAATAGCGTGGCATCGTTTCAAGTTCCAACACTTAACAACAACAACTATGACAATTAGAGTATCAAGATGAAGGCTCTTCTCGGTGCGCATGGTGTCTGGGATAGCATAGAGAAAGGTTTCAAGGAGCTCAAAAATGAAGCCTTTCTCACGCCAGATCAAGCTACAACTTTGAAGGAATCTCGAAAGAGAGACAAGAAAGCTCTCTTCCTCATATATCAAGCATTAGATGATGATAGTTTGAAAAGATTTCAAGTGCAACTTCCTCCAACCAAGCATGGGAGAAGCTACAAACCTCTTATAAAGGAGTCGAAAAGGTGAAGAAGGTTCATCTCCAAACACTAAGAGGTGAGTTTGAATCCTTGCACATGAAACCATCCAAGTCTATCTCTGAATACTTTTCTAGAGTAGCAGCTGTTTTTAATCAATTGAAAAGGAACGGTGAGAAGTTAGAAGATGTAAGAATAATAGAGAAGATACTCCGCTCGTTGGATCCCAAATTTGAGCACATCATGGTGACGATTGAAGAAACCAAAGAATTAGAGGAAATAATGATCGAGGAACTCCAAGGATCACTACAAGCCTATGAAGAAAAGCACAAGAAGAAACAAGGTATCTCTTAGCAACTCCTTAAGCTACAACTCAAGGATACGAGTGAAGGTCAAGGCAATGGTAGAAACAACCATGGAAGAGGCAAAGGTAGAGGACGAGGTGGTAGCCGTGGTCGTGGACAAAGTTGGAATTACAATAACAATTCTAGCGATAACTATGAGAAAGGAGAAAGTTCCACACTAGGTCGCGAAAGAGGCAATTCGAATGTGAGGTATGACAAATCTCAAGTCCGGTGCTATAATTGTCAAAAGTTTGGGCATTATGCTTTAGAATGTAGAACTCCTAACAATCAAGTCGAGGAGAAGGAGAATTTCGTGGAGGAGAAGATCAAGGAGAAAGAAGTGTTATTACTAGCATATAACAACAACAATGATCATCAAGACAACACATGGTATCTCAACACCGGTGCAAGTAACCACATGTGTGGAAGAAGGAACATGTTCGTGGAGCTCAATGAAGTAGTAAGCAATGATGTCTCATTTGGAGATGACAGCTAGATAACAGTGAAGGGAAGAGGTATTGTCCTTTTTAGAGCAAAAGATGATAGCCACCAAATGGTTTCAAATGTCTACTCTATACCTGGTATAAAATGCAACATTCTTAGTTTGGGCTAACTCTAAGAAAAAGGCTATATTATTCATATGAAAGATTGTAGTCTTTTTATAAGAGATGCAACGGGAATCTAATCACCAAGGTATAGATGTCAAAGAAGAGAATGTTCCCTTTGAATATTAGAAATGATACTGCAAAGTGTCTAAAGACTTATTACAAAGATGCATCATGGCTACGACATCTTCAATTTGGGCATCTAAACTTTGGAGGATTAGGGCTGTTATCCAAGAAGGGAATGGTTAGAGGTTTACCATGTATCAACAATCCCGATCAATTGTGCAAAGGATGTCTACAAGGGAAGCAATTTAGAAGAAGCTTTCCAATGGAGTTAGACTATAGAGCCAAGAAGCTGCTTGAGCTCATCCATACTGACGTGTGTGGTGCTATTTAGCTAAGTTCTCTCGCTAATAGTAACTACTTCCTTCTCTTCATTGATGATTATTGAAGAAAAACTTGGGTATATTTCTTGAAGCAGAAATCAGAAGTATTTGGAGTGTTTCGGAAGTTCAAAGCAGTTGTGGAAAAGGAGAGCGGTCATAAGATCGAGATCTGATCGAGGAGGAGAATTTACATCCTATGAATTCAACAAGTTTTATGTTGCACATTGAATCCATTGACGCTTAATGGTTCCTAGATCCCCCCAGCAAAATGGTATGGTAGAAAGGAAGAATAGAACAATTCTTGACATGGCACGGAGTATGCTCAACAGCAAGAAACTACCCAAGGAGTTTTGGGCGAAAGTAGTGGCATGTGCAGTCTACCTATTAAATCTGTCTCCTACAAGAAGTGTGTGGGAAAAAAACCACAAGAAGCATGGATCAAAAGAAAGCCCGGAATTTCCCATCTTCGAGTCTTTAGGAGCATAGCTCATGTTCATGTACCAGATGAGAATCGAACCAAGCTTAATGACAAAAGCAAAAGTTTTATTTTCATCAGTTATGACTCAAGCTCAAAAGGCTATAGGCTATATAATCCGAATGACAAGAAGTTTGTGATCAACCGAGAGGTGATATTTGATGAAGAAGGAGAATGGAACTTTGATTCTCAAACGGAAGACTACAACTTTTCCCCATTCGAGGAAGATGAGCAGACAACACCTGAGCAACCAAGACAACTTCAACAAAGCCTCACAACTCCACCAACTTCTCCTACTCATAGAGATGGGTCATCATCATGTCCATCCTCAAATGGGACTGAAGATGAAAGAGAAGTGCATCTTACAAGAAGTCTTCGAGAACTCTATGAGGTGTCTGAACAACTAGACAATCTTACATTATTTTGTCTATTTTTTGATTGCGAGCCAGTGACATTTCAAGAAGCTGCACAAGAGAAAAAGTGGAGAGATGCAATGGACGAAGAAATCAAGGCATTGAGAATAATGATGAACTCACTTCACTTCCCAAAGGACACAAGGCAATAGGTGTCAAATGGGTGTACAAAATAAAGCAGAATGCCAAGGAGGAGATCAAAAGACACAAGGCAAGGCTTGTTGCAAAAGGCTATTGTCAAAAGGCTGGAATTAAGTACGATGAGGTATTCGCTCCAATCGCTCTATTGGAAACTGTCAGACTAATAATTTCCTTAGCGGCTCAAAATAAATGGACAATTCATCAATTGGATGTAAAATCTACCTTCCTAAATGGAGTTCTTAAAGAGGAAGTCTACATTCAGCAACCACCAAGTTACGAAGCCAAAGGTCATAAAGACAAGGTGTTGAAGTTAAAGAAGGCTCTTTATGGGCTAAAACAAGCATCAAGGGCATGGAATAGCAGAATAGACAAGTACTTCCGAGAAAATGGTTTCAATAAATGTCCATATGAGCATGCTTTGTATATCAAGATTAAACATGGAGATATTTTGATCATGTGCCTCTATGTGGACAATTTGATCTTCACCGGAAGCAACCAAAGAATGTTCAATGAATTCAAGAAAGTGATGATGAAGGAGTTCGAGATGATAGACATGGGACTCATGGCATACTACCTCGGCATAGAAGTAAAGCAACAAAAGGATGGAATTTTCATTTCACAAGAAAGCTATGCGAAGGAGATCTTGAAAAAGTTCAAGATGGATAACTGCAAGCTAATAAGCACACCGGTGGAGTACGGGATCAAGATGTCCAAATATGAAGAAGGGGAAAGTGTAGATCCAACATTTTTCAAAAGTTTGGTTGGAAGTCTATTCTATCTTACATGCATGAGGCCAGATATCCTTCATGCAGTCAGATTAGTAAGTCGCTATATGGAGTCACCAACAACCACCCATTTCAAAGCCGCTAAGAAAATTCTTTGCTATTTAAAAGGTACAACTGAATTTGGCTTATTTTATTCAGTATTTAATGATTACATGCTTGTTGGATATAGCGATAGCGATTGCGGTGGAGACATAGATAACCGAAGAACCACTAATGGATTCGTGTTTTTCATGAGAGACACTACTTTCACATGGATGTCAAAGAATCAACTGATTGTAACTTTGTCTACATGTGAAGAAGAATATGTTGCAGCAACCTCGTGCGTCTATCATACAATTTGGCTTAGAAATTTATTGAAGGAGATTGGGTTAATGCAAGAGGAGCTAACTGAGATCCGTGTTGACAACAAGTCAGCCATTGCCTTAGCAAAGAATCTTGTATTCCATGATCGAAGCAAAGACATCGACATCCGCTACCATTACATAAGAGAGTGTGTTACAAGAAGGGAAGTACAAGTTCAATACATGAAGACACAAGATCAAACTATGGATATCTTCACTAAGCCACTCATAAGTGAAAACTACATCAGATTGAGAAGCTCACTCAGAACGACAAGATCAAGTTCAAGGGGGGTGTTGGATTGTAAATGTGATCCATATCAATGGAAACCCAAAATCCAAATCCAATCAATTGGAGTCTAAGCCCACAAATGCAAAATGTAGTTAATTTATTTAGGTATTTTAAGTATGTAGATTTTTGTGTCTGATAACCAAATTGGAGGCTATTAACTGCAACCAATTTGGAGGCCATTAAATTAACTAAATAAGTTGGCTATTAATTGTATTAGTTGGAGGTGGTGGTGAGTAATTGTGTTAGTTGAGAGTTGTATAATTCACCTATAAATAGGTGAGTTGTTTAGCTGTTTTTCATTAACAAAAATAAGAACTTCTTTAGAGAGAAAAAAGTAAAGAGTGAGTTGTAGTTTTGTATTTTGAGTGAGAGTGTTCTTGTAATATCTTCGAGTTTAATAAAAGTTGTTCATTTGAGTGTTTTAATTCCAACAGTAAAATAGCGTCTCCTAAGGCCAATTTAGCTTCTTTGAATTTATGGCATGCCCGTTTAGGTAATCCTTCATTTTCTATGTTAAGCGAACTCTTACTAGTAATAAAATTGCTTACTCATCTTCTCATATTAATTTGTGTTGTGCTTGTTCTACTAGTAAAAATCATAAACTCCCTTTTTCTCGTTCACACTTTCAAGCGTCGGCACCACTTAAATTAATATGCTCTGATGTTTGGGGTCCATCACCCATTGAATCCTTTGATGGATATAGATATTATGTTGTGTTCTTTGATCACTTTACTAAATATAGTTGGGTATATTTTCTTAAAAAGAAATCTGAAGTTCTCTCCACTTTTGTTACCTTTCGCTAATTTTTGAGAAATATTTTAATTCCTCTAATAAAATGTTTCAAGCTGATTGGGGACGGGAATTTAAGGCCTAGACCAAATACCTAACTGAGAATGGAATAACACAAAGAGTATCTTGTTCTTATAACCCAGAACAAAATTGGTGTACTGAACGCAAACATCAACATATAGTTGAAAGTGGACTGGCATATTTATATCATTCACACTTACCAATTAAGTTTGGGACTGTACTTTTTCTTCTGCTATTTATGTTATTAATCGTTTACCTACAGCTATGATTGATTTTGATAGCCCTTATCATGTATTGTTTGGTCAGGTTCCTGATTATTCTTTTTTGCATACCTTGGTAGATTTTGAAAGAAGAGAGGGTGATAGGAGACAACCCTAACCCTGGCCGCCGGTTTTGTCCCCCCTAAAATCTGCCATTGCAATCATGCTCCGGCCACCATTCCATCACTCTTTGCTATGGATGCTTCATACCTTTTGTTCTATTGCAATACCAAGGACAAGATCCCGGCCATCAAACAACCTGCTATTTCAGAACTCAAAAATCCAAACGCTAATCCATAAAAGAGTCATCTTTCTTATGTGGCTGTTCTCAACCACGAGACTTTATGTTCCACCGGAAAAACAACTGATAAGAGGGTCTCATCCATCATCTCGGATGTCGGGGATGGGTATAAGGCCATCAAAATCACTGAAGAATTCTACAAGGACTGAATTTCAGCCAGTCAACATTCTACTATCGGCAGATTAACGGTTATGAAAGGTGATTCGCCATGGAAACACATTGATCTTAAGCTCAAACTTAACTCAATCTAGAGTCAGAAGATAGATTGGAAATTAATATCATTGGGGAAAGGTTTTTAGCATATAATTATGCCCTCGGCGGAAGCTCTACAGAAGATTTGGTCTACAGGAAACTTAAACCTAAAACCTGGAATCATGAGGTTCTCGGTTTGGAAGGCGGATTTTGACCCTACAATATATAAATAGACATCTTCACAGGTATGGATTTGATTACATAATCTTCCATGGAAATTTTGGGATCGGCAATTACTTTCGAGTGTTGCACAAACTATCGGGTTTCCACTCCATTTTGATCACAACACAATCGAAGGGGAATTTGGCCATTATGCCCGCATATTGTTGGATATTGATCTTTTAAAACCTATAATAGAGCAAGTTAGGGTTGATACAACGGAAAAAAATTTTTGGGTGTCGGTGGAGTTAGAAAACATTCTAGTTTTTTGTTTGACATGCCAATCTATTGGTCATACTATAGCTAATTGTAGAAGGAACCAGTCTCAGGAAAAGTAACCTGGTAATCAAAGGAGCATTCCCAAGGTTGGGGCAATACAGAAGGGTGCTCAATCTAATCATGAAAACTCAAAACAACCTGATCTGGGTTCAACTCAGAGAACGAATGTTTGGAATAGAAAAAAATACAACTCTATTCTGAAGGAAACATCTCATATCAATGGTAATTTCGAGAGATCTAAGTTAGCTTTACCAACCAACAATCGTGAAGTCAGTCTGGAGATTGAGGTAGTGGTTATTGAGACAATTGAGGCTGCAGCTACTACGGTGATTTAGGCTGCAGCTAACGAGGTGTTTGATTACTCGAAAGATAGAGAAATTCAAGTTGAGGAAAGCCTGCTAAGAAGGGAAAATAAGACCATCTCTTGGGCGGACGAATGTGAATAAAACAACAAAGATTCTGAAAATAATAATGTGGATGCACTTGTTCTACATAACCATCCCAATTTTGCACTCCTCCAACGTAGCAAACAGAGATAACAAGATTTGGAGGAAAGGAATAAAAATGCTGCAATAGTTACAACAACGAATGCCTTTCAAACCTTGGATGGTCTTAATTTTGATGGGATTAACTTGGAAGTATGTTTACAACATGATAAAACTCTTGAAGAGCAGCCTAATGTCTCCCCCGTTGATAGCGCCTCCAATAGCTCGGGTTCTCCGGTTGATAGTGTCTCCAATAGCACGGGGTCTAGTTGGAAACCATTTTCAGTCAAGAAAAAGAAAGGACTAGTGATTGCTACTAGGGAGCAAGTTCAGTGTGGCCATAAGCTGGGATACTAAGATCCTTTTTTAGAGATCTTTCTTTTTTTATTTTTTTGTTTTCTTTTTTTCTTTCTTTTTGTATTTTTCTTTTTTCCTTTTAATAAATTGAGGCCGGGTTTCGATACTCTACCTTTAAATAAAAAAATGTTATCCATGGCTTTGTCCATATTCTAAAAATAAATTATAACCTCGATCTGTGGCATGTATTTTTTTGGGATATAGTAAATTGCATAAAGGCTATTATTGTTTTAATCCTATCAATAATCGGCTTTATATCTTACGTCATGTCTTGTTTGATGAACAGGTTTTTCTAGGTTTGAATTTAAATGATGTTGAATCAAAATCTCATGCTCCTATTGATGACTCGCCAACATATCATTCACCAATCCACACTTCACCTATTCTAAATACACGCCATCTCATACAGCCCATGTTAACCCAATTAATATCCTTCATAATTCACCCTCACCTACAAATAATGCACAACACAACCCCTCCTCTAGAGACCCACCTCCAAATAGTCCCACAACACACTCCCCTTCACCTACTAGCCCTAATAAAAATTACACAGATGCTGACCAATCTCCTGTCTCACCATTTCCTGTGGTATCTCAGACTCGTATCCCTTCCTTTTCTTCGTCGGACTGCGGGCTATCGTTAGTAGTTGATTTACAACATTTTGGCCCTCTTCAAATAAAGTCTAGTGTTGTTCCTTCTACATTGAAACAACATGCAATGGTCACTAGACATCAAACTGGACATTCAAAACCAACTAAGCCCTTTGATCTCAATGCACCGATTATCTCTCCTATTGACCACTAGCCATAGCAGTGCAATAAAAATTCCTGAATGGCATCAAGCAATGGCAGATGAATATACAACTCTTGTCAATAATGGTACATGGGATTTTGTGTCGCCACTTTATCTCAAAACTTGATTGGGTGTCAATGGATATATCGAATTAAAAAGAAGCCTAATGGAACCATTGACCATTACAAAGCAAGGTTAGTTGCTAAGGGATATCATCAATGGCCTAGTATTGATTTTCATAATACATTTAGTCTTGTTGTCAAGCCAGCTACAATTTGTCTCTTGTTCTCAATTGCTGTCTCAAAAATGGGACTATCAAACATCATGATGTGTCCAATGCATTCTTGCATGGTTCGTTGGACAAGCAGGTATTTATGCAATAACCACCAGGATTTGTGGATCCAACTTTTCCAAATTATGTCTGCCAGTTAAAACGATCTTTATATGGACTTAAGCAAGCCC
Organism: Euphorbia pulcherrima; assembly: GCA_947683365.1. NCBI lineage: Eukaryota > Viridiplantae > Streptophyta > Magnoliopsida > Malpighiales > Euphorbiaceae > Euphorbia > Euphorbia pulcherrima. Next base: position 46,717,355 of record CANTUS010000009.1, read on the forward strand.
CTCGCCAATGGCATAAATGTCTCATAGATGCACTTCTGCAGTTTGATTTTTATGCTTCTAAGGCTGATACGTCTTTATATTTTGTGGTTCACTCTAATATTCAGGCCTTTTGCCTTATATATGTTGATGATATTTTGCTTATGGGCAGTGATTCTCAGTTTCTAGTTAAGGTGTTTCATTTTTTGGCAACACGATTTGCGATAAAGGACTTGGGTCGTCCAGATTATTTTCTTGGCATTGAGACACTATGGTGCCCCAACGGCTTGTTTCTTCATCAACATCTGTATGTATTGAATTTACATGACAAATTGCAAACCAATTTCTACTCCAATAAACAATGCTATTCGACTTATAGCTTAAAAGGGTGAACCTTATGATAATCCAACTTTATTTCGGTCTATTGTTGGTGGGTTGCAATATTTAACTTTCACTCATCCGGATTTATCCCATGTGGTGAATCGTGTCTCTCAGTTTTTACACAATCTAAAAGTGGAACATTGGATTACACTCAAATGCATACTTCGTTATCTATAAGGAACCAAGAATTATGGTATATTCATTCACCCTTTAGATTGTGTTCTGACTGGGTATGCTGACGCTGACTGGGTTAGTGATGTTGATGATCGCAAGTCTATTATGGGTTATGCCATCTTTCTTAGTTCAAAATTAATCTCATAGAGTTCTCGCAAGCAAAAAGTTGTATCTTGTTCTTCAACCGAAGATGAATATAGAGCTTTAGCAGCTGCTACTTCTGAGTTGCATTGGTTAGACATTCTTCTTCAGGAAATTCAATTTCCCTCTCTTCGTCTTCCAGTTCTCTTTTGTGACAATATCAGGGCCACTTATCTTACTCTTAACCTTGTCTTTCATCAATGTAGCAAACACCTTGAGATTGATTTCCATTTTGTTTGTGATTTTGTTGCTCAAAAGAAATTGTTTGTTCGGTATCTTTGTTCACTAGATCAAATTGCTCATGTTCTGACCAAGGGTTTAATTGTTAAACAAGAATAAATTAGTGGGTCAATGTATAATGAAATTAATTGCCACACTTAACCCTAATTCTAATTAGGTTATAAATAAGTTAATTAAAAAGAGCGGACTACACTTTTACAACTTAGCATAATCGGCCTCCACCCTAAAACTCATACATTGAGTTTTTGAGGGTTCATGAGTTCTCATTCTTTCATCAGTCCGGCTAGCACTGGTCCCGAATCAAGAGGGGTTTGTGCACGTAATCTTGGAAGGCTTCCACTCTAAAAGCCTAGCCTCAATCAACTTTATCAACTTCTGAGATAGTATAAGTAAGTTCTTTACAGGTTTAGACCACTAAGCTTTTTTTGAAAACCCCTACGAGGAACATCGTGTCCCGCGGGAAGGAAAAAGTTTGAGGCAGGAGAAAATTTTGGGGTAGACATAGAGAAGCACCAAACTCACAACCAATACCCGAGGAAAAATAAGCACACCAAGATAATAAAAAATCGTATCCCTTCCACTGCATTGTAACTAAAATTCCTAACAACAAAAAAGCTTGGGCCCATACACAACAACTACCCACACAATGAAATAGAGCATGTTCCATTGATTCTATTTCATCGCAAAATGGACACTTCTCATCCACAATCACTTGGCATCTGTGATTAAAAAGAAAGACTTTCGTTGGGAGGCGTCCATGAAGCACTAACCAACCAAAAAATTTAACTTTAGGAAGAAGGCAACGTTACACACCAACATGAAATTGCTTTCTGGCTTAGTCTATTGGGGCATCCCATAGAAGCCTGAGCAAAAAGAGCTAGCCGAATAGACATTTTTTGCTCCCAAATCCCATAAGAATCGATCCCCCACCCCTTGAAATACAACTTGTAGCTGCTGCCCCACTTAGGCGCCGTCCTCAACCTTTAAAACCATTGCAGGACAGGTTTTAGCTATCCAATTTTGAAGCTGGGAACACCTATCTCTACTCGAGATCCTCAGATTGCATTTCCAAAAAGGTCTAGAAAAAGCTTCTTCCCCAAATATAAGATTGCACCCAAACTGAATTGTACATCCCTTCCTATTGCAAATGAGAAGCAAATCCGGGAATAGGACAGATAACGATACATTGGCCATCCAATTATCGTGCCAAAATGAACAACAAACCCCGTTACCCACCCTTTCTCTAGTATTCGATTTAAACAACTCCCAATAAGAAGCATTCTTCACACAACATGCTAAAATGTCACGCCACACATGAGACAAACCCATACCTCTGAACACACAATTTAAACCATAATGAACCCTGCTCTCCTACTCTAGCTCTCCAAATCCACTTTAAAAGAAGACTACAATTTACTAATTTAAGGTCCCTAATATACAACCCACCAAGGATTTTTGGTAACGTAATTGTCTCCCAACTCACCCTACATATTCCTTTATTATTTGCATCACCTTTCCACACAAAAATCCCCATTAATTGCACTAGCCTATTATTGATCGTGACTGGCATTTTATTCAATGAGAGCAAATAAATCAGGATAGAGGAAAGAACTGATTTCACGAGAACCACCCGACATGCATATGATAAACATTAACCTTTCGAACTTGACAGCCGATTTTAGAACTTACCAATTAACCCGTTCCAATAAGACACTGGAACACATCTAGTACTAAGAGGGGCACCGAGATAAGTGATAGGGAAACTCTCAACTTTGCAACCTATAATGTTTGCACAGTGATGTAACATAGAGTCTTGCACGTTAATACCCAACACAGAGCTCTTAACAAAATTAATTCGTAATCCTGAAATCAGTTCAAAACAACGTAATAGATGAATAAAAATAGGTAAAAGAGACTCATCTGCTGGTAAAAAGCACATCGTGTCATCTACAAACTGAAGAATTGATATATCCTCCTCTGACCTGTCAATACAAAAACCAGGCAAAAGACCCTTTTGAATGCTTGCATCAAATAGCTGTTTTAAGCATTCCATAGCTAGCACAAAAAGAAATAGAGAAATTGGATCACCTTGTTTAACCCCCCTTCCCAATCTGATTGGGTCCGAAGGACTCCTATTAATAAGGACAAAAGTCATGAAGTTCTCTCCACAGGTCGCCATCCATTTGATCCACCTATCAGAAAATCCCATCCTCCTCAGGACTGCATCAATATATGACCAAGACACACTATCATAAGCTTTATGAAAATCGAGCTTAAGAGCCAAGCAAGATTGGCCATGCCGGTGGATTGATTGCACCACTTCCTAGGCAATGAATGAACACTCATGTATATTACGACCCTTGATAAACACGAACTGATTATCCTAGATCAAATGAGGCAATACTATTTGCAGCCTCCTCGCAAGTACTTTCGAGATAATTTTATATATACCATGGATAAGAGCGATCGGTCTATAGTTCCCTAGTACGGACGAACTTGGCACTTTAGGGATCAAAACAATAAAGGATGATTTGATAGAGTTCAGCATACGAGCAAACATACACAATTCATTGAACACGACCAGCACTTCCAATTTCAATTCACCCCAGAAATGTTTGTAGAAGAAAAAATTAAACCCAACCAGACCCGGGGCTTTACCTTCTTGACAAGCACACACCACCTCCCACACTTCAGCCTCCGTAAAGGCCTCAACCAACCTCAAATTAGTTGTATCATCCACCATTTTAAAATCCAATCCACTCAAATCAAAAGGCACCTCAGCGTTTCTAGAGAACAAATTTGAGTAATAATTCTAAATCGTAGCTCTAATTAGCGTTGGGTTAGAGGAAATAACCCTATCCAGTTCTAGCAGAGAAATCCGATTACCCCTGGCCCTAGCTGACCCCATACGATAGAAAAAATTGTGTTCTCATCCCCAAGCAAGGTCCACTTAACTCTCGATTGTTGATGTCGGATCTTCTCTAAGTTTCGCCGATAGCTAAGCAGAGTCGAACGTACATTCTGAAGTTCCAAATTATTGTCTCCACCAATCAGCCTAGCTACAGTACTAGAAGTCAATGAAATAACTCGCACCTCAAGGTCCTTAATTCCTCTTATATTGTTTTCAAACAAAGATCCTCACGGATTTCAGAATTTCAATTGGTTCCGCCTTCATTGGATTGATTTTTTTTATCATGGAAGCCCTTTAATAACATGACCATAAAAAATAACCATTCCACCAGGCGATAAATATCATATTCAACAATGTCCAAAAAATGTTGGTAAGAAATACCGGTAAAACCATCTGGCCTTGGAGCACTATCGGTAGACATAGAAAAGGCCGTTTGTCGAATCTTATCCTTCGAAGGCATGTGGGTGAGTGATTGATTTTCCTCAAGAGTGATCAAGAAAGGAACAGCCTAGTGCACTAAAGAATTATCATCTATTGTCTGAGACGTGGAAGAAAAATATTCAACCATATGAGAAGAAATACGATCCATGTTATAGTGAACTCCCCGTTGACATTAAGGGCCATGATAGTTGTATTAGATAGACTTTCTGCTAATAGCCATCCAATGAAAAAGGAAGAGTTAATGTCACCCAGCTTAAGCCAAGTGGCTCGACTTTTCTCCGTAAAAAAAGATTTATTTTCTACGTAAAGGATCTTCCAAATCAGTATGAGCTCTCATCTCCTCAGAATGTAAAGACGTTGTAACTTTACTCTCATCAATCTTGAGCTGAATATTCTCAAGGGCAGCCTTGAATTTGCTAATGTTATCATCAAGATGGCCAAAAACCTCCTAGTTCCAGCTGGTTGGCAACCCCGCTCAACCTCAAAATGTATAATAGGATGAATTAAAACATAATACTAAATGTCAAAGTAAAACAAGTGAACCTATACATATCTCGACATCAAATATCATGAACAAAAAGATATAAACAAAATGGTGGATTATGCCACCAAACAAAATGTGAACTTAAACAACCACAATTTGCCAAAGAGAGTGCGCAACGGTTTCCCTCTCTAATATGAGTGACCATAATTTGCATGGAAGCCAAGTTTTGCAAGCATATATCCTAATCCAAATGAACCAACCAAGGAACACATCGGCTTCTTGAGCGAATTATAATACTAACATTGGTGGAATATTTATTTTTTTGAAAAACATAGGTGGAATATTCTCGGTGCTTTACACAAGCAAGGCTGCAATGACATGTTTTGTAGCATGTTCCTTTCCACGGTGTAATATATCATTTAGTGGTAAATTTAGGCTCGATTATTGAATATTTTTTTGTTTCTTTTAATAAAAGATGAAACCTACTAGAAAAGGAAGATTAGTCTAAAGAGGGGGAAAAATTAGGGAGATTGATCGGACGAAGGAAAGAGTTGGTGGATAAATGGATAACATGGTTTTCATGCTTACATAACTCAACCAACCGAAGCAGGAGTTACTGGTCATGCCACCATACAACCACTTAAGAACACAAACCCAAAACCGCCCACACGTACCCTAACCTAAAACCCTTAATTTCTTTGAACTAACCTAACAAAAACTAGTAAGGCATTGAATATTATAAATGAAAAAAATAAAGAGTACAAATGTGTTCAATTATTTAAACCAAAACAGGCTTCTGCCACTCAAATTATTAAAATAAGCTTCTAAATAAAAATCTGGGACCGTATCCCACCAAGTTTGACTATTGGATTGGTGGCCAAAATTGGCAATGGGATTTGTAACTCGATTACCTTCTCTAAAAACATGACTAACAATCACCTGTATATTTTCAAAGTTATGAAGACATGCCAACCACTCCCTATAGATACTCCATGGAACTTTTCTGCTTCGAGACTTCATGATCTGAACGACGGACATAGAATCACTTTATAACCAAACTCTATGCCAACCCCAATCATAGACCACATTCAACGTAACAATGGCAGCTTTCAGCTCCGCCAAGAATGCCAAATTTGTATGAAAGCTAATAGCTTATCCACCTATAAACCTTCCTTGATCATTTTGGTACACACCCCCATAACCAGTCTCATTCGTATTAATCTCCACCAATGCAACTATATTGATCTTGACCCATCCTCTAGGTTGTGGAACCTATGCCACACTAATAATTCTGGGAGCTCTAGGACGTCAGGCAGCCAGCCCAAGATTTGAAAGAATATTATTCTCAACCATAGAATTCCAGTTAAAACCATCACCTAATGAATCGACTCCTCTAATAAGAGTCCATAAGGTACAAAGAAGAAAGTGGATATTCGGTCATTTACCATAAAAAATACATTCATTGCGAGTGCGCCAAGTAATCCAACATATGTTGGCCCAAGCACTTTGTGAAAGCCGTTGGATTTGAGTACTAAATTTTTGAGAAGCTGCCCATTCAAACATATTGATCATGGAGCCATCGAAATCAATGTCCCTCTGAAAAGACAATTAATTCCCATCCAAAGCTATTTAGTGAAAATACAGTCAACAAAAAGGTGAACAAGCGATTCTGTTGCACAATTACATAAAACACACATAGACACAAAATGTAAACCTCTCCTAGTAAGCGAATCATGCGTAGGCAAATAACCACGAACCACTCTCCTGCAAACAAACAAATGAGATGGTGGAATAAAGAGATTCTACATAAATATATAAATTATAGAGAAGACTGAGTGTCTCCTTGAATCCATTGGTAGTAAATCATGTAAACTCCCCTCTTGCCATAGATCCAAAACTTTAGTAGTAAGTCGTCGCTTGTGTTCTTCATCTAAACTAAGTTGATCTGCAATAGTGGGTAATATCCATTCTGAGTTCCAAAAGCTTAAAAGAGTTTTAGTTCCTGGAACCCAATAAATGTTACCTTTAAGAGTATGAAAGATTGTTTTAATGGAACTCCAAAATGACTAATATCCCACCATTTTGGATAACACATATTTTCCAATAAATCACGAACAAAGATTATCAAAGCATAAAGAATGCTCGCATATTATTACCCAAGCAATCTTCCCAAGAAGAGCCTCATTTATGATCTCGCAAAATTTTTAATTCCAATCTATGCAAAATTTTCCGAGTGCATAGAGACCATGGAATCGTCACAATTATCTTCTCCTCAATAGTTCCCTCCCAAATAAAATTACTAGCAGCCTTATTCAATTTATCAATCAACTTAACTGGCCATTTGTAAATAATAAACGAATGAATGAAAACCCCTGTGATGACCTAGTGAACTAAAGTAAGTATTCCCTCCATTGAAAGAGAATTCCCCTTCCATCGAGAAAATTTAGCGAGTGTTACATAAGGAAGCGGTTGTAAATGACAAATTTTAGGCTTACCTTGAAATAGCGGTACACCAAGATATTTAAATGGTAAATGACCAATACACACTCCCATTAAATTTGCAACCTCCATTCTTCCTTTATTATAAACTGAATCCCCAAAATAAATTTTAGATTTTCCCCAATTGACCACTTGTCCCGAAAGACTCTCATAAAGCTTGAGAGCATCATGTATATTACTCATATTGCGCATAGAAGATCTACAAAAATAAGAATATCATTAGCGTATAATAGATGAGAAGGCAATGTTACCACTTTAGTATAATTCATAGGCACAATCTCTTCACGGACCACCATGTTAATCAGATATCTACTGAAAAAATCTTCCATAATTCTAAACAGAATAGGTGAAAGAGGGTCTCCCTGCTTGACTCCTCACGACCAAAAAAAATAACCCTATAAGCCATTGACATCGTAACAGAGATGCATGAAAAGGAGAGAGTACTGCTGATCCAACTAGAGAATTGGGTTGAAAACCTGAAAGAATCCAAAACCCGTAGAAGAAAAGACCAGCTAATAGTGTCAAAATCCTTTCGTATGTCAATTTTCATAGCCGGATTACCACCATAACATTTTTGCCCAACAAATTAACTCCCTTTGAAGCAAGAGCAATGCATTGATGAATACTTCTATTTCAAATAAATCCAAATCGATTAGGAGAAATAATTCTCTCCATAATGATAGATAACTGTGAGCGAATGATGTTTCGGACAGGCTCCGAAGCTGGGCCAGAGGACTTGTCTCCTAAAAATGATGGTGTGATGGTGATAGAAAAATGGTTTTGAATATTTTAGTGTTCAAAAGATACGAGATCAAAATCTCGTACTTAAAATAGAGTCGCCACCCGGTTCATCTCAATCAGGAAATTTTGGTAAGATTTTCCCTCCGGGTGGTAAACCATACCTTAAGTAGAGATTCCGAGTTCAGATGATGTTATCTATTTTACATTGGCCAAGTTAAAAGGCTCCATTCTTTCTTAATCGGTTTTAATCCACCTTATTTATTGTGTTTTCGGTTTGTATATTATTTTCACTTTATCAAGCATTCAAAGCGGTAAATAAATAAATTATTACAGTCATCTAACAAATAAAATGCGGAAATTAAAGAATAATTACAAGGCTTTCCGAATCCTATACATTTGTCTATAAAATAATTAAAACACCTGAAGGCCTACCTTTCATCTATTCTAAATCTACCTACACGAAAATGGTTAGCACAAATACGGTACATTATACGAGGTATGTCACGTAACATGCATAATTAGTGGACAAAACAAGACCCGAGTTAGCGTGAGCATTGCATATTTATTTTTACAATCTACGGAGCCTAATTGGATGGCTAAAAATGGTGTTTGAATGATGTTTTGTGAGAAAATTCCATTATATCCATATTTTAGACTCGATTGTTATTTTAACCGGATTATTAGTGAAAATGCCACATGTTATAGGATGAGGTCTGTTTTCAGATGGTTTTGGACCCTCTTCGTTGCACTGTACATCCTAGCTTTGGAAATTAAAATAGGTCGAAAATAAAACAAAAACTAATCTGCTGTCCAGAACCCCATACCGCCGGCGATATGAATGAGGTCACCAGTGGCATCACTGATGCCGCTGGCGATCTCATTTACACAGGCAGGTCGTATGACATTCTGGATAAATGAGGCCCCTAGCAGTATCACTGAATGGAAGACATTTCGGATGGGGCTGCGAAGCCGGGCAGGTGGACTGGTCTCCTGTAAATAATGTTGAGATAGTGATAGTGAAAATGGTTTTGCATATTTTTATGTTCAAATGACACAAGATCAAAATATGGTACTTAAATTAGAGTCACCACTCGGTTTAACTCAATCGGGAAATTTTGGTATGATTTTCCAACCAGGTGTCGAACATACCTTAAGTAGGGATTCTGAGTTCGGATGATATTATATATTTTACATTGGCCAAGTTAAAAGATTTCATAATTTTTAAACGATTTTAATCCACCCTATTTATTGTGTTTTCGGTTTATAAATTATTACAGTCATCCAAAAATAAATGCAAAAATTAAAATTATTACAAGGCTTTCAAATCCTATACATTTGTCTATACAATAAATAAAATACCTGAAGGCCTAGACATACATCTAACCTAAATCTACCTACACAAAAAGGTTAGCACAGATATGGCACATTGTACGAGATATATGATACATAGCAGCGCCCTCATCAATGGAGTTTGAGGGGCAGGAGCCCCTCATGAGGTCCAAGGGGCAACTTCCCTAGTGGGGTCGAGGGGCGGTAGCCCCTTGGGGGGTTCCAGGGTAGCGCCCTTGATGGGATTCAGGGGAAGAGCTCCTGGCTGGGGTCAAACTACCAGGTTAGCTCAAAATTTTTTATTTTTAAATATAAGTTCCCTTTGAAAAATTCATTTTCTGAACGAATTTTAGGGAAAAGTCAATTTTGGACACGATTATTATTTTAACCAAATTATTAGTGAAAATGCCACATGTTATGTGCTTGGACCATTTTTAGGGAATTCTAAATTCCTATTGTGATATTGTACATGGAAAAAATGAAAAAATGAGAAATCTGGGTCAAAGGGCAACATGCGAGGCTACTGTCTAGAAGTCCATGGTGCCGGCGGCATGGGTGATGTCGTCAGAGGCCTGAGAGAGGCCGTTAGTGGCTTTACATGCTGGCGGTTTCACTAGAGCCGACGGCGGCATTGGTGATACCTCCGGCGGTTTTGAAATCTGTGGAAAATAGATTCAGAAGGTTGGACACAACCGAAAACTCTAAAAATGAATCTGAAACAACAAACAGCAAGAATTAATGCCAAAGAGCTCTTGAGACTCATAAATTTATCTTGGGCCCATGAATCCACATCTTCGTGTTCCAAAGATGCCTCTGAGAATCGTAAAATGATGATTTGGGTAGTGATTTAAAGATTGAACAATGTTTGTCTCGAAAAATCCTATTAGATTGATTTTAACCTAGGATTTCTACAGATTTTAAGTTTAATCTAGGAGATTAGATGAAGAAAAACCAAGAAAACATGAATTAAATCCATTTTCTTACCTCTTCTTCCTTTTCTCTCTTTAAAATCACTACTTCTCACTCTAAAACCTCTCAAGTGTTCTACTGTTGTTCTTCTTCTTTTCTAACCCTTGTTCTTGTGTTTTTAAGTCTAAAAAAGGAGTAAAATCTAACTTTTTAGCGATTATCCGGCAGATATCAAAAAAGTGGAAAACCTGCAGACTGCCCACAGGGGGCACATACCGCTGGCAGCATGGCTCAGGCAGCCGGCAGCTTGAGTAAAGTCACTGGCGGCATGGTTGATGCCGCCGGCGACTTTAGACCCTTGCTAGAAAACTGCCAGTTCGAGCCCACAACTAGAAAAAGGTGCATAAAGGGGCTTTTTAGGATAAAAAGGCAGATTTTAAATTTTGAAATATATTTTAAGGTGTTTTAGGATTTTTTTAGGATATTTAGGGATACTTGGGTGAGAATCCTCGGTTCGAGCTTCCACTGGATGCATTGTCAGACACGCAGAACTGAATTCAAACGTTAATAAAAATTCGAAATGAATTTTTAATGAGGATTAAAATTCAAATATATGTCATCATCGTCTCACGAGAGGGACTGCAAAATCTCGTGCTCACAATAACCTTACCGTAGTAACTTTAGATATAATCTTGAAAGCAAAATTACTCATGATAAAAGGGTGAAAGTCCTCAATATTTACCGCACCATCTTTCTTAAGAATAAGAACCATAATGTTAGAATTCAATCCATGAGGGACAACACCATAAATAAAGAACCAACTGACAATTCCGCAAACATTAGATCCAATAATATCCTAAAAATGCTGATAAAATATGCCAGTAAAACTATCAGGCCCTGGTGAGCTATTCCCATCCATCGAAAACACCCAATTCTTGATTTCAATATTATCAGGGAGCCGAATTAAGGCTTCATTATCCTTATCCACAACCATATGGGGAATAATCTGGTCAATAATATCAAAGTTCAATGCACTTGAGCCATTATTCGAGAAAAGTTTGAATAGAAACTAACCATATGATTAGCAATAGCAGTCTGATCAGTAGTGTGAACTCCATCAACATTCGTACCATGAATAGAAGTACGTGTTTTTTTCACATTAGCAACACAATGAAAAAAATCAGAATTTCCATCACCAAGATTAAGCCATGTAGCCCAACTACTCTCTCTCTCACTCATATAAGTCTCTTTTCGACTAATATTGGCATCAAGATTAGCCTGAGCATCCAGCTCCTCCTCATGTAACTCATTTGTTATTCCCCCACTTGAGATATCCAATTGGATGCGAGCTAAGTCAGCCCTGCTATTCAAAATATTGACATCCAAGTGTCCAAAAACCTCCAAATTCCATCTTCTCAAAACAGGCCTTAAAGTCTTAGGCTTCAATTGAAACAATTGATAAGGTGGTAGAGAAGGAAAAGTGCCATTCTAATGCATTAAAATCACCTCCCAAAGGTTCGAATGATCCAACCACATGGATTGGAATATGAATCTAGCCACCATTTTTTTACCATTCGAACTACTCATAAGTAAAGGATGGTGATCCAGGCGGTATCTTGGCAGCACATTACAAGTCAATTTATCCTAGAAAGAAAAGAACTGCACTGAACCAATGGCCCTATTAATACGACTTTCCACATAATTAGTTCCTCTTTGCCCATTATTCCATCGATTATTTATTTGGTTGAATGATTTTAAAATTATGAAAACTAAATGACAAGTGTGAACTATCGTGGTTGAAAATATGTGGATTTCCCTCGGTGCCTTATAGTACGGTCCACTTGGTTTTTTTATTTAAGCGTGATGGAACTTTTAATTTAAGTTTGCACATTTTAAAAATTTTAATGAATAAAAGAATCAAGGCCCAAATCTCGAAACAAATGATAGAGTCCCCACCCAAGTTATCTACTTGGGAAAGAGTTTTTATACGGTTCCCATTGGGCAGGAGACTCATAGCTTTTGGATTAGAGATTCGGGTATCGGATGAGTGATTTATTTCTCATTTATTTAATTCAAAATTACATTCACCATGTAAACCACTTTCTTTTCATCATTTGGGGAATTATCATAGAAATCCTATTTCTCTACACTCTTTTACACTTGATTCATGCGTTCAACAGTTCATAATAAAGCGCAAGCGGAAAAGGGGGATAAAAATTACAATAGGGGGAAAATCGGGGAATTGTGAGGGAACCTATATATTTATTCTAAGTAATAAAACAAAATAAATAAATTCACCTTTTATCCCTTCTATCCCTATTTTGTTCCTCCTGAAATATCTATTGATGGAAATCCCAGTAGACAATCGGCACAGGAATTTGCAACTAAGGTATAACCTCCTATCTCTCTCTCTTTCGTGAAATCACATTTGACATATTAAATGATAATCTCATGAGGGGCATCCTATAAGCACGGGCTTTTTGGTGACTCACGGAATGATGATGATGTTTTGCTCGGACTTAATATTTGGCCCATTATTCTATTATTTCGGAGTCGAATTGCGTTTGGCAAGTATTCTCGTGTTGAAGTTGGATTTTAACCATTCAGTTCCCTTTAACTAGTTAATTAAAATAGGTGCTTTTAAAAATATATAAAATAAAAAAAATGTTGGTGGCTTTCCTCGCCGTTGCCATCGTCAGTTCCGACGTCGCCATCGGAGTGCCGAGACACTCCTACAGGTGGCGAGATGGGGGGGGGCTCGAGTGGCCACAGAGTGGCCACGTCGCCGATATGCAGCCTTGTGTCGCAAGACACTGCAATGGCAGTGTCTCGCGGTGGTGCGCGGCATCTCACAGCGCTGGAGCGCGGAGAGACATAGCTGCTACAGCGTCTCAGCCTGAGACGCTGCACACACTATGGCCTTTCATCTCCAGTCCTTCTTTCTCTCTCTAAATTTGAATTTGCTAGATTTTTTGGAAATCTTTGGATGTCCAGGGACTAATTGAGCTATTTAGAGTGAGTTAGGCCTGTATAAACCCCTTAAATGACCTGATTTAGAACTTTTTATTTAAGATTTAATTCATCATTTAGAATTTACCAGGTGTTAGAGAGAGAAACCTATATAAAAATTAAGAAATCTGATTATTCGGGATTTTGAAGGGTTATTTAGCTTAATCTTTTAGCTTAATCACTAAAATTAATTAGAAATCTTAAGTTAAAACAGGCTTCAATAGGATTTACAGACTTTTTTTCTCAAAAATCACTAAATTCTGTCACTAAGTTCATCGCTGTTTCGTCAGATTTCATCACAAATTCATCACAAAGTTTCCCAAACAACCGGTTCGAGTCTCAAAACATGGATTCAGGGCCTCTAGGTGACAAAATTGAGTTCTAATCTACTTTGTATTCAGTATAGCTTATTATTTGGCTGTCCTTGGTTATTATTTCAGACTTCTTGACGTTTTTCCGAGCCAAATGCTCCAGTGAGTCTTGAGATGCTCCGGCGTAGCTTGAGATGCTGCAACAGCAGCATCTCAAGTCCTACTACAGCATCTGGACTGCTAAAAATGCCAAAAAGCCCATGTTTTGTGTTTTTAGTCCCTTTTCATCATTTTCTTACGTCTTTTACTCCGGTTTTCACCCAAAAAATTTCCAAAAAGTTTGGTATAATCTGTAATTAATTTTCAACTAATTTTTAATATGTTTTAGATTTTATTATTTATTTAATTGATTAAATCTTTATTTAATGGCTAAAAAATGGGGTTTTCACCAAATAAATCTGAAACAAATCTTTTTATAATAATTAAAAATCCCAAAATATTTTCTCTACTTTTCTTTATTTATTTTGGGTTGTTTAGTTATTTTATTGATTATTAGGTTGTTTAGATGCTTATTTAAAATGCCTGAAAATTGTATTTTGGTCCCGAAAAATCCAAAAATATGTTTTCTCCATGATTAGGCATTCATTTTCTGTCATTTATTTATTTATGCTTTATTTGTGATTTTTCTCGTATATATTTTGCCTCATTTAGAGCTGGGTCCGATTTAGTAAGCTCTGTTAGGACTCGATTTTGCCTTTTTATTTATTTATCAGCTGTATTTACTTTCCCGCATTAGAAAAATGAATAGGTATTTGTGAACCCATGTAATAATTTATTTTCCTACTTTATTTACCTCTTTTGTGTGATGTATGGCTATATAAACCAGAAACTCCAACGATTAATCGGATTTAAATCGCATAAGAACTAAAGTCGCGCTTATTAAAATGTAAACGGTTTTTATTTAATAAATGAAAAGTAAGCAACATCATCCAAATTTGGAATCTCTGTATTAAGGTACGATCCAACCACTAGGTTGGAATATCGTACCCAAATTCCCGGTGGAGCTAAATCGGGTGGCTACACTATCTTAAAATATGGGATTTCAAGTCTTGTATCCCTTAACATGTAAATTGGACTTAAATTCAACATCTACATCAGTTTTACCAATCCATCTTTTATGATGCTAAAATAAGGATCAATCCCTCGGCTCGCTTCACAGCACTCATTATTTTTCCTCCCTCCATGCTCGCATCTCACGCGGTCTAAGGTGCGGGAAAAAGGTCATCCACTCACACCATGTTAGTAAATGTCTTGAAATGGCTTACCTTGATTCTTGATTGATATTATATAAACAAATTTTTTTCCCTCTTTAATCAAGGATCAAGGTGAGCTATGGTTTTTCCCTTATTTATTTGAAATAAGGACCTTGAGAGAAGTGGACTTGGCCCCGAATTTTGAGTTTGAGGTGGCCTTTGCTGTTGAGGGCTGATTTCTTTAAAAAGATGATTTTGCCCCTGAAGTTTGGGACCCATACAGGTGCATTGTAAACCTTTGGGGACTCATACGGGCGGCAAGGACCCATACGGGTGATGATGTCTGGTTTCGCTCGGGTATGCATTTTGGGAGACGGATACTTTTCTTGGCTTTAATCCCTCATGTGAAGTTCCAGTGGTGCCTTCTCCTACCACTCATCCCTTTGAACCCCATGTTAGTGGATTCTAAATTCCCAATTTTTTTTTCTCAACTTTTGTATTTCTTTGATTCGGCATGATTTTAGGGGATCAAAATAGAGCCTAATGCATGTAACTTTAGCCTAGCGATCTTTTAGGATAGCTTTGGTTGAGATTTGGTCAATTTTGGCTATTTAGGAATTTTTCTTGCCATGTTTACTATTTACAGGGACCCTATAGGTCCTATTTTTCATATGGGTGAGGTACTAGGACCCGTATGGGTGGAGTGGACCCATATGAGTCTCGCTTTTTTGGGATAGAATGCCTGAATCTCCATTTTCTACAACTCTTTTTGTAATTGTTGACTTAACCACTATATTCTAACCATGTTGTACTGCTATTTTTCCTTTATAGTTTTCTTCCAAGACTATCAGAGCTTTTAGATTCTGCTGGAAGGGGTATGAGGAGATTCGAACCGCTAGGGATACTGCATTACTGGCTTGCATAAACTCGCTAGGTTTCTCCGAGATTGTTTAGGCTACCCCTTTGGGGCTGAAGACCCTTGCTCCCAATGCCATTTCTGCTTTGACCAAGCGGTGGTTGGAGATGACCCATACATTCTATTTTGTGATCAGGGAGGTTACCGTCACTCAATTGGATATGTGCATACTGATGGGGTTAGCTTGGGGTAGAAAGATCATTCACTTCGATGTGTATGCTTACCATTGGCATTCACGCGTTGAGGTGAAGGACTACGTGGAGCATCTGCTCTGGCTTTCATCTTGGCGGGAAGGACAAGCTTCAGTATGGAGATCTTTATGCCTACTAGAAGGCATAGGTGAGCCTGATTGCTGAGGGCAGGAGAGACCAGTTTGCTAGGTCCTTTCTTTTGACCCACTTGTTGACTGATTTCTTCCACACCTATTCAAGCGGCCTATACTACCGGTTGCTCTCTACTGTGGAGGATATTGCTAGCATGCCTGGCAAGAATTGGTGTTGGGCTATCCTGGCTCAACTATACTATGGCTTGGACAGTGGTGGGGTCAGCAGTTTCAGCTAGAGATTAGCCACTTGCTCCTTCTGGTAAATTCCGAACTTCCTTTATGCTTTCACTTTTTACTTTGCTTGTTTTGATACTGACTTTGATTCTTTTTACAGATGTGGGCCTTTGAGCATCGCTTCATGCCCAAGTTGAGGTTGCTTGGTCAGCCTGAGAGGCCTCATATCATAGTGAGGTGGATGGAACCAGCTTAGTGCCAAGAAGATTTATAGAAAAAGAGCAAAATAAAATGGGATTTCCTTTCACGTGAGTATGGTGCATCCGTAGAACCACCCTTGGAGTATATAGGTGCCAATAAGGCACGTGTGGGTTAGGACAAGATTGAAACAAAAAGAAAAGATAAATCAAGCTAAATAAATGAAAATAGCAAGGAAATAAATTGAGTGTGAGTCTCTTTGAAACTTAGGAGCATCACCTTTATGCCGTGAATCCATTTCGAAGAGATCCCTATGCCAAGAGAGAGTCTAGCCAAAGTAGATGATGAAGTGGTGAATTTAAGATGATTTAGGTGAGTATTAATGTGAACTGAACCTGCCCCAAATCCTAATAAATGAAGTTAGAAACGAATAAAATGTGGACAAAACCTCAAGAAATGGGTTTTCTCCCTATTTTATACCTCTTATACCTCAACTATACCCTTGCTATACCTATGAAAAAACTGCTAGAAATGTTGTTTATATTGTCTAGTATGACTTATTTTCCTAGATCCTTTGAAAATAAGGCAAAAAACCACTATTTATAGGAGGAAATTGGGTCTGAACATAATAAATTGCATTCATGACTGATTTTCTCCAAAAAAAGGCCTGATTTACTAAGAATACTGACTATTTGGGCAAAAATGAGGACCTGTATGGGTCCCTCCAATCTATACGGAGGTGTGGGGCTGTACGGGTCAACCCATGGACTCGTACCCCCAAGGTGTGACCCGTACGGGTCCCTAAAGGAAGTCTAGGTCCCCAACTCTAGCTAAACTCATCTTTGCTATAGTACGAACACCTCTAAGGGATAACACCTGTAAAAATTGCATTATCTAGCTGTCAACATTATTTTACAATAAGGACAGTTAAAATCCAGTACTCACAACTACTATTCTTAGGACACATAATCAACTACGACTATGATAAATCGTTGTCCATTGGTTAATGATGGCCAAATTTCACAAATTATATCTATCCCCCACGCCGAGATAGGCCAAGGAGTAGACAAATTGTGAAGCTCGGACGAGGATAGATGTTGTCTATCTCCATGAATCTGGCACTCGTGACATTTTCTAACTTTGTTGACACAATTGGCATTAATTGTGGTCCAAAAGTATCGCAATCTATGAATTTTCCTTGCCAAAGCCATCCCACTCATGTGTGGGCCTCAATCTCCAAAGTGTATCTGGGTCATTACCTTTTCTTCCTCTTCTTCTGTCAAACATCTCAACAATAAACCTTCGACTCTTCTCTTGAAGAGATCCTCATCTATTAGTCTGAATCGGGTTGCTAACCTCCTGATGGTCATGCGATCTGAACTTGATAATTCCTTAGAACATCTTCCCTCCTTCTAGAATGTCTTAATGTCATTGTACCAACATGCCTTATATTCGTCCATTGTCGTAGCCCAAATTTTCTCATATTATAGGGAACGAGAAGTTTCCATTATCAATGGGTGGATGGGTTGGGTCTCTTCTCCTTCCCACATAGATGTTAATGAAGAATCAGCCATTTGGTTCTTATCCTTTGGTACATGCCGAAAGAAACACCGACTGAACTACACTAACAAATCCAAAACTGCTTCCACATATGGTCTGAGTGACTCTTCTTTGATTTCCCACTCTCCTACAACTTTCTTTATTACTAGGATAGAATCACCGATTACCTTTGCTTCCTTTGCCCCTACCCTCAATAGGGCATCAAGACTGAATAGACAAGCTTCATACTCGGCTCCATTATTGGTGACTGGGAACTCTAGACATTTGCTCAAGGGGATGACCTTTTCTTGGGGCTTGATGATGATTACCCAAAGACCAGCCTCCCTCCGATTTATAGTCCCATCAAAGTATATGATCCATTCAACCTTCTCTACTTCTACTACAGCTAACTACTCATCAAGAAAATCATTATTCTCCATATAGTCAGACTCTATTGGTTGACTTACTAGGAACTCAACCACTGCTCTCCCCTTAATTACCTTCTTCTTGACGTATTTAATGTCAAACTTAGACGGTAAGAGAAGCCATCGAGAGAGCTTCCCTATCAACATGGGTGATTGATAAAGATACTTCATCGGATCCACTTTAGCAACTACTTGAATTCTATATGATTGAAAGTAGTGCCTCAACATTTTGGTCAACCACACCATCACGGTACATGTCTTTTCTGTAATAGTGTACCTTATCTCATATTTTAACAACTTGTTACGCTAATAATAGATAGCATGCCCGCTCTTATCATCTTGCTCTTAAACTAACATTACTCTGACAGATGCTTCTTTTATGGCCAAATAGAGGACATGCGGCTTGCCAAGCATTAGAGGCTTCATGACTGAAGGGCCGATAAGATAAGCCATCATTCTATTGAAAGCTATATGGCATTGTTCGTCCCACTCTATCAGTTCCTTATTTCTCAATAACTTGAAGATTAGCTTGTAAGCCATTGTCAACTTAGTAATAAATTGGCTTACGTATTGAAGCGACCTAATTAACGACCTGACTTTCCTTCCAGTCTTAGGAATAGGCATTTCCTGGATAGCTCTAACCTTGTCGGGGTCAACCTCAATCCCTCTCTAACTGACGACATGACCTAAAAGTTTTGCCAGATGTCACCCCAAACACGCATTTCTATGAACTCAAATGGATGTTGTATTTCTCAATTCTTGTTAAGAACCTAACCAAGATTTCAGGGTGTTCTTCCCTCGAGTTGGATTTTACTAGCATGTCATCCATATATACCTCGACCTCTTTATGGATTATGTTATGTAGCAAACCATTCACGATCCTCTGATAAGTTGTCTCTGCAATATTTAACCCAAAAAGCATCACCTTGTTATAGTATACTCCCTATTTTGTGATGAAGGATGTTTTTACTTTGTCAATAATATCCATTAAAATCTAATTATAGCTTGAGAAACCATCTAAGAATGAATACGTCGCGGCTCTAGCAGTGCTGTCAATTAGTACATTGATATGAGGTATTGGGAAATCATCTTTTGGAGATGCCTTGTTCAAATCACGGAAGTCGACACACATTCTAACTTTCCCATCCTTTTTTGGAATTGGAACCCCATTTGCTAACCATGTCTGATATTCGATCACCTCAATGAACTTAGCCTCAAGTAGTCTAGATACTACAGCCTTGATCTTGTCGGCCCACTTTGGATATAACCTCCTTAACTTTTGCTATGATGCTCGGCTATTTGACGGTCTACTCCGGACATGTCTTTGTAGGACCAAGTGAAAGCATTAACATGTTTTCTGAGCACTTTAATCATCTCTCTTTTTTCAATAGTAGTAAAGTCATTAGCTACTGTTACCATTTTTGGATTTTCTATAGTACCCAAGTTAATGTCATGTAATGAAACATCATGAATGCTAAAAACATTATGCCTATATTCTGATGCATGCATGGTGTCGTTACGCGAAACATCAAACAAGTAAGAAAAATCATTATTATTAACATTAGGATACCCGAAGGTTACATCATTTTCATTACATATAACTACATTGTCATCCTCCACAGGTGGAGGGTCTTCATAGTCACTTATCAGGAGGTTGCTCAGGTCGCAATCCAGGTCTTGCAACTGTTCTTTGGTCAACACATCGTCCATGGTGAGTCTGGTGACCCGAGTAAGGTTTCTTAACGATTGTTGGATGGGTGACTTCTTCTCATTCCCTATACTGGGTATGGTGTACATGGTAGTGGTGAGGGTATCAATTTCTTTGTCTATCTCAATCTTTAACGGGTCACTGGCTCTCACTTTCTTAAGACACTTTTCCGCTTCTCTAGCTACTTCATAACACTCAGGAATAGGGGGATACAATCCAAAGATGAACCAGTTGGCTAATTCTTTCTCTTGAGGCCTTCTTTTGAGATTCAGTGAAATAGTCAACCATCTTTAAAAGTAATCATGTACGGGTTCCGCACTCCATTATTTGATTGCTATTAAGTCAAAAATTGATGGTTTCTCTTCGACCTTCTTGATTTCTAATATACGCTTCCATACCTCTTCTTCTTCTAATCCTGAGTTGACCATGGCTATCTCCTCCCCCCTCATCCTTGGTTCACATATCTTTCTCTTTTCGATCGAAATAGTGATGGCCTTAAGGAGATCTTCATAAGTTTTTGTCAGGTGGTCAGGGCTGACATGGTATATGCAGAAATGTCCTCCCTCCTCAGCCTTTGGCAGAACAAATGGTTGGAAGTGATCAATCAGCCCATATTTCCTTAGCTTCTTGAAGATCTTCATAAGCGGGGTTCCCCAAGGTGATATATTATCAAGAGTGAAACTATAGATCTTCTAGTCTTGATTCATGCTTTAGGGTAAACCCTCAAAATAAGGAAGGATTGTCCATTTTGGGATAACCACAAAGTTGGGAACCAGACTGTGGTCTTGACTGGAGTGAATTTATGGAATAGCCTCTAGTCAAAGTAAATGAGACCCACTACTGGCTGCAAAGAGCATTGAGTTCGTTGGCAGAACTGATTGACCAAACTGAGCCACAAGGTGAGCTGGAGAGAAGATGTTGATCTGGTGAGGTTGTCAGATCTTTCCTTGAACTGAGGTAGTAACCAAAAGATCAGTACAAGTATGGGATTGGTTATACATGAGTCATGTACAATAATGCATGGAGAATTTAATTACAAGATGCAAAATGTGTCCTCTAACCTTATTCCTCCTGCCAATTCTGAAGTTATTTTCCTTTGATTACCATGAGGATAACAAAGGGTGAACTAGTCTAATCTCATTGGAAAAAGGTACCTAGAGGGATGAAATTCTAAGGCTTTTGTTAAGAAGTATGTAGGTGACAATGAGTGCTCCACCCACTCAAGTGTTCCCAATTTCTGGCGAGCATGGGTAACACCTTCATAAGTTTCACGGAAAAATAGGGCACCCTAATTAAGCGATAAAATAAGAGCGCATTTAATTCTAGAGATAAGAAGATGGGAAGATAGAGTGTAATAATTTTCTCAAATAATGAAAAAAAAATGGGTTGAATTAACTAAATAATTTTCTGTGCTCATCTTAATCTTTTAAGCTTTTAAAATCGAAACCAAAATTTTGCAAGTCAAAAGATTATTTCCCTAGTAGAGTCGCCACTATGAACTCTCGGAGATGTGGTCGAAGATATGTGGATCTCCCTTTAGGGGTGAGCAAATGTCGGTTCGGTTTAAAAATTGAACAAAATCGAGAATCAAAGAGAGAAAATGTAAGAACCGAATACGAAACCGAATTTATTTTGGTTCAATCCAAACCGAATCGAATTATTTCGATTTGGTTCAATTTGGTTCGGTTTTAAACCAAATAAACTTTTTTATTAATTTTTTATTTTTTAAATATAAATTTAATAAAATTCAACATAAATATCTTTCAACATAAATAACTTATTATTAATTTTAAAAGAAAAGCATTATTATCAACTATAAAATGTAAATTGAACTAAAAACATAAATAAAGTAACATAAAATAAATAAAATCCAATTTGGTTTGATTTTCAGTTTTTTGAACCGAAAACCAAACTAATGAACTATATACACCGAAAACTGAACCGAATAAGTTCAGTTTGGTTTAGTTTACGCCGGTTCAGTTCGGTTTCTCGGTTCGATTTGGTTTTCTCAATTTTTGATCTCCCCTACCTCCCTTGGTGCCTTGCGGCAGGGTCCACTAGGGGTTGGTTCATTTAAGTGTGATAGAACCAATTTAGTTAAAGTTCGCACAATTAAAAAATTTTAATGAATAAAAGAATTGAGTCCCAAATCTCGATATAAATGATAAAGTCACCACCGAAGTTGTCTAGTTAGGAAAGAGTTCTGGTATGGTTCCCATTGGGCGAGAGACTCATACCTTTTGGATCAGAGATTTGGGTATCAGATGAGTCACTTATTTGTCATTTAGTTAATTCAAAATTACATTCACCCCGTAAAACTGTTTAACAATTCATAATAAAGCATAACCATTAAAAGAGGCAATAAAATTACAACAGGGGGAAAATGGGGGAATTGTGAGTGAACCTATAAATTTGTTTCAAGCTATAAAACAAAATAAATAAATTTGCCCACATCCACAAAGATTAGCACAATTTATGGCAGATCATAAGTCAACATTTTATTTGAAAAAAATGTGATTATGTTAGTGTGGCAGTTTTGCGATCGATAGTGCTCGGCAGGTTCTAGGATCAGAATGAAATCACGGGTCTTTAACATATTTTGTTGTAAAATTTTAACTTTTCGTGAGTTGATTTACCGGATTATTAGTGACACTAATTACATGGCAGATGGTGACGTTGGATTCATTTTACAGATTAAAGGGGAATGATAGTCTGCCTTGGGGGCCAGTACTTGTACGAACGGGTGGGACCTGTATGGCTAGTAGTGGGACCCGTATGAGTATGAGGGACTCATACGGGTCCTGTTTAGGCCAAGTTAGATTCTCATTTTAGATTAGAGACGAGAAGATTTACAAAAAAAAGAGTAGAATAAAATGGGATTTCCTTCCACGTAGGTATGGCACATCCGTACAACAACTGTAGGGGTATATAGGTGCTAACAAGGCCCGTGTGGGTTAGGACCAGACCCGAAATAAAAAGAAAAGACAAATCAAGCCAAATAAATGAAAATAGCAATGAAATAAATTAAGTGTAAGTCTATTTGAAACTCAGGAGCGTTACCTTTACGCCATGAATCCACTTTGAAGAGATCCCTATGCCGAGAGAGAGTCTAGCCAAAGTAGATGATGGGGTGGTGAATTTAGGACTATTTAGATGAGTACTCATGTGGACAGAACCTCCCCCAAATCCTAATAAATGAAGTTAGGAATGAATAAAATGTGGATAAAACCTCAAGAAATGGGTTTTCTCCCAATTTTATACCTCATATACCTCAACTATTCCCTTTCTATACCTATGAAAAAATAGCTAGGATTGTTGTTCATATTTTCCAGTGTGACTTTTATCTTGACGCCTTTGAAAATGAGGTAAAAAGCCTCTATTTATAGGAAAAAATTGGGTCTAAACACAATAAATTGCAGTAATGACCAAATTTCTCCAAAAAAGGCATGATTTACTAACCATACTGACTATTTGGGCAATAGTAGGACCCGTACAGGTCCCTCTAATCTGTATGGAGGTGTGGGGCCATGCAGATCAACCCATGGACCCGTACCCCCAAGGTGTGACCCATACGGGTCCCAAAAGGCTAATTAGGTCCCCAACTCTAGCTAAACTCATTTGTTGTACAATAGGAATACCTCTAATGGATAACCAAGGTTTTGAAAAGCGATAGGCACTAGTCAGGCGGCCGGGGCTTCGAATGCTTGGGCGGGGCCTAGGCGTCGCCTAGGCGGATTTGTAAATTTTTTATTTTTTATAATTATTAATAGATAAAAGTATAAATTCAACTAAAAAAATTATAATACAATAATATTTTACAAAAACATAGTTCAGTATATGAAAACATAAGTCTTAGTTAATTTTTACATAAAACACATCAACATTTAAATCAATTCCTTAAAAACAAATATCCTCACTTATTTTTTGTGGTTTATATCGTACTATTTCTCGGTTTGAGATTCAAAATGAAAATTATATGGTGAGAATATTTCATTGTACATTAGTTTTACCACCTGTGCTACCTTCTTTGAATTGAAAAATTGAACTATAATTGTTATAGGTATCGGTATCTTAAAAATTGGGGGAAAAATCAAACTAGGAGGTGCCTAGGCGGAAAAAATTGGACTAGGCGGTGCTTAGGCGGCAATATGTTGGTCCAACACCTGATTGCGCCCAAGGAATGAAAAGTCAGGCGGTGAGCCCCAAAATAGCGCCTATGAGGGGCCTAGGCGGAGCTACACAGGGAGTTTTAAAATACTGTGGATAACACATTTAATAGATTGCATTTTCTGGCTCTCATCACCATTTTGTGAGAAGGATCATTAAAATCCAGTACTCACAATAACTATTCTTAGGAAACATAACATGTTCATTAGTGAAATCAACCTCGAGTATATAGGCAATAGTAACAATTTCTAATGGTTAACCCCAACTGCCTACTGGTCTTTTTATAGATTTTCCAGAAAGTAACTAACATTTTGATCTTGATGCCTTAACTTTTTCCTAAGTGCCCTTTTCAGGTTTTCTACTTAGCAGGCTTTGTTTTTGTGTTGGGATACCCTAATTTTTGCTTGAACAGTTTGTAGAATACTAATTAGCGGGCTACACCCTAATTTTTGCCTGAGCAGGACCACATGAAGGGTGATTAATTTTATTCCTTTTATTTAGTGAGCTACTTTTTAATGATTTAGTTCTTTTCCTAAATGTGGTGACGCTTAAGCTTGCCTTTCCTGATAGGGTTGACAAATATGTTTCCTTCAAAATTCATGATCTTGACTCCTCCTTTGCCAAGGACCTTGTTTGCTATGAACGGACCTTCTATATTGGGTGAGAATTGCCCCTTACATCGGTGTTGACTACCCTAAGCTGTTTGAGAACCAAATCACCCGCCTTGAGAAGGTTCTTTGTGTATATGACTCTACTATTGTAGGCTCAAGTCATTCGTTGCTAGTACATTGGTTAAGTGCCTTGAGTCACTTTCCACTTATCCGTAATGTTGATGTTTGAGAGGAACATGCTCTTTCCCTTTTATGAAAGAAGGAGATCATGCTATTATGGAGGTATGGGACCATTGTGTAGGACAAGGGTTCTTTCCTTAGAACCAGTGGAGAAAGCATTTTTGGAGGGATGGAAGTCCTTCATTCAGAATAAAAGGAGGAAGTATTGAAGAGACATTTTAATGGAAAATGTAGGCCCAATGGAGGCGATAGGAGGCACCCACATTGATATGAAATGCCCATTTACTGGGGAGATGGGTATTGTTTTGAAAAGAGGGAGACCATGTCATGGACATTCCTTATTTTGGTTTGAGGGTGGTGCTTTTGGCTTCTCTTCTCTTTGAAGTTCTTTGGTCTTCTCTCTTGATGGTAATGTTGGCATATGATTCATCTTTGATCCATTTGGAGAAGTAGTCGACTGCAACTATGGTGGATCATTGCTTCTTGTATGAAGATGTCCAAATTTAATGATAAACTGTGAAATCGACGAGAGTCAAGCGTTACCACAACTATGAGCACTTTTATTTATCACTCTTTTTTAATAGATTTGAACCATTGGAAACTTTTACCATCGCAAGTAAATGTACACAAGCAGACTTCTTCCAATCTTTTACCATTGGAAAGAATTAAGTAGGATCCATTGGTGAATCGGTAGTCTCCCAATCTTGAGCTTCTAGTTATTTTGGTGTTCATCCTCTTCATGTCTCATCTAGGTCTTCCAACTGCTTAATTCTTTCCCATTTTTCAGCCCTATGATATGTGGTTATATATGATTGAGGATTGGTTCCCTTATACTTCTCTTTGCTAGGCGTACCAAAGTCATCGGGGACCCAAACCTCTTCCTTTGAGACTTGAATGGGATAGGAAGATTGTTGAGAAATCATGATGGCTGCAAGTAACTTTTAAAGCAACTCTTGAAGTTTTAAGGACAAATATAACACTCCTTGGTAGGTAGCCATACCGAAGGGCAAACCTATTGATTAAGGAAAGGTCGTCCCCCTAGGTGTGGCTACAAAATTGGACCTTAGCTAGATCCCCCAAACTGAAATTCTAGCAGCATAAATCCTTGGCTAGGCTGAACAAACTGACCATCGACTGATGGAACTGTCCGACCCACTGACTGAAATGGCTAGCTGAACTGACCAAATTGACCAACTTAACCTAACTAACTAAACTAACTGAACGATCGTTCTTGAACTTGAACAGGCGGTAAGTGAGACTAAGTGAACTGAGTCTGCACCAATGGGTTATGAGCAACCCTAGATGGGGTAGGCTGCCCACTAACCACTTCTTGAAATGATGGAGCCAGAGTAGTCACAACTTGAGAAGAATTGGCCACCCTCTCTTTGACCAAGATTGCCCTTATCGAAGCCAACATCTTGTCATTTATGAGGTCCAAAAAACTGATCACTTCCCAAGAACTGTGAGACGACATTTGTAATCTTTGGCCTAATATCGGCTCTCGATGCATTTGCCTCCACCTCAAAACTAGCATCCTCAACCTTGACACCCATGAGTCTATCACAGGTAAAAATATGAGACATCTCCTCAAGCTAATAAGTAGTATCAGGATCAAACTGACCAAACTAACTGCTAGCTGAACCACTCAGAGATGGGACCTGAACCCTTAACTAAATAGAAGAACAAGGATGGAGTGCTGGAATACAGACCAAACGAACTTTAGAATGTTGTCAAGATTTGACTCTCTCTCATTGGAGTAGGAACTCAAATATCAGTACATGCATGGGTTTGGTTATGCATGAGCGATGTATAACAATGCATGGTGAGGTCAATATACAAGGGAATACATTGCAATACATGCAAAGTGCTTTCTTCCAACCTTATTCCTCCCACCAATTCTGAACGTATTTTCCTTTAATTAGCACGAGGATAATAAAGGGCATCTATGATGAGTATGACTGGTCATAATTTGTCTACTCTGTGGCCTTTCTCGGTGTGGGGGATAGATATAATCGGCAAAATTCAGCCATCATCAACCAATGGACACTGATCCATCATAGTCGCAGTTGATTATTTTTCAAAATGGGTAGAGGCTGAATCCTAAACCAATATCACTACCAAGACGATGGCCATGTTTATAGAGAGGCTTATTTTTGCTCAATATGGGATTCTGGACCATGTGGTTCCTGACAATGGAGTATAGTTTCAAGGAGCTACATCTCAGTTTCTAGAAAAGTTCAACATCAAACATCATAGATCTTCGCTGTATAGACCACAAGCTAATGGGGTAGTTGAAGCTGCCAACAAGTTGATCAACAAAATTTTGTCCAAGATGGTATCTACCTACAGGGATTAGGCCGATAAACTTCCATTTGCAGTTTGGGGATACAAAACCAATAAGAAAACTCCCACCGATCAAAAACCTTTCTCCTTGGTATATGGAATGGAAGTCGTATTGCCATTTGAAACCGAAGTAAGATCTCTATGAGTTGCACTTGAAGCTCATTCTAAAGAGTCAAATTGCACAAGGGCTAGGTGTTAAACCAAGCAAATAGATAGACTGACTCAATGGATGACTCAGAAGTGCTTAAGTTTTGATCATAACAATTAAAGTTTGAGTTAATAAAATCAATAATAAGGTAAAAACAAATAGTCTATAGTTGTTTCGTAGTTAGAAATTTCAAGGGTAGAATTTCGAGTCTCTGCTAACCTACCTGTTTAGTTTAACTCTGAGTGTTCTGGGTTGAGTAACTACTTTAGTCGCTGACTAAGTAATATTCACTCAGCGCTTGATATTTAGATTCTATTTCAGCTGTGCTTTATAATACAATATTTCGCTGAGTTACTTTATGTATGTTAAAACTACTGACTTTACCATTTAAGCCAAAATGGGATCTTTGCTTTTAGTGTTGCTTTTTACAGAACATTAATGAGACAAAGACAAAATGAATTAATGCCTCGACAAGAGCAGTTTAATGAAGAAAATGACAAAGTCTTCCATATTTAAGATGCAAAAAGTCTTTTGCCAATTTGGGCAATTTTGCAGATCAACAACCTTATATCGTGCACTCTGTAACATGTCAGAATACCAGAAGGAATGGGAAGAAGACACATGCCAAGTCAGTGCGAGTTTTCTCTAGCGAAAGTCTGGCATCAAATGACAATAAATTCAAATTGAAGCTCAGATTTCAATCTATCTCTAACAGATTGATTTTCTATCTCACAACGGTGTGATTCTATCTCTTAACAGATTGATTTGAAGAAGCAATGGGTGAATAGATGTGCTGTCAATTTCAGAAGATGCCAAAGCAAGTTCACTAACTACTTTCTTAATTCATCTTTAAAAGGAGTAAGAAGGCAAGCATTAGAACTTGGTGATTACACCTAAATTTCTTAAAAGCAAAAACTCTGCCAAATTACAAGCTTTAGAGAAGTTTATAGAAGAAAGCAACTACTCAGCAAGAATCTGCCTTAGAATAAGAGAGAATAGAATAGATCATTGTTTTTTAATATCTGATTAGTGTAACTGGATCAACATTTTATAAGTCGAATCTAACTCTTTTTTAGACTCTTATTGAGTTGCTTATAGAAGAGGGTATTCTACTCAGTGAGTGAGCGATTATAGTTTAGGGGGTACTTATTGTAATTAGGGAATTTATGAAAGGCTTCTCTACCTAGGGTAAACAAGTTGAGATTAGTGTATTAAAGCCGAGACACTCTCTGGGGACTGGATGTAAGCACAGGTTGCCGAACCAGCATAAAAATCTCTGTGTCCTTCACTTTGAAATTTCTCTAGAATTTCACTCAACCCGCTGACCTACTCAGAGGAACTCATAATTATCACAAAAAAGTTTACTTAGTTTTTGAGTGAGTCATTCACCCCCCCTTTGACTCATTAAGTGTACGCATAGGGACCAACAAGTGGTACCAGAGCAGTTCTCATTTCAAAGATTTCACAATCTTGAGATAAAGACCATGGCGTGCAAAGGAGGAGAATCTGGTGGAAGATCCCAAGCTTATATTCTGCCAGAAGGTATGTCAGTCACTAGACCTCCTATGTTCAATGGAGAGTATTAAAAATATTGGAAGAACAAGATGAAGAATTTCATCCAGTCACAAAGTATGCATGCTTGGATGGCTATTATTTAAGGGCCATATGTTCTTAGCATCGTGAAGAATGGAGTAAATGTTAAAAAGTACTTTAATGAGTGGGACAGTCAGGACTTGGTCAGATTGAAGGAAAATGCAACTGCTATCAATTATCTCTATTACACTCTTCATGCAACTAAGTTTAATCATACTTCTGGATGTGAAACTGCCAAAGAGATATGGAAGAAGTTGGAAGTAACTTATGAGGGTACTAACAAAGTGAAAGAGTCCAAGATCAACATTCTCACAAAGAATTATGAGATGTTTTATTTGCAACCTAAGGAGGACATATCCAATATGAATACCAGATTCGTGAATAGTGTCAATAAGCTAAAAAGACTTAGGAAAAGCTTCACTGAGGAAGAAACTATCAAAAAGATCCTTAGAATCTTGACTCAAGAATGGGAAGCAAAGAAGAGTACCATTGAAGAAGCCCATGATTTGAAGACTTACAAGTTTTTTGAGCTGATGGGAACTTTGCTGACTTATGAGTTATCCGTGAGGCAGTATGAAGATGAGTCTAAAAAGAATAGGCACAAGTAAAGAGAAAGCTCTAGCAGAGCTATTGTTCTTAGAGCTGATGATGAAGAAGATTCCCCTTAGGAAGAATATCCAGAGGATAGAAAGGAAGAAATAGTGCTGATGACCAAGAATTTCATAAGGTTCTTAGGGAAAGACAAAAACTTCCAAAAGCTAAGAAGAATAGGTTCAAGAAGAAAAAGGATAAGAAGGCCCTTGCTGCTACCTGGAGTGACTCTGAACAAGAGTTCATCATCCTCAGATAAAGAGGCACAAGATTTCATCAATGTGTGTCTCATGGCTAAGGATGATCTACACAACTCATAGTCAGCTGACCAACCATCTACTTTTGCTGCTAATCCATCAGCTGACCAGAGCAGAGACAAAGGAAACCACAATGAGGTAAATTTTGAACCCCCTTTGTCTTTAGACGAGCTTGTTACAGTACTTAATGATGTTATTAATGTGGCAAAGAAGTCAACAAAATACATCAAAGTACTTCAGAGGAGGTGTGATGATCTAGAAGATTTCAACTATTCTAGCTCTCTTGACATCTTATACCTAATGGAAAAAGCCGAGTACTAAAATGGATATAACAGCGAACTCGCTTAGAGATTGGATGAGCTATCTGCTGAATTAACACCCTCCTCAACCTAGCAGAAATACTCAAGGTAATCGAACTCACTACTCTGAGAAGGTTTCTCAAAAGAGTAAAGTGAGCAGGCCCAATCCTAAGGTCGCTCATAGTTTTTATGGAAAGTAGGACATGAAACAGTCATGTGCAGGCACAAAAATGGTTACTATGAATAGTATGACTAGTCAAGGATGACCACCACTAACAAGGGAGGATCCAGCAAGAAAAAGGCATGGGTACCTAAGAAAACTTAATTATTTTATAGGTGAGCCTGAGATCCACTGATGATAGAAGAATGTGGTATTTGGATAGTGGATGCTCGAGGAATATGACAGGTGATGAAAAACAATTCATCACATTGGAGCAAAGAAGGAATGGAAATATTAGTTTTGGAGATAGCAAAAAGGGAAAGATTGTTGGCAATGGCACAGTAGGAGTCAAGCCTTTAATTGATAATGTGTCTCTCATGAAAGGCCTGAAGTTCAAATTGCTAAGCATTGCTGAGCTGTATGACAAAGGCAGGAAAGTGATATTTGACTCAGTGGGATGCTCAGTCATCGATGGTAACTCTAACTAAACTATCCTTTATGCTCCTAGAATCAATAATGTTTATATGTTTGATTTATCCCCTGGCTCTAATGACATATGCTTAGTTTCTAAGGAGGAAAACTCATGGCTATAGAATAGAGGGTTAGGGCATATCCATATGACCAATTTATCCAAATTAACCAAAAATGAACTTGTTGAGGGATTACCCAATCTAGCCTTTATTAAAGATAGACTCTGGTCAGCATGCCAACTTAGGAAGTAATTTTGGAAGACCTTCAAATCTTTAGCTGATATATCTTCTTCTCGTCCCCTTGATGTTCTACACCAGGATTTGTTTGGGCCTATTGTGCCAAGTCTAGGTGAATGAAATACACCCTTGTAGTTATAGATGATCTGACTAGGTTCACTTAGATTGTCTTGCTTGCAAGCAAAGATGAAACATTTGAATCACTCTCTAGGTTGGCTACCCGGATCATGAATGAATAAGACCTTAAAATTAATAGAATCCGCAGTGACCATGGAAGAGAGTTCAAAAACAGGTAATTTGAGGAATTCTATTCTAAGCATGGCATTGACCATAATTTTCTGCCCCTCATACACCTCAGCAGAATGGGCTTGTTGAGAGAAAGAATCGCACTATTGCGAAGATGGGTCGTTCTATGCTGAGTGATAACAAGCTATGAAAGTATTTCTGGGGAGAAGTTGTTAACACAGCTTGTTACATTCTAAATAGGGTTTTAATTCACCCAGTTTTGAATAATATTCCTTATGAACTATTGAAGGGGCGCAAGCCCAAGGTTGGTCATCTCAAGCCCTTTGGTTGTAAATGCTTCATAT
This sequence comes from Euphorbia pulcherrima, assembly GCA_947683365.1. Classification (NCBI taxonomy): domain Eukaryota; kingdom Viridiplantae; phylum Streptophyta; class Magnoliopsida; order Malpighiales; family Euphorbiaceae; genus Euphorbia; species Euphorbia pulcherrima. Next base: position 46,749,085 of record CANTUS010000009.1, read on the forward strand.
TAAACACAAAAGACCAATTGGCTAAATTTGACCCCAAGGCTGATGAAGGAATCTTTCTAGGTTACTCAATACACAATAAGGCATATAGAGTGTATGTCAAGAGGACTAGCATCTTAAAGGAGTCCATGCATGTAGATTTCAATAAAACTAACAAAGCAGGTAAATAAGCCAGTGATGATGAAAGAGAAAAGGAATAAGTCAGCAGGTCAGTTTGTCAGCCCATTGTTATTCCTAATCTAGTACAAGAAAAAGAAGATTATAAAGTTGAATTGGACCAATCCATCAACTTTGGTGATGATGTAGATGCTCAACCAATGACAGTAGCTCAGCGAGCTTATCTTTATCTACCTAAAGAAGTCAGAGCTAGGAGAGATCACCTAGTTGAGAAGATTCTTGATAGTGTGCAAAATGTAGTGATGACTAGAGGTCAGCTGAATAGAATGATGAGCCATTCAGCAAATGTATGTCATTGATTAAACCAAAGAAGTTTGAAGGTGATGACTTTGATGACAACTAGATGATTGTAATGCAAGAAGAGTTAGACCAATTTAGAAGAAATGAAGTTTGGGATTTGGTGGAGAAAGCCAGAGGCAAGTCAATCATTGGCACCAAATGGCTTTTCAAAAACAAGCTAGATGAGGCTGGTAATGTTGTCAGAAACAAGGCTAGACTAGTTGCTCTACAATCAACAAGAAGGCATTGACTATAGAGAAACATTTGCACCAGTAGCAAGACTTGAACCTATAAGAATTCTCTGTGCTTTTGCATCTCATATGAACTTTAAGTTGTTTTAGATGGATGTTAAGAGTAAATTTCTCAATGGTTAAATTCAAGAATAAGTCTATGTCAAACAACCCCCAGGCTTTGAAGATCCAAAGTATCCATGTCATGTCTTCAAGATGAAGAAGGCTTTATATGGACTGAAATAGGCTCGAAGAGCTTGGTATGAGAGACTAGCTAAATTTTTACTCAGTAAAGGCTATGTCAGAGGAAAGGCAGATACAACTCTGTTCATCAAGAAAAAGCATCAAGATGTGTTGCTAGTCTAAATCTATGTTGAATTGGATTCTTAGATAGGTCAATTGCACTCTTGAAGTCATGTATGACAACAAGAGTGCAATTGACCTATCTAAGAATCCAATTCAACATAGTAGGATGAAGCATGTCAATATTAGACATCACTTCATAAGGGTTCATATGCTAAAAGGAGAAGTCAAGATCACCTACATTCCTACTAAAGAACAGCAAGCTGACATATTTATAAAGGCCATTGGAAAGGATCAATTCAACATTCTAAGAGAGCTGATTGGAATGATTAATCCTATATGAAGAAATACATTTCCCACTGACCAATTCTAAAGCTGACCAAATTAGGGCAACTCTGAGATTCTGCGAATTAGGTTAAGTATTTCTTTTGGGCGCTCAAATTTTGGACATGTCATTAAATTGTCACCAGCTTTCTTTCAAATTTAAACTTGATAAAACTGTAGCAAGTTATGAAATGATCCATTGCAATTATCCCATATTTCTCGCTCTCATTAATCCTATGGTATGCTCTATGTAATCTCACCGTTAAATCTTATGACAATGGATTGTGAGTCGTACACGTAGCTTCGTAGGACCTAACAAAGAGTTTTTGGCTATTTAAGGAGAAAGGTTACTTTACCTAAAATTCTTCTCAAAATTCCCAATTCTCTATTCATATTCAAACTATTTCAAATAGTGATTACATCTGGAAGATCATCTAAATTTCTTGTTGAGGAACCTCTGTTTGTAAGAAATGATAGGAATACGTGTTGGGTCACTACAAGGGATCACAAGGCCAAAGCAGTGATTGGAATTAACAAGAGGGAAGATTTGTTCATTCCTATTGGAACAAAATACAATCCTATAAAATGGTGTTTTATGGAAGGAACTAAAGCAGAGCCACCAACTACTATAGATATGCTCAGTTTCTCTAGTGATGAGAGATTTGGAAAGTGGACGCACCCGCATCACTTGAGAGGGTTTCTCGAGATACCCAGTGGTTGCTATTAATAGGTAGTGGTAAGATTCTTCCATGAAATTCACCTAGTTGAAGACAGAAGGATCTTTTTTATCACTACTCTGATGGATAGATAAGTGTATGTTACTCCTAAACTGATAGCTGGGTTGCTGGGAATGCGCGAGAGAGGGCTCAAGATGCGCATGATAAAAGATGAAGAGCATGTAGAGATACCAATCAATTATGAGGTCCCCACTGACTATAAAGCAGGTGAACTCATCGCATCCATATTCACAAAGGAAGGGAAACATGCGCATGAGCTTGTGATGAAGGTGCTCTTGCCCAAAAAAGCTTCAACTGGAAGCTGCTCAAAGTTTAAGAGAGTCTTCATCTATGCTCTGACTCATGGAATGTGCATAAATTGGCCCTTAGCTATTTTGCACAGGTTCTTAAAGGTGTCAAAGCATATGGTATATGGACATCTAGTAATGGAAATATATAGGGAACATGAGTTGGACTTAGCAGGATGGGTGCGGAGGAGCAAAATCACACTAAAGGTGATTGAATCCAAAATCTTAAGCAATGCACATTTTTATGGATTGAAATGTTATAAGAGGCCAAGCAACACCAAGTACACAAAGCTGAAAAAAGGGTGAGGTTAGAACCAAGGATCCAAAGGCTATAATAAAAATGAAGCCTATTATGCCAGAAGAGGAGGATCTAACTTTGGATGTGTTTGTAGCCAGCAAGCTTGAGAGGATTACCAAGCTTAGAGTGGAAAGAGGAGAAGATATGGCTAAGAAGAAGTTAGATAAGAAGGAGGTTAGGAAGGACTCCAAGAAAGAGGTAAGGAAAGGGAGCTCAGTGAGCTTACTTCCTGCAGCTGCCCCTGTCCCTAAAAAGACTAGATTTACCAAGGGAACTAAGGAAGAGAAGCATTATGAGCTGACTCCATAAGAAAAGGAAGAAGAAAAGAGAGTTGAGGAAAAGCTAAGAGAGAAGATCCCTTTGAAGAGGCAGAAGAAGAGAAAGAGTGATGAAGCTCAACTGGATTCAGTGACTACTGAAGGATAAGAAGCTATATCAGTTCCTATGACTCAAGTAGGTCAGCCCAAGAAGAAGTTCATGGTAAAGAAAGGAACTAGAATAGTCTAGGACCTAGAGGAAGCTGAGAGAGTAAAAGCTGCTGAAGAGGAAAGGATCAGAAAGAGGCAGGAGGATTTAGAAGCTGAGATAAGGAGAAAGACTGAAGAAGCAACAGTAAGAGCTAAGGCTAATACTAAGAAAATTCTTCAATCTGTAGTAGCTAGTCTTGTAGAAAAAGAATTTCCTGAAGTTGTGGAGGAGATGATTAGAGCTCTTGAAGGGATTGAGGATCATGAAGAGCAGGAAGAAGATGAAGTAGTGGAAGTAGAGGCTATTGAATTTGATGAACTTGAATCTGATCAGCAGGTTAGTTTGATTGCTGAAGAAGCTAATGAAGCAAGGAATGAGAGGAAGAGAGGATTATTGAAGAGAATAAAGGTGGTGATTAATGAGGATGTAGGAGAGTTAGAGGATAAGGAGGATGATGCAGTAGTTGAGAAGGGAGCTCAGCTGACTGAGCAATCTCAAGCTCAAGGTAGCGAGACCGTTGTTGAAGGTGTTGAAGAGAAGGAGGAGGAGAACCATGAACCATTTCTTTTCCCAAACCTTTCACCTGATACATAACTCTCACCTACACCTATTTCTGCCCTACCTTTGACTGAAACCCAAACACCATCCACATCCACTGCTGACCAACTAAACACTTAAACACTAACTAAATAACTATCATTCCATACCTTTCACCTATAGGATCCCCTGTGCATGAATAGTTACTTCTAGAAGGACTAGTTATGAAAGGTTCTCCAATCATGGGGAGATTCCTAAACAACAACAGCCAGCTCAACAACCACAAAACCAACCCCAATTCAACCCCCAGGCTGGGCTCTTGGGAGACATAATGAGAATGGGGAGAGCTAAATTTCTAGGACTTCGGATAGATGCTGAAATAGCTAAATCTCTACTGTTTAAGGATGTCCTGAGGAGACTTGCATAGGCTATTGAGCCAGTGCAAGGTTTTAGAAGCTATTGAGGAAACGAAGGCCTATTTTAGATCAGTTCCTACCTAATTCTCACTAATCAAAGCAATTGTGTCCCATATATTGACTTTGTTAAATGTTACAGGTAGGAGGCTGATTATCTGAAGATGGAAGTTGCAGAGCTAAAAAAGAAGATGGAGAAATTTTTTGAAAGCATTTGCAAAGTTTTGAATGATGAGCGGGATTTCAAGAATTCGATGATAGTCATATTTAATCCCCTCTTGGAAGCAATGCAGGCAATTATGGATGGTTATAGCATTTTGAGCAAGGAAAATGGTGAAAACACAACTCGCCTAGATGCAGTTGTTAATGCTATCAACGCATTGATCACAGTTGTTACCAAACACCATGGCATACATACTAAACTAAGGACTGTGAAGGAGGAAGTGATAAAGGGAGTCAAGGACTCAGAGGGAGAAGTGCTAAAAGCCTTAAAGAGGCTAAATTTATCTGATGCTTTAGCTTATGATATTGTAATGGCAGATGTTAAATAAGAACCATCGCTCCAATAGAAAGTTGGTTACATTTGTGATCAAATCAAGAAGGTTCATTTAGACATAATCAATTATGGTCAAGAAATTGATCAGATATATGAAGAAGTCACTACTGACATAAGGAGCACTCCCATGCTAGAGCAGATCTTAAGAGAAAATAATCAAGCTAAGGCTCTAGCCAGTCTCACCCAGATATCCAAGGAAGAACAAAATGCTCAGTATCAGGTCAATCAACCTCAATCACGTGCTTTAGTGGGCTTATTTTCTTAGAGAATAGGATGCAATCTCGTAAGAAATCTATGAGCTGTTAGTGCAAAACTTTTCAACCAACATTTGTGGTTAGCTTAAGACTTTTGAAGATTCTCTGAGCTCGTTTGATCATTGATCCCATTTTGGATGCAATGACAATAGCGGAGAAAGATTGCGAAAAGCATGAGCAAGAAGAGAGAGAAAGAGAGATTAGAGGATTGCTGATTTTTCATATAATTTATCAAGGGATCTGGAGCACATTCAAAGAGAATATAATGAGACAAGAAAGAGGAAAGGCAAGGAGATCGCGCTGCCCAAGGAGAAGATATCAAGGTGGGATCAACAAGTGTTTAAAGAGAGGCAAGCTAACCTTGGAGCTCTACCTATCCCTAAGTAGAATAGAATCTTTGTAATCTTTAGAGCTGAGTGTTAAACTTAGTATAGACTAACTCTTTACTATCTGTACTCAAGTTATTTTCAAATGAAAAGATTACTTATTCCATTCTAAGTTAAGATCTTCTTAACTTCTTACATTTTCTGTTGCGAATATATGTATTGATCTTTTTACAAAAATATATGAGAAGGGATGAGAAATATTGAACTCAAAAGAGTCAAGGATTATAAGGGAGTTAGCATTCAGTCTGAGTAAATTGAAGATGCTGAACAAAAGACATATCAAGCATAAGTATAAGGTAACTCTGATCTATATATCTTATTGACTTAATACTCGCTCAGTTAATCGCCATTGATCAAAATGGGGGAGATTGTTGAACCAAGCACATGGATAGACTAACTCAGTAGATGGCTCAGAAGTGCTTAAGTTTTTATCATAACAATTAAGTTTAGTTTGAGTTAATTAAATCAATAATGAGGTTAAAATGAATAGTCTATGGTTGTTTGGGAGTTAGAAATTTCAAGGGTAGAATTTTGAGTCTATGCTGACCTAGCTATTTAGTTTAACTCTGATGTTCTAGGCTGAGTAACTACTTTAGTCGCTGACTAAGTAATATTCATTCAGCGCTTGATATTTAGATTTTGTTTCAGCTGTGCTTTACGATACAATATTTTGCTGAGTTACTTTATGTCTGCCTAAGCTACTGACTGTACCATTTAAGGTAAAATGGGATCTTTGCTTTTTACAGAACATTAATGAGACAAAGACAAAAAGAAGTAATCCCTAGACAAGACCCAGTTTAATGAAGAAAATGACAAAGTCTTCCATATTCAAGCTGTAAAAAGTCATTTGCCAATTTGGGCAATTTTGCAGATCAACAACCTTGTATCTCGCACTCTACAACATGCCACAATACCATAAGGAATGGGAGGAAGACACATAGCAAGTCAGAGTGAGTTCTCTCTAATGGAAGACTGGCATCAAACAACAAAGAATTCAAATTAAGCTCGAATGTAAATCTGTCTCTAATGGATTTATTTTCTATCTCACAATGGTGTGATTCTATCTCTTAACGGATTGATTTGAAGGAACAACGGGTGAATGGATGAGCTGTCAATTTCAAAAGATGCTAAAGCAAGTTCAATGACTACTTTGTTAATTTGTCTATACAAGGATCAGGAAGGCAAGCATTAGAACTTGGTGACTTCACTTGAATTTCTTAAAAGCAAAACTCTGTCAATTTATAAGCTTTAGAGAAGTTCACTGAAGAAAGCAACTACTCAGTGAGAATCTGCTTTAGAACAAGAGAGAATAGAGTAGATCATTATTTTGTAATATCTGATTAGTGTAACTGGATCAATATTTTATAAGTTGAATCCAGCTCTTGTTTAGACTCTTATTGAGTTGCTGATAGAAGAGGGTGTTCTACTCAGCGGGTGAGCGATTGTAGTTTGGAGGGTTCTTACTGTAATTGGAGAATTTATGAAAGGCTTCTCCGCCTAGGGTAAAGGAGTTGAGATTAGTGGATTTAAGTTGAGACACTCTATCAGGACTAGATGTAAGCATAGGTTGCCTAACTAGTATAAAAATATCTGTGTCCTTTACTTTGAAGTTTTTTTAGAATTTCACTCAGCCTGCTAACCTACTCAGCGGAACTCATAATTATTGCGAAAAAGTTTGCTTAGTATTTGAGTGAGTCATTCACCCCCCCTCTGACTCATTGAGTGTATACCTAGGGACGAACACTAGGTATGAACAATTGAATGTGATAGATGAGAAGTGTCTTAAGGGACTTAACCACTTACAAATGTACCAGTAGCGTATGGCCTGAGCTTACAACAACAGGGTTAGATACCCTAAAGAAACCTCTTAAGTCGGGTGATCTAGTTCTCAAGTAGCTGCGCTAAATCAATGCTGACTCTAGCGGCAAGTTCAAGCCTAATTGGGAAGGACTATTTGAAGTTAAGGAAGTCTGTGGCAGAGAAGGAATCAAAATTATGGACATGGATGGAAATGAGTTAATGAATCCAATGAATCAAGATAGGCTTAAGCGTTATCATGTGTAGGCTAAAAGAAATAAATCACAGAAAAGCAATACACTGAATAAAAGAAATGAAATAAATCACCCGGCGAGCAGTCATCTACTGCTCGGGCAAAAATTAGGGTGCATCCCGCTGATTGATATTCCATAAACTAGTCAGGAAAAAATTTGGATACTCCAACTCGAAAATAAGGCTTGCTAAGTTGAAAACCCGAAAAGGGCAGCTTAGGCAAAAGTTAGGGCACCGAGATAAAAAAAAGTCAGTTGCTTTCTGGAAAATATGTAAAAGGACTAATAGGTAGTAGGGGTTATCCATTGGAAATTGTTATGATTGCCTATGTACTCAAATTAATATATTCGATGAACATGTTATGATTTGCTAAGAATCTTGGTCCTATGAATGCATGCATGTCTTTTGGTGAAATAATCGCAAGTATGTGAACATTAATTTTTCTCTACATTTTATGCTCTTTGTTATTATTTTTACTAACTACACATGTGTGTATTATTCAACAAAAGACCAAAATACTGATACACCACAAAATAAATCAGGCTTATGTGAAAGTCGAAAAAAGTATGCTGGATTGAAAACCCAAAAGGGCGATTTAGGCAAAAGCTAAAACAAAAGAAAAGAAAGAAGAGGTTCTTTATATTGAACCGCCAAGGACAATTCAGGCAAAAGTTAGGACAAAAGAAATGGAAATGATAGTAAATTTTTGATAGGTCATCCCACACCGAATAGCCTATTAAAAAATAAGAACACAATTCCAAAATGCCAGTTTGTTATTGCACTTACCTTTATTTGTCAAACATCATTTGTAATTGCAACGTTTCACAGCTGGGACCCCTTGAACATAGTTCTCCCATTGTGAAGCCACATAATAGCACTTGTCCTCAGAAGTGCTAATTCAAGCCAACCAACCTTAATAAATACATGTCAGTCTAAATCGGGTCAGTTTCGCGTGATCAGGAACTTTGAGTGTTCAATGGTTAACTCGTTTTTTTATGGCATATTCTAAGCAATTCTCATAAGCCAAGTCTATCGGGGAATTCATTCAACACTCCCCAGTCACCATGAGGTTTTGTGATGTTAATTTCTCATGCCAAGGGGGTAGCATAAGCCTACATGTAGGGATATTCAGGGGTACTTAGTACAGAAAGGGAAAAGTTCAACATGCATAAGGAAAAGTAACAAAAGTACCAGTGCAAATAGCATCCATGTCTATATAGAAATAAGCCATGTAGAGCTAAAAAGGTTAAGTATCTAGAAAGAAAGTAAAAGCAATCCTAGTCTAAGCTGTAGGGGGATCCTATCCTTGGGCCATGCCATGAGTCTCATCCTATGTCTCAGCTAGAAAGTCAGCCATTTCAAACACTACACGGTCCTCTCCCTAGCATCCACAGCATAAGAACTAGGCACCCTGATCTCCAAATCCCCAGCAGCACCCTCGGTAGCACCAGTCCCCTTAACCCACTATTGCACCTTTCGCTCTACTCTAGCTACCTAGGTCATCACTGGCTCATCTCGGTAACCTAAGGCATCATCTAATGAGGAAGACAGCTCAGGCATCAACCTACTCCGATTCATTTCGGGTAGCTGTGCCCGCAACACCTCCATCTCCCTTCTAGCCCTCTCTAAATCTACCTCTAGCCATGGGATCCAATCCAGCTCAATAGTAGCCTCCTATAGCTGGTCCTTTAAAAAGCTAGCTTAATCCTCAACGGCCTCTAGGTCTCAGGTAGACATATCACACTCCATGGGTAGAAGAGTCTGCATGAAAATCAGAAGATCAGTACACATACATAAAACACCATGGCATACATCATGCATAGTTTGTTATATTTTGTAGGAAAAGGAGCTTACCGCAGCAAGGGCATTCTTCGCCTGTAGTAGATCCCGGATTGAGAAGAACCCCTGAGGAATGCTCTTCCCCTCGGCCACAGATACCTGAAAAAACCAAATCAAATAAGTCCAAGAGATAATCTAAACAAGAATATGAACTGAAAGTTGAAGGTAGGAAGCCTTACTGAGGTAGCGCCCGGAGGAGTGAAGCTAATGGTATGGACAGACTCCTTGAGCTTGCACATGCCATGCTTCCCCGAGTGTTCGAGGAGGCGGAAAGTAGAATCAAGGTGTGTCTACAAGACTCCCTTTCTGAAATCCTTGAAAGCCTTAGTCCGCTTCATCAGTGGCTCTAGATGAGCTGGCTCATCAAGGGCAGCAACAACAGTAGACTTCTTCCACTTAGGGGCAAAAGACTACATTTCAATTCATCAAGTATCAGATTCTTAATTCATGTAAGTAAAAGTAAAGGTACATAAAAATTTACAAGTCAAGTGGAGAAGTTTACCCGAGTGGAAGAAGCAGCAGGCCTAGAAACACCCTCAATCCTATGAATCATAAAGGGATCCCCACGATCGCCCCTGGCTTTGTCACCATCCTCCTCCTCATCATCATCGACGTCTCTATAGTAGAACTCAAGGGGAATGTCATCCAGGTGGATGCTTGGGCATGGCTGAAGAAGTGAAGTGTGTATGAAGGTGGGATACGAGCCGCCGACCGATAGCATACGGGCCCCCTTGCCTAGAAGATAGAGCCCCTGATCCATCCCAAGCATCAGGTGTGAGTAGTATACTCCCATAGGCATAGGTGGAGGAATGGGCCTCTCCAATACTGAGCTAGTCCTCCAGTCACAAACTCGCTTACCAAAGTACACTCAAGAGTAAGTGGTGACTCTAGCACACATCGTCAGTCATCCACACCCCGCCACATCTCCTAAATCTCGTCATGGATGACCAAATAAGCCCATGGATCCTAAACAACCTAGGGATAATTGAATGTATTATAAGAACCCTAACTTTGTAAATACAGTTCGCTGCTAAAAGTTTCTTAAATTGATAGTATAGTTTTAGGTTCAAAAGTTTACCCGATAGTAGTGCAACTGGTAGATGAACTCCAAGTACTCAGCTATAGTCCCTGGCTTCTACTTCCAGGGCCCCATACATCTCGCTATGATGTGAGGCATTTCGGGTGAGGCTTTTATAGTGGTCTAGCAACTACTCGAGGCTTCTTAATTCTTCCTCTCGGGGAGGTTTTGGTTGGTGGGGTTCGTGTGGATAATCATAGAGGCTATCCTACGCTTGGAGGCTTGTGCAAGAAGGTTCCGCTAAAGCATGCTTGAACTGGTAAGTTTTCTTTCTTTCTCTTTTTATTATTAGGTCTTTTCTTTAAGCGTTTTTAGACTTAATTATATGCTTACGTTGTTTTGTATGCTTAGTTTATTTTATGTTTAGGTTATAGCTTAGAGTTATAACATGCTTAGCATAATATATACATGCTAGGATATAAATTAGAATTATGGTATGCCAATCCCTTTTGCATGCTAACCTAGGTAGAGAATTATTTAATTAAGGCTTTATTTAATTCATATGCAACTAATAGGAGTTCCTAGGGAGAAGGACAAAATTCTGAATTTCCGTCATGTCTGTTATGCATGTTTACTCTGACTGTCAGTTCCTAATTGATGTTAATAGATGAATAGTTAATGATACAATATCTATGTATTAGTGTGTTTCCAACGAGCCATTGACTTGCAAAATGTTGGAAAAACATTCAATCTCATTCCTGTGTGTGGATAGGCTTGTTTTGTGGTATTTCATTTATGTCTTTCACTTTTTTTTATGAACTTGATTTTCAAAGTTGTATACTAAGAGGTTATTTACTTTAATGAATGACAGGGAACAAAGGAGTTAACAAACATGGGAGTGTATTGTGCTATCATGGGAGTCACTCATATTCTAGTGATTCTCACTAATCTTTTCGCAATTTCAGCCCATTTGTTTCCTATTATTTTCCGTGCTTCAATGAGTATCTTGTTGGTCTAGATTTAGGGGGTTTGAAAATGCAAAAAAGACATGCAGAAATTCAAAATTTAATCTAAGTCCAAGGATCTCCTAAGCATGGCATGATCGACAGTATAACTAGTCTAAAAATATTTTAGGTCATAAAAACTTATTGAAAAGGACATAATAATAATTTTTTTGAAGAAGTTTTGAACAGGCTAGGTATTGAACCTAGGACCTCCCACCATTAACATTAAGTAGTGTACCAATTGAGGACATAATAATAATTTAACCATGTACTAGTTGAAGCGTGAATCCTGAAGTTGGCAGAATGACCCCTCAACTGCGTGCGCAGACTCTAAAGTAGAAGCCCTCTATAAAATATCCATACGAGCACCACCGACCAAAACTTCCTAGAAAAGGAGTACCGATAAATAAGTGGAAGACAGCTAGATCTTCCTTATGAATTTATTCCAGAAGAAATTCCCTTAGTCTTCTATTCAAAGTAATTCACAACTATTAGTTTCGTTGATGCTGGGATTGTAATAAACAACTAATTATTCCTAAATCTAAATATACATATATATATATATATATATATATATATATATATATGTTGGATTGTAATTAATCGAAGAATATTTCTAATTAAACAAAAATCTAAATATATAGATATTAGGATTGTAATTGACAGCAACAAGCTTTGTTGATGATATTTAATTAATATGTTATGTGTGCAGATCAGATGTTGGAGTCCATTCAGTTGAGAGATCAATGAGGAAAGTATTTATGTTAAAGAATGCATAGTGTTGTCGGTGATAATGAAGATGATAGTTGTACACAAGTAACTTTGTTTGGGATAATTGATTCTTGATTCTCGATCAAATAAATAAAGATTGCTTTTGGCTTTTTCTATGATGTGTTGATGTTCATAAATAAATATATATATCTAAATGTTATATGTTAATTTAATCCAAAGGATGATGAATAGATGAATGGTTAATGATGCAATATCTCTGTGTTGGTTGTCGATGATGACATATCCTGTAGAAAACTGAATGTGTTAGGTGGACAATGGCGAACAAGCCATTGACTTGCATAATGTTGGAAAATCATTCCATCTCATTCTTACGGGTATATGGGCTGGCTTTGAGTTATTTCATTTTTGTATTTCATATTTTTTTGTATTACTTGACTTGGAAAGTCGAATACTGAGAGTTTGTTTGCTTTAATGAATAATAGGAGACAAAGGAGTTAAGAGACATGGGAGTGTATTGTGCCATAATAGGATTCACTCACATTCCAGTGATTCCTATTAATCTTCTTCGCTCTATATATCCTTCTTCATCTTCTTATGACTTTCTTTGTGGCTGTATAGTGTATTTGTTTGGCACTTATACCTTCTGTTGGGTTTAGATGATCCAAGCGGAATTTCATCGAATGACTCATCTTCATCTTCATCTTGATCCATTTCCATTTGTGCCACACGTCTCTTTATTGTTGGGTCAGAGTGAGATTCAATCCTTTAATGAAGGGAAATTGTCAGATTCGACCCATTTGGGTAAAATAATTTTGGCTTAAGTTTCGCTTAATTACCTAAAGCTTCTGACATGTTTTTTTAATAACCTTCGTACGCCTCCATATCTTTCATACGTTGTTCATAACTTTCTTACGCTCCTGCAGAACTCTAGATTTATATTAGATTTGTAGTAGATTTGAAACAGATATATTATAGCTTTGTAACAGACTTATAACAAACATGTATTAGACTTGTATTAGCTTTGTAACAGATATATAATAGACTTGTAAAAGAAGAATGATTGACAAATAATGTCAAACACTTCAATAATAATCTAATGTAAATCAAAACTAATGAAAATTTACTATTTTATTCATCAAACACTAGTAACAGGTATATAACACCCTTATAACATACTTTGTAACAGGTTTGTAGTAGAATTCTAACAGATAAAAGTTATAAAGATTATGTCAAACACTTCATTAGTAATTCTATCTAAGTCAATATTGTTATATTCATGTTATATATTCATCAAACACTTGTATTAGACTTGTAGCAAATATAAAATAGATATGTAAAGGATATGTAGTAGGTCTATGTTAGATATGTAACAAGACTCAAAGAAACACTTCATTCAGATTTCCCTTCTAATACAATACTATTACAAGTCTATTATATCCTCACCAAACACTTGTATTAGACTTGTAGTAGATATATATAACATATTTAACAAATATATATAGTAGGTTTGCATCATATGCGTAACTGGTAGATAAAAATATGCAAATCTGCTTGCCAAACACTTACGAATGAAGAACAAATTTGAATCAGAAATCAAATTTGAAATTAAGGACAAATAACACAGATGAAATTGAGAATGAAGAACATGGATGAAATTTGAATTCTGAAATTCGATTCCAAATCAGGATCATAGTAAAGTAAAGAAATTGCAAGGGAAGAACAAATTTGAATTAGTAATCAAATCTATAATTGACAACGAAGAACACAGATGAAATTGATTTTGATTTAAATCTGAAATCAAATCCGAAATTGAGAATGACGAACAAAGATTGAATCGAAAAGCATAATAAAACTTGGACTGAATCACTGAATCGTTTACAGGAGAGAAATGAGAAAAGAATGACTTTCTGCAAAATACGATCTATTGTAATTGTGGTGTGTTGATATAGGGTGTGTAAAGGTTAGCAACAGGTTAAGAAAAGTTAGGTTGGTTATACGCAATTTTTTGAGGCAAGGAGGTAATTACTTTCCAAATGATTCCCAGTTTGTTGTTTTACCCAATAATGAATACCCAACTTTGACTGGGCTGTTTGTGGGGAGATTTGTCTTAGTGGGCCTTTTCGGCCCATATGCATGTGTTATCAAATACAAGTATGCTAACCACGAGGTATCTCAGAATTTAACATTTAGATTTTTAAGATATGAAAATGCTCATGTTTATAGTTGCTTGAGAGTGCTTTCTTTCCATGGGGTGGTTGTATCATAGTAGGTTATTATGCAAAGGACTTTACTAAGTTGTACGTACTACCAATAACTCTTATTTAGTCAACTGATAGCAAGATTGGAAGGTATAATGTGTTTCGAGAGTCAACTTTCATACTTGGATGCTTTACACGAATGGTTACCTAGAAAAGTCGTTTCAGCACATTTTGGACTTATATCGTTTGAGGTTGAGTTATATCGTTTGAGGTTAAGATCATGTCGCATTGCAAGTAGATTAAGTCCTCACTTTGGGTGTTGAATTTGTTATTCTAAAGAAATCATCTGATTTCTTTTATTAGCAATAAATGACTCTTTTTCTAGGTTATCTTGCTATATAGTTCAATACCTCAATTTGGAAGATATTGAGTTAGGAGAAACAGAAGCGTTAGGAGTAAAATAATTTTTTATGATACAATTTTAAATGAAAATATTTTGTACAAAATAATTAGTCTAGTTCTAATTTTTTTGCTGAGAGGCTTGTTACCAAATTTTTATTTCAGTTTCTCTAATGATATCACGAACCATCACAATTCTTAAATTTGTAAGTTTTTAAAAAAAAAATTTGTAGAGCATTGAAAAAGGTTTCAACCCAGGGTCGACCATTAGGGGGAGCGAGTGAAGTGACCGCTAAAGGCTCTGAGTTTTAGGAGACCTCAAAATCTTTGTTCGGGTATAGTAGGAAGAAAATATTGTTAATATAATTAATAATAAGAAAGAATGATATAGATATATGTTTTGGTTTAGTGGTTGGAGTTGGTTTTTATTCACCTATGTGCATGGTTTGATCCCTTAAAGCCCTTTTTTTAATTATAAATCTTGTTTTTGAGATATAGTAGTTTTTTAATTAAAAAATTAATTATAAATCTTCTTTTTCAGATATAATAGTTTCTTAATTAAAAAATTGGACATAGTATTTGATTTGTTATTTATTAGTTTCATCTCACAAGTCTCACAAGGTAGAAAATAATTGACAAGATTTAACATTGACTTCTTAAACATTTATTTTCAATTTGGTATTAGTTGAAAGATTTGAACAATTTACTAAACATACTACTTTTTTCTCACAAATGATTTATTTTGATAATTCACTTTTGTTTCAATCTTTAACTACGATTTATAATGCAAAAATAAGAACCACATATTGAGTACAAAAATTTAATAGATACTTTTATATTTCAAAATACAACAAATATTAGTTTAATTGATTCAATATATATTTTCGAAATTTCTAATAGGTTATTTAAATTACAGTCATTGTATCCCTATATCTTTCAAAAATATCAATAATCATTAAAATATATTCATTGTACGAGGACTCCACTCTTGTTTTTTTTTTTTGCCCAGGCCCCAAAATTTTCCGAGACAGCCCTGTGTCAACCTAGTTGGTATGTTTTTCTTCTCTATTGGCTTCTAAACTTCATTACCACTAAAAGAAATGTAGCTCTTCATTCCTAACAACTGTTAGTATCTTTAAATCTTGTTTTAATATTATCGGCTAAAATTCACAATTTGAAATAAATGCGATATTTACATTATTAGGTATATTATTAATGATATTACATATAAATTGTGCGTAGCACTTGCGTAGCCTAGCATGGTTGCATATACAATATATTATTTCAATTGAGGTAAACGTTTATATCTATTCAAGAAATATATTTTAGATATATATAAAAAAATTTTAAAATGCTTTTGAAGTGGTTTACATATATTTTAATATGCATAAGATAAATATATATTTTATATGGGAATTAAATAAATTGAAAATCTGCAATAAAAAATATAAATTAAAAATCAAATAAAAAGAGAAAAGAAGGAAAAGTGAAACCCTAAATAACAAAGGCAATATAAATAGCCTCCTATATAACAAAAACCAATATACGATAGCCACTTTGGGAGTAAGATATATGAATTGAGTTAGAGAGAAAGAGAGAAGAAAGGAAATGATAATTGATGTGAATAAAGAAAAGGAAAGAAGGCTCCTATCTTTCACAAGGTATTCTCTGATCGATCCCTCTTGATTTCTTTTCAATTTATCAAAGAAATGTATCTGTGATTATAATTTTACTGGGATTGTAATTCACAACCATCAGTTTCGTTGCTGCTAGGATTGTAATAAACAACTAATTATTCATAAATCTGAATATATAGATGTTGGATTGTAATTAATCGAAGAATACGTTTTATTAAACAAAAATCTGGATATATAGATACTGGGATTGTAATTGACAACGATACGCTTTGTTGATGATATTTAATTAATTTGTTATGTGTACGGATCAGATGTTGGAGTCTATTCAGTTCAGAGATCGATGACGAGGAAAAGTATTTATGTCAAAGAATGCATAGTGTTGCCGGCGATAGCTAAGATGACAATTGTACACAGGTAACATTATTTAGAATAACTGATTCTCGATTCTTGATCAAATAAATAAAGATTGCCCTTGACTTTTGTATATATATATATATATATATATATATATATATATATATATATATATATATATATATATATATATATATATATTTTTTGAAAAACCCTTGGAGAGACAGTGTATCTCTCCAACGGCTAAAAGATTGGAGTGGGTGAAAATTTCGGGGCAGAGTACCCAACTAGGTTGGTTCCTCTGCTTACCTACAAAACACCCACCCCGCTTTTATTAATAATGGTTCTCGAAACAAGAACCAAAAGTACATCAAAGTTACATAATAAGAAACCTCGGGTTCGTAAACAAATCAGAAATCGAAAGGCTAACATTGCGCTTATAGGAATGAAAAAGAAACCAACAAAAATTGATACTTGCAATTAAAATATCCCCATCGTCAGTTTCATCTCGAAAAATCTTCTTGTTGCGGCGCTTCCAGAGATTCCATGATATAATGAACTAGAGAGACCTACCAAATTCACGGGAGATTCCAGGTTTGAAGAATGTGCACCATAACAGAAGGAAGGTGTAACCATCATTCGGCACCACAACCTGAATATCCAGCCACCGGAATGCATCTCTCCAAATCTGATAATTCGCGTGACATAAAAAGAGGCTGTGTTCCAAGGATTCAGGTAGTGGACAGAACGGACAACAGGCGCTAGTTAACATACGATATCCCCTCTGTAAAAGGAACTCACGTGTCGGTAACCTATTGTGAAAGACCAACCAGTAAAATTTTTTTATCTTGGGGAGCATGTGGGAGGACCAAATGAGTGTAAAGTCTCTCAATGGATTCGGCCATAATCGTTGTTGATAATATCCATGATAAAAGGACGCTGCTGAATATTTTTTCTGAACTCCAATGTCCCATAGGAAGCAATCTCCTCTCAGGAAGAAGGTGGGGCTGTTTACGGTTTCCTGGGCTTGGAAGAGCGTTGGGCATGAAATTGATATCCAGGTTTTCAATTCATTGCATCGTTGTTGGTTCGTAATGCGGAGACTTCTTTTCCAAAAGGGGCGGGTTTGGGAACGATTGGAGAAAATATGGCTACACCCTTCAAAAATGGTTGAGAATTTCCTATTGCAAATAGCAAATAAGTCGGGGAAGAGTGATTTAATTGGAGTGTTTGAGGTCCAATTATCATGCCAGAACAACCCGTTTTGACCATCTCCCACTTGGACACGCACCTGTGATGAGAAGAAGGACCAAATTCTCTCATTTTTGAAGCAGCATTTTATAATTCCACGCCATAATGGAGAGACAATCTCGGGGTCGAGAAGGGTCATTTCATGCCACGAACTAACCCCGTAACACCGAACACAGTACATTGACCACAAGGAGTCATCATTGCGGTCTCCCAGTTTCCAAATCCATTTAAAGAGTAGGCTGGAGTTAACAAGATTTAGATCCTGAATTGCCAATCCCCCAAGGTGATATGGTAAATTGATCGTAACCCAGCTTACTTTGCATATGCCATTGATCGAAGAGTCGCCTCGCCACAAAAAATTACGCATTAATTGATTCAGTGAAGAAGATACAGAGCAAGGCATGTAGAAGATTGACATTAAATAAATGGGAAGGGAAGAAAGTACTGTTTTGATAAGTATGGTACGTCCAGCATATGATAGACAATTTCCTTTCCAATTTGCCAAACGAGACTTGAACTTGGCGATCAAAGAATCCCAATCAGAGATATGTGGCTGTTTAATACATAGTGGTGTACCTAAGTATTTTATCGGAAAGTTGTCCACTCGGCATCCCAATTGAGCTGCATAGGAGGCCAAGGAGGCTTCATTGACGTGGATTCCCATAATCGCACTCTTGTGGTAGTTGATACGCAATCCTGAGATTAGTTCGAAACACCTTAGGATCCGAATGAAACTGGGAATTATGGATTCTTCTGCTGGAAGGAAGCAAATCGTATCATCAGCGAACTGTAGCAAAGAGATATCTGGAAGGGATTCCTCCAAACGAAATCCAGGTAGCATGCCTACTTGAATGCTACGATCTATAATCTATTTTAGGCCCTCCACTGCTAACACAAAAATAAAAGGCGATAAAGGGTCTCCTTGTTTGACCCCCCTACGGATGTGAATAGGAGGGCTTGGTGAGCCATTGATTAGAATAGAAGTAGTGGATTTTTTCCTGCTATTTGACAACCATGAAATCCATTTCTGATCAAAACCCATCCTTTGGAGAACCGAGTCAATATAAGTCCAAGAAATGCTATCAAAAGCTTTATGAAAGTCCAGTTTCAGTACTACACATGGTTTCCTTTTAATGTGGAGGTCATGAATTATCTCAGAAGCCACAAAAGAACACTCATGAATGCTTCTACCCTTGATGAAAGCAAACTGGTTGTTTGAGATAAGAGATGGTAAAACAGCTTGAAGACGAAACGATAGCAATTTCGCAATAATTTTATAGATACCATGGATGAGCGAGATAGGTCTAAAGTTATTCAGAGAGCAAGAACCTGGAATTTTGGGTATTAGCATCGTGAAGGATGTCTTGACAGAATCTGGTAGCTGAGATGTAACATAAAAACGATCCAAAACTTGCAGTAATTCGGGTTTTAAGTCGTCCCAGAACCTTTTGTAGAAGAAAAAATTGAAGCCATCTGGTCCCGGCGCTTTATTCTCCCCACACGCACATATACTGTTCCAAATTTGCTCAGCCCGAAAAGGGGCAATAAGAGCTGCATTTTGTTGCAAAGTAACAGTGTTGAAACGTAATTTTCTAAGAGAGAATGGCGTTATAGGGGCAGCCTTGAATAATTGGGCGTAATAGCTGTAAATAGTATCTGAAATGACCTTCAAGTCCGTAACAATTACTCCCTCGATGTCCAGTTGCGATATACGGTTGTTGCGAGATCGGGCTGAAGTGGTACGGTGGAAAAACGATGTATTATTATCACCCAATAGCGTCCAATTCACCCTTGATTGTTGGTGTCGTAATTTTTCCAAAGAAGCCCTCTTTTCCTGAAGGAGGGAGCGATTACGATTTAGTTCTGAATTTTGAGTTGAGGTGAGCGGTCGAGGAACACTACTCGATGTAAGGGCCAATATAATTTCCTCTAAATCACCAATCTTTCTCTGTAGGTTTCCAAAATTCTCCGAGTGCCAAGGGCTGATTGCACGACCCAACTTTGTCAATTTATAAGATAGGTCTTTGTGAGCATAGGATTGACAAATGAGGTGCCATTTATTACGAATGAAAGGCAAAAAATCTGCCTTATCCCACCACATGTTTAACGATCTAAAGGGTTTTGGGCCGGCTGAGTGAGCAACGAAGGAGCGAAATAAAATCGGTAGATGATCAGATAGGGTGGTGTCCACCGTTGATATGGATAAGTTAGGCCATAATTGCAGTATCCCATTCGAGGCAAGAACACGATCGATACGAGAGAATGAAACTCTATTGGACCTAGTATAGTCACGGCCGTGTAGGGGTAGATCATGGAGTTCAGATTGCAATACAAAGTCTTGAAAAGCCGACATGGATGGGTAGGGGCGATCGTTTGCCCTTTCCGACACATGTAATACCTCATTAAAATCACCACAAATCAAGATCATCTGAAAGTCTCGAATAATCGGGATAAGTTCCTGCCATAAATCATATCTATCCATATGATATATATATATATATATATATATATATATATATATATATATATATATATATATATATATATATTAATGTTCTATGTCAAATTAATCAAATGGATGATGAATAGATGAATGGTTAATGTGTTGGAGAAAGAGTACTTAAATGAACATAATAAACAAAGAAAAAAATGAACAAAAACTTGGTTTATTGTATTAAAAAGATGAACGAAAATGGGATGATTTACATTCGTCCATTTAAAGACAACAGACAACAGTCATCACATACTCTATCATATAATGACACATGTCCTCATTCATTCCTATCTCAGCAATTTCTTTTTGCCACTTCTATTCATCATAGTGACTTATTCACTCTCATAGCATTACACGTTCACACCAACTTCAAGTCTTCATTTTTTTATTAATTAAGTTTAATTAGTTATTCGAATTGCAACACTCCCCCGAAACTTAATTCTTTGTTATTCCCAATGATGTTTGTAACTGACTGAATACTTCGTACTTCAGCGGCTTCGTAAAAATATCAGCAATTTGATCTTGGGTTTTTACGTACTTCAACGTGACTTCCTTTTGCTCAATGCATTCTCTGATGAAATGAAATCTTATATCAATGTGCTTATTCTGATCATGCTAAAGCCAAGGCTGACTTTTTATTGACAAAAATATCAGTTGGATCTTGTTGTGCCATTTGAAGTTCATTCAATAATCGGCGTAGCCATATTGCATGACATACACATGATCTTGCAGCCTCATATTTAGCCTTATAAAAGGGACTATTAATAACAAATAATGGAGAGGAGCTCATTTAACAAATACAGGGCGGAACAAAAATTGAGATAGAAAGAGGGATAAAAGTTTTAAGATTTTAAAGAAGCAGTAGAACTTTCTTCTTTTTTAATTCTTCTTGGCTTTTAGAGCTTGAACCTCCATTTTCATCCGTTTTCTTTGTGAATATAGAAAACTCCAAGAAATGATCTTGTTCCCCTATTCATTCGAAAGGGTTTGAGCCTGAGATTGGGGTTTTTTTGGGTCTAGTTCATGATATCTTTTCTTTTGTTTATTAACTTTAACTTTTATATCTTTTGTTATTTTCATGGCTTTATCCTCTTCATTTCTTGAAATTCAATGATTTAATCTTGTTCCCCTATCCTTTTGTGAAAGGTTTGAGCCTAAGATTATAGAGTTTGGTATAGGTTTATATTTCAATCTCATTTGCTCCTTATTTTTATTTTCTGTATCTTGAATCTTTAAGTTTTTTCCCTTGTTTAACTCCATTTTTTTGGGTTATTCATTTTTTTCTTTTCTTTTGATTTTGTTACTGTTTTATTGCTATATAACTCTTATTTTCATAAAAGGTTACCTAGTGAGAGGGAAAAGGTAAGAGGAGGTTTCGCAACGCTCCATCGTAGTTAAAAACCCTCCCCTAGGCTGTTTTGTTAAAAAGAAAAAAGAAAAAGTACAAAAAAGAGAAATAAAAAATCATACAGCCATTACGGCAAAAAAAGATCTATCAACTATGGAGTAAATTTTAATAGAGGTTTACGCTTCCGTTTGGATTGCTCCTTGCGCTCCCGTTTAGCTTGCTCCCGTTCAAGCTTAGCTCGTTCTTTAGCAGTGACCAAAACCCTTGGCTTCCTTGGTAGTCGGATATTATCCCCCTCCTCTATCTCACACTGATAACTGTCATCGCAGGAAGCGAACGAAAAACTTTGCATAACTGGCGTCAACTGCTTAGCTTTCAATTTTGTCTCTTTTCGTTCCGCAAACTCTGCCCAAGAGCCAGGGACACCTTTCTCAGGTTATAAGTAATCCGATTCAAAGCCCTCTTGGTCAACCTCATCCGAGGTTTTCGTGCAATGACTGGAATCATCTGATACTTCAGTAATATGACCATCAATCGGCTTTTGAACTTTTGTCTCCTTATCTCTGAGATCCACAATTAAGTTAACTGTCTCCACAGAGTCAGAATTTCCCACCTCCTTATCAAACACCTCATTAGCTGCAACCTCAATCACTACATAGTCGCTGCATCAATTGCCTCAGTAGCCATTGCATCAATCTCCAAGCCGCGATTGCCGGTTGGTGACTTTGATCTCTCTAGATTGCCATTGACGTGAGTATCATTCGGGATGGACTTTCTATTCCAAACCTTTGTACTTTCTTTAATAATCTGAGTTGAACCCGGATATGCTCATTATGGGTTCTCAGGATTAGTTTGAGTACCCTTCTGCCTTACCCCAACCTTGGGATTGCTTTTTCGATTCCCAGGTTGCTTTTCCTGAAACTAGTTCCCTCTGCAAATAGCTACAATGTGACCAATCGATTGGCATGTCAAACAAAAATCTGGAATGCTTTCATATTCCACTCTTACCCAAAATTTTTTTTGACAGTATCTACCCTGACCTGGTCCATAACCGGTTTCGACAAATGAATATCCATAAGAATTCTAGCATAGTAGCCAAACTCACCTTCGATTGTGTTATGATCAAAACGGATGGGGACTCCGATGATTCGTGCTACACTTAAGAGCAGCCTACGATCCCAAAACTCCCATGGGAGGTTGAATAAATGAATCCAAACTTGAGAAGAAGTTTGTTTATGAACTCTAGGATCGAAACCAGCTGTCCAAACCGAAAACCTTATAATCCCTGGTTTTAGGTATAGGTTCCCTGTAGACCAAACCTTCTGTAAAGCCTCAGCCGTTGGCATGATTATGTGGTAAAATCCCTTTTCCAAGGATATTAACTTCCAATCCATCTTTCGATTCCATATAGAATTCAGCTTAAGCTTGATATCTGCATGTTTCCAAGGAGAATCCCCTTTAGTAAGCGTTAATCTGTCGATTGCGGAATGTTGATAGATTGATAACTTTGGTCTTGAGCTCTTGTGAGTTACAGCATATCCCAAAACTTGGTTTCTTTATTTCAAAACAATTCCAAACTCATTTCTCATCTCTTATTTTCGTTAAATCTAAACAATGGGTTAATGAATTTAAGTTTTGCTATTTAGCACATATTCTAACGGTTACATTATTTTTGGTTCCATTTTGGTGCTCATTGGAGATTTTTCCTGCTGCTGATGTCTCGTTGGAGCTTTGGTTCCTTTCTCAATATTTTGTTCTTTAGCCCCGATTTTCCACCCCAAAGGTTATTTCGGGTAGATTTGGCACGGTAAAATCCGATAAAGGCTTCAAGGATAGGTCCCCGAAAATTCACACAAACTCGGATATATACCATAAAGGTACCCTCTGAAAGGCATTATCTTTAATTTCCTGTTCAATTTGTTTACTTTGTATTGTGTTATCATATGTATTATCATACGCATTATCTTTATTGCTAGTAGTTAGTTTAATTATTGTCATTACTGTTATGCACGCATATGTATATATTATTGATATTTCCATTATTTCAGTTTTTATGATTTATATGTCACTGTCCTTTTTTATTGTTAGTAGTCTTGTGGTTGCTCCTGTTACTATTTTCATTTCCTAGTATATATGTTTGTCTTAATAGGCTCATGTGTGTTATTATAGTCAGTATTATATTAATAGTTTGTTTTATATGTTTATAGATGCCTCTGTTTCATTATTATTATTATTTTATTATTATTATTATTATTATTATTATTATTTTACTACCTAAAAATTATTTTTTTATTGTCTTTATTATCATCATCTTTTTTTACCCATATTTGTAAGTATCTATATTCGTGCCCCTAGTCTAGTTGTATTATTGTTGTTACTATATTACTTATATGCTTTCCGGAGACGTTATTAGATCTTGAAGAGGTGGATTCACGGCATGAGGGTAGCCTACTAAGTCTCTTGAACTCTTTTTGGCATGTTTCTCATTTTTTGCGTGATTATTATTTGTGCCTTGTTTATTCGTGATTTTGGATGTTTTGCCTCGTGTGGAGCCGGGTCCGAGTTGGTATGTTCGGTTGGGATCCGGTTTCGGCCCCTTAATTATTTATTCGCTTTATTTCCTTCGCATTAGAAAAATGTATAGGTATTTGTAAAGCCATGTAATAATTTATTTTCTTACTTTATTTACTGCTTTTGTGTGTTGTATGGCTATATAAACCGAAAACTCTAAACAATAATTGGATTTAAATCGCATAAGAACTAAAGTTGCGTTTATTAAAATGTAAATGCCTTGATTTAATAAATGAAGAATAAACAACATCATCTAAACTTGGAATCTCTATTCATTGGCGGAGCTAGGGGTAGCGGCGGTTGGCGGCCGCTCACCCCCTTCGTCGGAATTCAAGACCCCCACCTTGTTATCTCCCTTGTGAGACTGCCATTGTTGCCGGCGCCCCCATGGTTTCTTGGTCTGCAACTTTTGTTCTATGGAACCCTTTCTTTCTGATATAATATCAAACACCTCAATTTTCTAGGTTATTGTATATAATATTAAACTTTTGTTAATTCTAGTTTTTTTTTGAAGAATTTTAAAGAGGCTAGGTATTGAACCTAGGACCCCCCACTACTAACATTGAGTGGTGTACCAATTGAGCTACACCCAATTGGTTGTTAATTCTAGTTTAAAAATAGAATGAGGGGTGAATGTTGGTGGTGTTTACTGAGAGATATATTTATAAGTTTGGAATATTTTTTTTAAAATACTGGTAAAAATCAATTGCCTAAAAAATGAACTTGTTTGATTATGTTTCTAGTTTGTTTAAACAATTTAGAATTTTTAATGCATTTATTTTGAGCTATACGCATTACAATATTGGCCGATAGTTTTTTTATGAAAATCCGGACCCCATCTTAGAGAATCCTGGCTCCGCCACTGTCTCTATTTTAAGGTACGTTCCAATCACCCAGTGGGAATATCCTACCCAAATATCCGGTAGAGCTAAACTGGGTGGCGACTTTATCTTAAAATACGGGATTTCAAGTCTTGTATCTTTTAACATCTTAAATCAGACTAAAATTCAACATCAACATCATTTTTATCTGTCTATCTTTTCAACACGCAGTGTCATGGAAATCCTCAAGGCAAACAATTATAACTCGTTCCATGATAGAAGATGAGTTTGTAGCCTTAGGTTCATATACCTGAATGGCCTAAAGTTGTGCCTACAATTTGTATACATTACGATAATCAACCATCAATTAAAAGAGCACAAAAAGTTATGCATAATGGTAAGTCGAGACACATGTGTCGGAGACATAATACCATTAGACAAGTGATCTCAAATAGAGTTCTATTGATTTTGTTGGATTAGAAGATAACTTAGCGAATCTGTTAACCAAAGGGTTAAACCGAGATCAGGTTGGAAAGACATCTAAAGGAATGGGACTAAAGCCCATCAATATTTAAAGCGCTTTGTGAAGGAAAACCCAACCATGTTTGACTAGAGATTCCAAGATCTAAGTTCAATGGGACAAACTAATTGCATAGACCATGTGAGGTTAGTATAGGGGTAACACTGTGTCCATTCCTATGATGTAAACAATGACAAAAAGAGTTAAGGTTAAGAAATTAATACTTTTAATGATTCTTTGTGCATCAAAAGTTTAAGCAAAAGAGATCACCTATGTGAGAGTGAAGTGGGGTCGCTTCAAAGGAAACTAATGGGGCTCAGTTGTCTGAAACTCTTGCAGAACCAAGAGATGTTCACGACCATAATAAGCATAACCATGAGAACCAAAAACCGAGTTAGATTAATACTTGTGTGAGGTATATCATCGTTTACACAAACGGCAGAATAGTTGAAGGACATTGCGTCTACTAGTCAGCCAGTAAAGTAAATATATTTTCACAAGGGAAGGTTCAAGAACTGTAATCCACATGCCCTATGCAAATATTAATGTTGAATATTATCACCAAATTGAGTTGTCGTTTTCCTATTTTCTTTGTTGTGGGGGATTGTTGAAATATAATTAAAAGAAAATATATTTTTTTAAAAAGGAAAATAAAGTCAATAATAGATATGATTGACAAGGCATATATACGGCAAAGTTGCAATTAAATTGGATGCTCATTGTCCCCTTCCCATACCTATATAAATAACTTGATTTTTCATGAAAGAATATAGATAAAAGAATTTCTAAATTGCTCTTTCATTTTCTCTGCTTAATTTTCCTTCAACTTTCGTCCTTTAGGTTCTTAGGTAATCGTCCTTTGGTGATAATATATTACACCTAGTTGAGTTCGTGTAGCTCTCCAAATCTTCCAATGTGGGACTTGGCTTTACTTTCCAACATCCCCCCTTAAACTAAGGACCACAACTCGTGCATCTTGGACTTAATTGAGAACTTCCACCCTGCACTCCGCTCCTTTTTGCCAATTCCGAACTGTGGCACTGATACCATGTAGAGAATCCATAGCCCTAGGGAGTGTTGGGCTCGATACCTTGAGTGAGCATACAAGTGGGGTTGAGCCCTTCAAACACAAAACTAATTGGCTTGTGTTAAGGCCCAATCTACTCCACTTATATACGACTCTCTTCTCTTGTTTATTTTCCATGTGTGATTTATCCACAAATATCCAACGCTCCCCCCTCAAGTACAACTGGGCCTGGACCAGTTGCCACTTGCCAACATTCCTTGGCCTATCATCTTCGAGGCTCAAGGTCAATACCGAGTCTAGCCTTTTTCTGCTAACCCAAACTCCACTAGGACTTTAAACACGAACCCAGGATCGTTGGCTATCGGCCCTTCATCCGCTCTGACACCATGTAGAGAATCCATGGGCCTAGAGAGTGTTGGACTCGATAGATTGAGTGAGCATACAAGTGGGGTTGAGCCCATCTAACACAAAACCAATTGGCTTGTGTTAAGGCATAATCTAATCCACTTATATACCACTCTCTTCTCTTGTTTATTTTCCATGCGGGATTTATCCATGCATATCCAACAGTTGGATCCTAGGAGACAATTTACTATATATGGGAAAAATCTATCTTAAGAAAACCGATTCGGGCCTCAACAGAACCCCCTCATTTTAATTAACGGTTAAATGTTATTTTAATACTTTATTATTTTATAATTTTTGTTTATGTATTTTATTTTCATATCATTGTAATTCAAGTTACTAATATCTTATCTTGTTGTATTTCGTCTTATAAAGGAATTACTCTAAATTAATCCCTCTTTCTAACAATTCTTACTAATCTTTTCGTGATTTCTGCCCATTTGTTTCGTATTATTTTCTGTTCTTCAATTAGTATCTTGCTTTATGGCTGCCTAGAGCTCGATAAGATCGGAACATTGTTTGCATGTTTGGCACTTGTACCTACCGTTGGATTTTGATGATCCAAGTGGAATTTCATCTAACGACTCATCTTCATCTTTATATCCATCCAATTCCGTTTCCATTAGATGATTGAAGAGTTAGCATAGCCCGCAATGCCCAAATGGCATGATAGAATTAAGTTCAATTTGTTTAATATCAAGATGTAGGTTTGTTTAATATTATGTATCCGTAATCTAAAGAGGATAAGTATTTTTTTTCATTGGAGTTAGGGATGGAAGCTTGGAACATCTTGCTAAAAATTGTATTTCATAAATTTACACCAATGATATTTTACTTGTTTGTATTGGAATCTAAATATTGAGTTTTTAATTTTCA
Organism: Euphorbia pulcherrima; assembly: GCA_947683365.1. Taxonomy (NCBI): domain Eukaryota; kingdom Viridiplantae; phylum Streptophyta; class Magnoliopsida; order Malpighiales; family Euphorbiaceae; genus Euphorbia; species Euphorbia pulcherrima. Next base: position 46,776,874 of record CANTUS010000009.1, read on the forward strand.
TTTAGTAATTTCAATTTCGATTAATATGCAGTTTTTGTGTATATTGTTTATTTTTACAAACAAATTGCTGATTAAGTTTAACCCAGACGATTCACAGCAATATAATTTTTTCTATCCTTGTATGGCATCAAACAATTTTCTTGGTTTCAACATAATGAACTGTCAATTGCATGCTTTCCAATTTCTGTAATGTTAGAGCTAACACAATAACTGATTCTATACTCGTATGACTTTCACAATATGGGATTGTCTTGCAATTGTGTTAAAAAATGAGGATATACTCCTCCAAATTGGCAAAAAATTACTAAACAATATCAGTGAGCGATACAAAAAAGCAAAAAAAAGAGAATAATGCAGCAGAAAATCAAACACGATTAACTAGTGGCAGAAATTAACCAAATAAAAAGAAGATAAGAGAATCGAGACATGATTTCCTGATCAGGTAAAGAACTAAAGAACAGAACCAATAGAGAGAAAGAGCATCATACAAATTAGGAGAGAAAAAAGGCTAATGAAAAAAATGGATTCCAGATATCTACCAGACTTCTATAAAATGTCTACCAAACTTCTATAACATGTCTACCAGTTGAAAAAGTTCAAAAATATCACAGTGAATGTAATTTCGAAGATAAAAAAGAGACGACAAAGAAAAAACTTTAAAGTTGCATGTCAAAAAAAATGAACGGGTTGAAAGATAATTGCAAAAGAAAGTAAGGAAATTAATTAAAAACATGCACATTGACATGATATTCGCAAATAACGTGTATATGTAATTAGTTTTCCATTTGACCTAAATTATTTTATGTAGGGGGGTATTTTTTGTAAAAGCCCCAACAAAATATGTACATATATAAAACTGAATGGGCCTATGTTGAGTTCTTGAGAATAGATTTTGAAAGGGGTTCTTACAATAATCCCAGAAAAAACCAAAATAATTTGGTAGTTTACAAAAATAAGGGAAAATATTTACATAAATATGGTGTAGTATTTATCTGGTAAATATCTGGTAATGGTTTAGTAGTTATCTAGTAGATCATAACTTCAAATATATTTCTAAAACAAACATGACATATGACATCTAGTATTTATCTAGTAGATCATTATCAGATATTTAGTTATTATCTAGTATGTCTTAATTTTGACAGTTTTTTATGGATCTAATGATACCTAACATATATATAATATATGACAATTTCATAACAATATTTACATAACATATGACATCTAGTATTTATCTAGTATATTACTGTCAGATATCTAGTTATTCGTCTAGTATGTCTTAATCTTGAAGGCTTTTGTGGATCTAATGACACCTCACATATATATAATATATGAAAATTTCATAACAATATTCACTATATAATTACTAGATAATTACTAGACGAATACTAGATATTTACCGGATAAATACCAGACCATATTCATGTAAATATTTTCTCCTATTTTTGTTAATTTGTAAATTATTTATGTTTTTTTGTATAGATGTAATTAGTTTGACTTAAAGGTGAATTTTGTAAATAATTCAGTGAGACATGTATATTTTTTACAATTTCCCATTTTGAAACATGAACCATTTTCATAGGGTGAACATTTTCAATAAAGTGTGTATGAGGTCTAGGTGGCCTGTCCCATTATGCCCAACTAACATGCTAATCTCCTGTAATTTATGTCATTAACCAAAGTGATGCACCATATTAAACTTACATATGTTTCTATACAATTAAAATAGCAATTTACAAAGTTTGTATTAGCGATTGTTTAATCAACAATAAATGTACGATCCATCTTTTTTTATTATATCCTACCACAGTTCTCATTATATTAGCTAAATTATTAATGGTACGGAGTATGAAGTACGACAAGCATAACACTTACTTATTTGCCACGTTTAGTACGTACGATAAGTTTCAAAAGTAATATGCATGCGAAATAATTATGATACGGATAATCTTAACACCCATAATTAATTTTTTATTGAAGAAGTAAATAATTGAAAAAAATGTTTTGAAATTGATTCTATATGCTGTGGGGTTGGTTCTATATGCTGTGGGCGGCTAAGTAATACTAATTAGATTTATAAGGAAATAAAATTAGAAACCCTAAATGACAGCTAAGGTGAAGCGAGTATTTAAACCAACTCGTAGAACCCTTGAGAAGGCAGCCTCCTAAAATTTAGATCTGCATTTTAGGGATGAACTTGTCAACAAAGCTGGGGATACAATCTGCCTATACTTGAGTTTCAGGTATTCAATTCAACCATTGATATTTGTTTTTACAATAACAATTGATCGATCTAAACATTTCTTTGATAGCTCTCAGTAAATATTGTTGCGGAAACTATTAGCAAACTAAAACTACTGCTAAAACAAAATAAAGAGGAAACACTAAAATTACACTACCAACTTAATTTTGTAACAAAATATTACAAAGAAAAGGAATAAGAAGAACAAATGCCTTAGAGATGAGAAAGGCTTTGTTGGTGTAATTTCAACTAAGGCCATAGGCCTTTTTTATACTACAAAATCAGCCCCTATGCCTTACAATTGGCAATGTAGGACAATTCCCCTTTTTCTTTTTCATTCACTTTGCCAATGTGGGACTTGGTAATCCCACAAATCTCCACGTTGACAAGTTCCACATCTTCAATCTCTTATCTTGTGTAGTGTCTTCCAATGCAGTCTTCAAGTTTTGACAGTATTGATCAAATCCAAACAATATTGAAATTTGATTGGGTTTACTGCCTTTGTCAACATATCAGCTGGATTCTCTATGGTCTAAATCTTCTGGATTACAACTCCACCTTCTTCGAGAACCTCTCGAATGAAGTGGTAACGAACGTCGATATGCTTCATCCTTGCGTGGTAAACTTGATTCTTTCCTAACATGATAGCACTCTAACTATCGCAGTGCACCTTTATGTGCTTCTGTTGAATACCCAATTCATTAAGCAATCCTTGAAGCCAGATTGCCTCCTTTACAGCCTCTATACATGCCATATATTCTGCCTATGTCGTAGACAAGGCAACTGTCGACTGTAATCTTGACCTCCAACATACTGGTGCTTTTGCCAAGGTGAACACATAACCAGTAGTTGATTGACGTTCATCTAGATCACCAGCATAGTTGGAATCACAATATCCAACTACATGTTGACCGCCTTTATCCTGCTGATATACCAATCCAACATCCCCGGTGTTCAGAATATACCGTAGAATCCATTTCATAGCTTGCCAATGTTCCTTTCCAGGATTATGCATATACCTGCTCACGACCCCAACTGCATGTGAAATATCGGGCCTTGTACACACCATAGCATACATTAAGCTACCAATAGCACTTGCATATGGTACTTTTGACATATATGCTTTCTCTGCTGCAGCTTTTGGAGATAATGCTGCACTAAGCTTGAAATGAGAAGCAAGTGGTGTACTAACAGGTTTTGACTGCTTATTTATGCCAAAATGCTTCAATACCCTTCCCAGATATTCCTTTTGAGTCAAAAAAAAGTCTTCCCACATTCTTATCTCTGCTTATCTCCATGCCAAGAGTCTTCTTTGCTTCACCAAGATCCTTCATTTCGAATTCCTTATTTAATTGAGATTTTAACTTCTCAATTTCCTCTTGGTTCTTGGAAGCTATCAGAATATCATCAACATAAAGAAGAAGATATATAAAAATCCATCTTGCAGCTTGCGCAAATACACATAATGATCATATTTGCTTCTTGTGTACTTCTGCCTCAACATAAACTTGTCAAATTGCTTGTACCACTGCCTCAGAGATTGCTTTAATCCGTACAACGATTTTTCAAGTTTAAAAACCATGTTCTCTTTTCCAAAAACTTTGAATCCTTCAGGCCGAACCATATAGATTTCCTCCTCCAAGTCTCCATGTAAAAACGCTATTTTTACATCCATTTGAACTAGCTCCAGATCTAACTGTGCTACCAAAGCCAATAAAATACGGATGGAAGAATGTTTCACCACTGGAGAAAACACTTCATTGTAATCAACTCCCTCTGTCTGAGTGTACCCTTTAGCTACCAACCTTGCTTTGTAGCGAACGTTAGACTCGTTAGGAAATCCATCTTTCTTTGCATAGACCCATTTGCACCTAATTACCTACTTTCCCTTTGGAAGATCAGCTAACTTCCATGTCTGATTCTTCTGAAGGGATTGCATTTCTTCAATCATGGCATTCCTCCACTTATCTTCTTCTGAACTATTGACTGCTTCTTTGTAAGTGGTAGGGATGTCATCATTTGCAATTGGAGATGCAAAAGCCACCATATCAACATAGCGAGCAGGCTTTCTTACTGTTCTTTTTGGCTTTCTCAATGCAATTTGGTTCAAGTTGTTGTAGAGGTTCTTGGGTTTCAACCTCTTCCTCATCAGACTCCTCATCTACCATTGGAGTTTCTACATCTTCATCATTTGCTGGACTAACTATCTGCCTTTAAAACTCCACCTGTTTTGGAGTACCATCTATTTTTTCTGTTGTTACCTTTCTTAACATGGTGGATACATCAAAGGTAACATCCCTGTTGATGATCGTCTTCTTGGTCTCTAGGCACTAAAGACGATACCCTTTTACTCCCAAAGCGATCCCCAAGAAAATTGCTTTCTTTGCACGAGGATCCAACTTTGATTCCTTCACATGATAATAAGCAGTAGAACCAAACATACGTAAGGAATCATAGTCAGTAGCAGGTTTCCCATACCATTTCGCGAGTGGTGTTTTACCATCAATAGCACTAGATGGTAGGCGATTGATGAGATGGCTCGCATATGTAACAGCTTCAGCCCAAAACTGCTTGCCCAACCCAGCATTAGACAACATACATTGAACTTTCTCCAGTAAGGTTCGGTTCATGCATTCAGCCACTCCATTTTGTTGTGGTGTATGCCTGACTGTAAAGTGCCTGACAATGCCGCTATCATCACAGGCTTTCTTAAATAGATCACTCATGTACTCTCCACCATTATCTGTTCGGAGATGCTTGATCTTTCGACCTGTCTGAGTTTCCATCATATTTTTCCACTTAGGGAAAATTCCGAGCACTTCATCCTTAGTCTTCATAGTATACACCCAAATTCGCTGGGAAAAATCATCAACGAAGGTGGCATAGTAGTGCTTCCCTCCAAGTGATGCCATCTTGGAAGGCCCCCACACATCAGAGTGAACATAGTCCAGAATACCTTTAGTATCATGGATCGCAGTTCCAAATTTCACCCTTGTCTTTTTCCCTTTGACACAATGCTCATAAAAGTCCAATTTGCAAGCCTGTACATCTTTCAATAATCCTTGTTTTACAAGAAGATTCAAGGATTTTTCACCAGCATGCCCCAAGCGCATATGCCACAATCTGGATGCTTCCAATTCTTTCTCATCATTAGAAGCCACTGCTGCAGTTCCAATAACAGTAGTACCTTGATAGTGGTATAACCTGTTATTCTTTTGAACTCCCTTCAACACTACCAATGCACCAGAAATGATCTTCATTACTCCATTTTCTGCTTGAACTTTTAAACCCTTTTCTTCTAGGGCTCCCACAGAAATGAGATTCTTTGATAAATCTGGCACGTAGCGAACTTCCTTCAATGTTCTGATTGATCCATCTTGGTTTTTCAATCGAATGGAACCAACCCCATGTGTGGTGATAGGGGAATTATTTGCTGTGTAGACAACACCATCTTCTAGTTCTTTAAAATCATAGAACCATTCTCGATTAGGACACATGTGATAACTGCATCCTGAATCAAGAAGCCAAACACTAGAAGAGTTGGTAGAAGCTGAAAGAGCAAGTGAATAATCTGAGTTATCGCCATACTCAGCTACTGCAACAGTCTTTCCCTTGTTAGATTGGCCTTTCTTTTTTAGCTTAGGACAATCTTTCTTCCAATGCCCCTTTTCACGATAAAAGGCGCATTCATCTTTCCCCAATTTGGATTTTGACTTTGATCGTTGCTTCATTCCTTTCGCCTGGTTCCCCTGGCGTCCTCTAATAATAAAAGCCTCGGTAGCTCCATTTGAGCTTTCCCTTTTCTCCTTCCTCCTTAATTTATAACTGTACAAAGCTCCACAAACTTCATTGAGAGTTATAGCAGCCTTCCCATGGAGTAGAGTTGTTTCGAGGAACTCAAACTCCTCCGGAAGAGATCCCAACATCATTAAGGCAAGATCCTCATCTTCAAATGTCACATCTAGGTTCAACAAATCAGCAACTAGTGATTGAAGCTGGTGATATGATTGTTGATTGTGGTACCAGGAATGTAAGTGAATCGGAATAGCCTTTCTTCATGTAAAGCTTGTTCTGACTGCTCTTTTTCAAGAACTTCTCCTCCAGTGCCGTCATCAGTTTTCTATCAGAGGTTTCTTTGTAAAATGCATACCTCTGTTCTCTAGATAAACATGACCGAATTGTACCACAAGCCAGTCGATTGATGGTCTTCCATTCTCCTTCTCCCATTTCATTTGGTTTCTCTCCTTCAACGGCAATATCTAGTCCTTGTTGAAACAATGCGTCTAGAACCTCACTTTACCACATGCCGAAATGGCCACTTCCATCGAAAATTTCCACCACCAATCTGGAATTTACTCCAGCGGCCCTCTGAAGAATACTTGAAGAAGCATTTGAAGTGGATATCTTTCCGAATGGATTTTCTTCTTCCATTTCAGCTCAAACCGTAAAATCACAAATAATAATATTACTCAAGTGCTAGAAAAATTCCCAGGTAATTTGTCGAGTCACAAACGGTCTCAGTTAAATACCAATTTCCTTAGGCTCTTATCGCTTGGTGACAGAATTTTTCCAGTTACTCGAGATAGTATACTATTATTATTATAGATTTTACCGAAAGATTATTTCAACAATAATTTTAAATTTGCTAAATGCCAACTAGACAACAGGCCCAAAAATTAGAAAAAACTTCCTGATGTGCCGACTGTAGTACACCTATAGCGGACAGAGCAAACTAATTTTTCCTAAAACCAACGCTTTGAAACCAATTGTTGCAGAAACTATTAGCAAACTAAAACTACTGCTAAAATAAAATAAAGAGGAAACACTAAAATTACACTACCAACTTAATTTTATAACAAAATATTACAAAGAAAAGGAATAAGAAGAACAAATGCCTTAGAGATGAGAAAGGCTTTATTGGTGTAATTTCAACTAAGGCCATAGGCCTTTTTATACTACAAAATCAGCCCCTATGCCTTACTATTGGCAATGTGGGACAATTCCCATTTTTCTTTTTATTCAGTTTGCCAATGTGGGACTTGGTAATCCCACAAATATAACTCTCTAGCTATAGTAATTTATTGCTGATTTTGAATTTGATTTGATAAAATTCTCTACATGTATATGTCCAGATCATGTGAGAGATGTTGGAGGCGATATCTGCAACCAATCAGATTTAGAGATGGAAATTATCGATTTATGTGAAAGATTGCAGAGCGTTGTCGGCGAAAATTTCTTATGTCATTACAAAGAAGATGAAGTGAGAGATAAATCTTACCAATTTGTGGATGGGAATAAGTCAGCTCTGATTGATCATGTTGCTGCAAAGAAGATGAAGTGAGAGATAAATCTTACCGTCATTATAGAGATTAATCAAAGGAGATGATCAGGCTTTAATTAACAGCAGAGAAAGACTTAGCATTTGTTTCTATTTGTTTAGTATTTAGATGATGATATCAAACTGTAGATTCTTTTTTATTAATTAAAGGGCATGGTGTATCAGTATTTTCATTCATCTGTCTAAGGGATGGCAGCTAAAAATTGTATTATGTTATTTATATACTCAACTTTTGTGATTGTATATGATATAAATGTACACCAATGATATTGTATTTATTCCTATAGAAATCGGCGGTGCCATACTCGTTGAATCCTAGCCTTCAACCCTACAAGAAGGGTGGTAGAGCCACACACGCTGACACCTCCAAAAACCATATTCAAGTGAAGCAATACGGCGTAGCGACCACTTAAGTTCCAAAAATAAGCATTAAAACGAAAATTGGGAACACAGTCCAACAAAATACGCCTTCCCCGATTAGCTAAACAATCTGCCACTTGATTTCCTTGCCGAAAAATGTGAGATACCACTAGTTGCATATCCCGAAGAGCCTATAAAAAATCTGACCATTCAGAATGGATAATCCATAGAATGCGTCAACTTATGGAGCAGAAGAAATGAATTACGTATGTAGAGTCACTCTCTACTAAGAGACTATTCCATCCTCTACTTTGAGGTTCTATAACAACAAAAATAGCAGCTTTCAATTCCGCAAGGAAGGGAAAGGCTGTTTCAAAACTAAAAGAGAAACCACCAAAGAAACAACCATTAGGTCCTGAAAAAAACCGCCACAACATCCCTCATTCGGTGAAGTAATCACTAAAGCATCAGGATTCACCTTGATCCAAGTATGAGAGGGTGGCAACCAAACTACCTGAATGATCCATGGACACCTAGGCAGTCTAACAGCTAGGCTGAGATTGCCTACAATATTAGTTTCAACTGCTGAGTTCCAGATCATTCCTTTCCCTAATAGATCAGCTTCTCTATGATGTGTCTATAAACTTCAAAAACCGAGATGAATATTAGGCTGTTTCCCCTAAAAAATAGCGTCATTCCTAGCATGCCAAGTAATCCAAATCACATTAATCCATGCACTTTGCCAACGATTACGCGCCTGGGAGCTAAAGTGTTAAGCTAATGGCCACTCAAAAGACTCAACCAATTTAGAACCATGGTGAAGCCGTCTTCCAAATAAAGAGCTAACTCCCAGCCAAAGCTGTTTAATGAAAGCACAGTCCATTAAGAGGTGAGTAATAGATTATGTATTGCGTCCACATAAAACTCATCGGGCCGCTGATTGAAAACCTTTTCGCATAAGAACATCTTGCGTTACTAAATAGCCCATAACAGCTCTCCAGCAATCGAAAAAATAAGATGGCGGAATTGAAGTACTCCATATGAATTGAAATATGGGGGCCTGAACCGCATGACCTTGCAACAAACTGTAAAAGAGCTTTGTCATAAAAACACCCAAAATATTAAGACGCCAAAAACATGTATCATTTCCATTCTCTAGCCATCTAACCTGCCATATTTGCTGTTCAATATCTGGCAGCAATTGAGGTAAATTATGCCAAATATTTCTATTTAAAAACTCATTGACTTTAGCAAAACAATTCTTTCGTTGCAAGGTAGTAAGATTGAATTGATCTGCAATGCTAGACCCCAACCATTCATCATTTCAAAATTCATATGACCCAAAAGGAGTAAGCTTTAACCGTAAGGAAAATGTGTTTATGCGACCTCCAAATTGAAGAGTTACAAATCAATTTCGGCAAACCATCACTCCCGAAAAATCGAGCCCGAATCAAATCAAAACAAAAATGTTTTTTCACATAAAGACCCCATGCCATCTTACCGAGCAATGCATCATTCATTGTAGAATAGTTCTTGACACAATTTGCCATTGGCGCAAACTTTTAGTGCAAAGTTCCCATGGAACGGAAATAGGTTTTCATTTGTCAATGCAACCTTGATTCAGGGAATTGATAAGCTTGAAAGGCCATTTGTAAACAAGGAAATAATGTATGAAAGATCCAATAACGGACGATTTAACGAGAGTAAGACAACAACCAATAGAAAGTGAATTACCTTTCCATTGGGAAAATTTTGCAAGGAAATAGTATAAGGCTGCCTTGGAAAAGGGGAACGCCAAAATATGAAAATGGAAAGGAACCCATGCGGATATTGGTAATGGCCGCCAAATCAACATGCCTAGTTGCGCTCATAGAGTCACCAAAGAAAATTTCAGATTTATTCCAATTAACCAATTGGCCCGATAAATTGTCGTATAGCGTTAAAGCATCACAGATTGCACGAATATTCTTAAAGATAGCACGACAAAAGAGAAGCATGTTATCACCATGGAAGAGATGAGTAGCCATGTGAACCCCACAGGTGTATGTCATGGGATTAATTTTGCTGTGATTAACTAGAGTGGTTAGATAACGACTAAAGAAATCCTCGGCAATACCAAAAAGAATAGGGGAAAGAGGGTCACCTTGGCGAACTTCTCTTGAGCAAGGAAAATAACCACACATCCCCGATGCAGACATAACGGGAAATACGTGAAGATGCTAATGAAGGGATTTGATCATCCAAATTCAATTACAAAGGCAAAAAAACAATTGAATTTCTTAAACCTGTCGAGGATCGTTATTCAAATATGTTGTGCCAAATGTGATACCTACCAAGTGCACTATGGTCTAATATGTGTATAGTGGCAAGACAAGGTCTTATTCCACACGGAGCGTGTGTAGACAGCTTGAAGTTCTCCCTAGCAGACGGGCTAAGAGTTCTTTATATATTTTGTTGGGTGAGAGAATTTGTAAATTAAAAGGCAGAAATACATGAATTAAAATTGTAGAAAATAAAATGAAACAATAATGGAAAAGGGCACAAGCAAATCTTTCAAGCATAATAGTTTAGGATTACTCGATGCATAATGCATCATTTACTCAATTAAGCATGTAATTCCAAGGTATCTCAACCATGATAGTTTAAGCATTGCCTTCGGCCATCTTAAACACTACAGTTACTTAACCTAAATCTCTTTTCAAGCTCATTAGGCATATAACAATGCATTAAGTTCAATTAAGTATTTAGATAAAATCTAAAACCCTCGGCATATAACCAATCTCCTTTCAGACTCATGCATCATATGTGTGTGTTTGTGTTCCATTATGCTAAATCTCCTTTCGGTCTCCTTAGCATAACTAAATATGAGCTTGGCCTTCACCCATAAGGATTAAACACTCAAATAACAAAAGATATAAAATAAAGAATATGTTACAGTGCCTGGAGATCTCCTAAACTGTCTGCCAAAGGCAGACTTGCCTGCTGGAGGACTACTCCCTCATATTAATAAAGGAAAAGCCAAATTTCATTAATGAGAAAGAAGAAAGTTTGTTGAATATCAACGGTGGTTTTCACCCACTAAAATCGTAGCTCCCTAACTAATAGGGAAGATGGTCTTAAATAGCCCCCAAAAACCAAAAGAAAGAGAAAATGTCTCTTGCTAAAATACTACTAAATAACCCAAAATATCTAGGTATTTCCCTTACATAATATTAAACTAATCCCACTTGTACAAAAAGGCTTCTAGAAGGTGGCAAATTGATAAATATGCAAAAAGGTCAAAATCCACTTTTCCACCTACTTTTCTACCACACGTTAAATCAATCACTCCAACTTGCACTTCACTTGATATCCACTTTTTGGAGGGATTTTCCCACAATTTTTCAGTCTTCTTCCCGAAGTGGCAGGTGATCTCTTCTTTTCGATGAGATATTCTAAATTATGGAGATCTCCAGCGAAGACTACATTTTTTTCAGCAATTTTCAGCAATGAGGCATAAGTTCTCATTCTTTCAGCAAAGACCTAAAACCTATAGAGATCTTCATAAAAAATGATCTTTTCATACAAAATGTTGGCTCAAAATGCATGATTTACTTAGCCAAATTTCCGCGTATCAAATATCCCCACACTTAAACAATTGTGTAGCCTCAACCAATCCGTTCAATGTTAAGAAGAAGTACCTTATCAATTAATAACAGTTGGAAGCATGAAGATGTTATAAAAATAGTCACTCAAAAACAAGACTAGAATAGAACTTTAGAACATGGAAAACCTTGAGCATTTTATCTTAACATTTCTTAATAAGGCATGCAACTTAGAAGAACTTAAAACTCTTACTTCAATCAAGTATACTAAATCAGAATTTCTCACCATGAGTTCTCTCAATGTGTTTGAGTGTTTATACTGTAGAGTCCTCCGGTCTTTTCCCTCCTCAGCAAGATCTTTTTGATTTAGATAATAGGCTTGTTATTCGGTCAAGTCTCCACCACATAGCTATTGAAAAACCTACACTACCATGAACTCTTTGTGGGTTGTAACATTTGGCCAGGGTTAAGGTGTGTTAAAAGGAAATTTTGTGTTTGTAGAGATCTTCTAATAGATAGTTAAGAATCAGTAACATTTCTTTCGATAAGAGATCTTCTGTCTTTGTAAGTTCTTCTTCTGACGGGAGAGCTTCTATTATTACAGCACAAGCAATTCTTGCAAGTACAAAAACTTAATTCAAAATGTAACTTTTTTTTCTTTTTTTTATTTTTTCATTTTTTTGTTGATTTTTTTTGAAAACGCACTAAAATATTACAGAAATTGCTTTTAAGAATCTAAGAGTTCTCCTTGCTTGCTTTCTTCTTTAGGAGATCTTCTCCAATTGATGTTTCCAGTTGCTTCAAGTAATGATGAGATTCATGTTAGAAGATCTTGAGGGTATTTTTGGAAATCAAAGTGAAGGGTTTGGTGTTATAATGTGTGTCAAGAAAGAAGGGCTTAAGGCTTAAAGGGTTCTCTAGGGGATAATGTTAAGGGTTGACTTTTGGCTAGAGTGTAAACCTAAGTGCCTTAATCATTTAGTATAGAATTTCAACAGTGATCTTGACAAGTACTAACACACAATCATGTAAAAGTATTGCAGGTATCTCCCATAGCAAGTTCTAGCTAAATAACAAGAATCTGCCCACTTAAAAGAACTTTATAGCAAGTAGAATTACAATGAATAAAGTGTCTCAAAGTTCTTTCTAATTTAGAGTTCACATTCTGATTCAATCTACCAAGTTGAAGTAAAAATTAAAAATTCACAAACTTTCAACATGCCAAACAAGTCTTGCTAGCTTACTATGCCAAGTTCTTCTAAATTCAAAAATTCAGTTCTTCTATTCTTATTCATGCATAACAGATTTCCAAAACATTCCTACTTCCTAGAATTGCTAATCAACAAGTTCTTCTAACAAAGCATGTAATAAATTTCTTGCAAACATCAATCATTCAAGCAAAAGTGTTCAAAAATGAAAATTTTGGCTCATTTTTCACAACCTAGAGAACTATCATGCATAACAAATGTGATCAATTAACATATATGCACAAGATCTCCATAAGCAATAGGCTCAAATTCTCAACCTCCTCCCCACACTTAAAAGTTGCTTTGTCCTCAAAGTTGTAAGAATGCATAACAAGGGGAAAATAGAAGGGAACCTCAAAAATTATTAAAAGAAGAAAGAGTTGAAGTGCATACTAATCACCATGATCAAGACATGAAGAGAGGCAAAGTGGAATCACATTGTAAGCGGTCAAAATAATGGGGTTAGATAAATATAATAGGCGGTTAACATAAAAATTAAGACCATAAAGAATTAAAATTTCAAAAGTAACCGCCCTCAAAATGAATGCTAAAAAAAGAAGAAAAGATAAATGCAATAAAAAGATAAAAAAAGGGTTGATATAAAGGATACGGACGAGGTCTTCTCCATATAACAACCAAGAAGATCTCATAGATATCTTCAATAAAATTGCTTCACTTGGTGCTTGAAGCGAGCACTAGTTAGAGAGATCTTGTCAATGTACATCAAGGAAGAACATGACCTCGTCATTACCTAATGCTAGTTGTTCAGATGCCAACTAGGTTTGAGTCTTTGGCCATTTATCTTGAAGATTGCTCCATTAGGTCAAAGATCTCTACAGCACCATGTTGTAAGACCTTATTGATAGAAAACGGGCCAGTCCATCGAGATCTGAGTTTTACTGGAAATAGCTTCAAGTGTGAGTTGTATAAGAGTACTTGTTGTCCAAGGAAGAATTCTTTCGTTTGGATTTTCTTGTCATGCCAAGCCTTCATTTTTTCCTTGTAATTCATGGCATTCTCAAAGATAAAAAGTCTAAACTCTTCGTGTTGATTGAGCTGAAGTTTTCTTACTTCTCCTACTTTGGTCCTGTCGAAATTCAGAAAAGTCAAAGCCCACAAGGCTTTGAATTCAAGTTCAATCGGGAGATGACAAGCTTTTCCATAGAGGAGCCTAAAAGGGGACATGCCAGTAGGAGTTAAAATGCAGTTCTATAAGCCCAAAGTGCACTATCAAGTTTATTAGACCAGTCCTTCCTAGAATTGCTCACCATTTTCTCAAGAATGAGTTTGATCTCTTTGTTAGAGGTCTCTGTGTGTCCACTAGTTTGTGGATGGTATGGGTGGCAATTCTATGGATGACTACATATTTAGAAAGGAGTTTTTCAAATTGAACATTACAAAAGTGCGAACCTTGGTCACTAATTATAGCACGAGGACAACCAAACCTGGTGAAGATCTTCTTCAAGAATTTCACGACAATCTTAGCACCATTGGGACTTGCTATTGCTTCAACCCACTTGCTCATATAGTCGACCGCCAAAAGGATATATTGATTTCCATGAGAGCTAGGAAAAGGACCCATGAAGTCTATTCCCTAAACATCAAAGATCTCACAAACAAGAATGTTGTTGAGAGGCATGGAGTTCCTCGCTGAAGTGTTTCCAGTCCTTTGGCATTCATTAAATTGGGTAACAAATTGGTAGCTATCCTTAAAAATCGTGGCCCAGAATAACCTGCACTTCAATATCTTTGTAGCTGTCCTTGAAGCACCAAAATGTCTACCAGATTCAGAGTGGCACATTTGTAAGATCTTCTCTGCTTCCTCTTAAGGTACACATCTCCTAATCATGTGATCTGCAAAAAATTAAAAAAAGGGCTCTTTCCAGAAATAGTATTTAATGTTAGCAAAGAACTTCTTTTTCTACGCATAAGACATATATCTTGGGGAGATCTTACATGCGAGATAATTGGCAATATCAGCATACCAAGGGACAGAGTTTACCATATAAAATCATTCATCTGGAAAGGTCTTTGTGATAGTTCTCCTTACAACAAGATCTCCTCCGAGAAGTCTAGAGAGATGGTCTGCCGCCACAATTTAAACTACCTTTTTATCCTTGATCTCTATGTCAAATTCTTGGAGAAGTAAGAGCCATCTAATCAAACGAGGCTTTGCATCTGGCTTGGTCATTAAGTACTTCAGTGCATCATGATCCATAAAGATGGTCACTTTAGATAGCACAAGATAAGATCTGAATCTATCAAAAGCATAAACTACTGCAAGGAGTTCTTTCTCTATGATTGTGTAGTTTTGTTAAGCATCATTCAAAGTCTTGCTGGCATAATAAATGGGTCTGAAGTGCTTGTTGATTCTTTGTACCAAGACTGCGCCAATGCATGTGTCACTAGCATCGTACATAAGCTCAAAAGGTCTCTCCTAGTTGGGAGCAATGAGAATTGGAGCATTGAATAGCCTTCTCTTGAGTTCTTCAAAGGCTTTAATGCAGTTTTTGTCAAATTTGAAATCCACATCCTTGTGAAGCAAGGCTGTCAAAGGTCGTGCTATTTTTGAGAAGTCCTTTATGAACCTCTTGTAGAAATCGGCATGGCCAAGAAAACTTTTGACCTCCTTCACCGAAGTTGGTGGAGTTAGCTTTTGGATAACCTCTACTTTGGCTCTATCAACTTCCAGTCCTTGCTTAGAGATGTTGTGCCCAAGTACAATTCCCTCATTCACCATAAAATGACACTTCTCCTATTGAGCACTAGATTTGTCTCCTTACATCTATTCAAGACAGCTTCGAGATTCTTAAGGTAGTCTGAGAAGGTCTTTCTATATACCGAAAAATCGTCCATGAAGATCTCCATTGTTTTCTCCACCATATCATGAAAAATAGCCATCATGCAACGTTGAAATGTGACTGGAGAATTACATAGTCCGAATGGCATCCTTCTATAGGTAATGGTTCCATAAGGACATGTAATGGTGGTCTTCTCCTGCTCTAGTCGCTTCGGCAGCTCTCCCTGCCAATCAGAAGGCCTCTGCCACTATCTTCAATGCCGGATATGGATATAAAGCCACTAAAATCCCATTGGAATTTTACAAGGATTGACTCTTCTCATGTCAATTCTCGATTATTAGGAGACTGACTCTTGTAAAGGGCGACACACCATGGAAACACATCGACATCAAGAAGAAAATGAATACCATATGGAATCGGAATATGGACTGGGAATTAATATCCCTTGGAAAGGGATTTTATCACATTATCATGCCCTCGGTGGAGGCAATTGAGAAAATATAGACTACGGGAAATCTGAATCTCAGGCCTGGGATTATGAGATTTTTAGTATGGAAGCCAGGGTTCGATCCCACAACTCATAAACAAACGACTTCTCCGGTTTGGATAAAGCTCCATAATCTCCTATGGGAATATTGGGATCGTAGATTGCTATCTTGTGTTGTGCAAGGAATTGGTGTTCCCATTCGATTTGATCACAACATAATAGATGGTGAATTTGGCCACTTCGTGAGAATATTGGTTGACATCGATCTATCAAAGCCGATTATAGAGCAGGTTAGGGTCCATAATGTTGACAAAATTTTTTGGGTAAGTGTGGAATATGAAAAAATTCTAGATTTTTGTTTGACATGCCAATCTATTGGTCACATTGCTGCAGATTGCAGAAGGTACCAATTTCAGGAAAAGCGACCTGGGTATCAAAATAGCATTCCCAAGGTTGGAAAAATTTAGAAGGGTGCTCAATCTAATCCTGAAAACTCAGAACGAGCTACTCCGGGTTCATCTCAGACTACTAAAGAAAGAAACAATATTTGGAATAGAAAGAGATACAACTGCATTCTGAAGGATACAACTCATATCAATGGCAGTTCCAAACGAATTAAGTCAGTTTTGTCAACCAGCAATCGTGAAGCCAGTTTAGAGATTGACGCAGTGGTTACCGAGGCGATTGAGGCTGCAATTACTGTGGTGATTGAGGCTACGGCTAATGAGGTGTTTGATTGCCCGAAAGATGGAGAAATATAGGTTAAGGAAAGCCCATTAAGAAAGGAAAATAAGATCATCTCTTGGGCGGACGAATGTGAAGAAAGTGACAAAGATTCTGAAAATATTAATGCGGATGCCACTATTCTTCATAACTAGCTCAATTTGGCACTCCTCCAATGTAGCAAACTGAGACAATGAGATTTGGAGGAGAGGATTAAAAATGTTGTAGTAGTTTCAACAGCGAATGCTTTTCAAACTCTGGATGGTCTTAATTTGGATGAGATTAATTTAGAAGTTTGTTTACAACATGATAAGGCTCTAGAAGAGCATGACTCCCCTGTTGTTAGTGCCTCCAATAGCACAGGTTATAGTTGGAAACCATTTTCAGTTAAGAAAAAGAAAGGGCTAGTGATTGCTACTAGGGAGCAAGTTCAGCGTGGTCATAAGCTGGGATTTTAATCTCCTTAATAATGTGTTCTTTCGCTTTTTTGTTCTTAATCCAATGGTTCCATTAGAACAAGGATTGACTAAGCCTTAACAGCTCAATACCTCGGGATCCTATAAGGTCACACACATTGGACTTTCATCGGACTGAGTAAAGAACTAATAGATTTATTCTATTACAAAAATATAATATAAATAATAATTGGATTATTATTTAATTGGTTTAAAATGATTAGATCATTTTGAATAGACCAAGGAATTTATTTTTGACTGATAACTAATTTATTATGGTCAAAAAATAAATATTTATTTGAAAGGATTAAAAGAGAATTTTTTCGAATGGGTTGGACCCGGTAGAAAATTGTAGGACAATTTTGAAACCGCAAAAATGGGCTGCAGGATTTGCTAAACGGTTGGTGAGCAAAATCCCACACCATGGGCTTGCAAGTACTACAATGCAGCACTTGTAGAGGCCCACGGGGCTGGGCTTGCCAGTGCTGCATAGAAATCTCGCAAGCCAAGCTTGCGATGAGCACAACGTGCTATACAGAACCCGCGAAGCTCCAACCCCCGTGGGTCAGACCTGGATAACCTATTAGCATATCCCACAACAAAAAAGGAGGAGCAATTTGGGTCCCATAAGCCTATATATATGCTTCTCTACTAACCCTTTCAAATTGCACCAAGCCCAAAGCTAAATCCTAAGTTGAGATTCGCAAAAATTAGTCTCTCGGGTAATTGAGCAAGTTATTTTTTAGGAGCCTAAATTTATTCAGGCACCTCTAGTTTATATTTTCGGATGAGGCTCACTACTAGAAATCACACTTTTAGTGGCGAAAATTTAGTGGCGAAAATAATTTTGCCACTAAAACAAGTAAATTAGTGGCAAATAACAAATTCGCCACTATAACAACTCTATAGCGGCGATATGTGATTTTGCCACAAAGCACTCCTTTAAGTCGCGAAAGTTTAAACTTCGCCACAATTGATAAATTATATAGTGGGAAAATAAAAATTCACCACTGAAATAACACAAATTAGTGGCAAACATTAAAAGTTGCCACTATTGATAAACTCTAATGTGGCAAAATATGAGCTCACCACTATAATACATAAAATGGTGGCAAATACTTAAATTCCCCCACAATTTCTACATTGTTTAGTGGGGAAGTCCAAATTTCCACTAAAACATACAATACCCAATGGTGATTGTAGCTTCTATCCAATGGTGATATGCTCCTTAATTCTTTTCCCTTTAACCCTAGCCACCATATGCTTCTACGCTACTTTTCTCTTCCCTAACTCATCTCATCTCATCTCGTTGGTGCCATCAAGCTCTTTCTCCCCTCTCAGCACCACCAATAAATTGTATCTCGATCCTCTCTTTCTTCCTCTCTTTTCCGGCAAGCTGTGTTCGTCTTTGCTCCTTCTCTATTTCATCGCCAAGCCTAGTCTTATCTACCTTGTTCCATTCGCCGACAAGAACTCCTCATCATTAATGGTTATTTTTTCTTTTAATTTTTTTTTTCTTTTCAAACTTAACGAAATCCCTAGAGTCGTCTTCTCCGCCTGCAACCACCTTGAAGGGCCTTGGTGGCAGCTCCCTCACCAGAAACTTCCATGGGATCTATCACAATCAAGGTATTGTACTACTTGTTCTTTTCCCTAGGTTTTTCTATTTGGTTCCCCAGAAAATAAATTGTGACTTAATCTTTGTTTTAACTCGCACAGCTGTATTATAAGCATGCACCAAAAACTTGCAGAAACTTCCTTGAGCTATCTCGTACAAATTATAATGCTAATGTAAAATTTCATTGAATTAATAAGGTACTTATTGATTTGCTGTTAAATTTTTGTTCCGTTGCAACCGAACAAGGTTTTTTGAATTGATTAATTTTGAGATAGGATTTTATAGTTCAAGGTGGGGATCTAACATGAACTGGAAGAGGCCAATAATTGAATTTTGAATGGTTTAATTTTCATTTAGCAGCAAACTTAATGTTCATTTAGTTCCTCACTCTCATGATGATGTTGGCTTTGTTAAATACCGTTGATCAGTACTATTATGGTGGCACAATTCAATTCAGGTAAAGTTATGTCCTTTTTCTAATTTGGGTATTTCCATTAATTTGGGGGGGGGGGGGGGGGGTTAATAAGTTTTGATGGGTTGGTGGGGAGCACGGGGCATATGTTCCGAATGTGATTGAATCTGTAATATCTTCTTTGTTTGAAGACATGAATCACAAGTTCATCTAGCTTTTTTTATACATTTATATGTAAAAAAATTATTTTTTTCTATAAAATTCGATCCTTCATTATATATGCTGGAGTTTGGGTTTTCAGGCCTTCTTTTAGAGATGAAGACATCAAAGTGAAACAATGTAGGTCAAAGTCAAGGAGCTTATCAACTATGGTCAACTTGAATTCATGTAATATGATTTCAATTTCCTTATTGATAGTTTTTCTTCCTTTATGAATATGTGAAGTTGTCTTAGTTAATTATTTTGTTTTTGCTCCATTTTATAACTCTGTTAGAGTTGGGGAATATGTGTGCATGATGAGGCAACTCCTCATCCGGGCCGGACATTAAGGCGAGCGAGTGGAGCGACCTCTCAGGACCTCGAGTAGTCTAGGGCCTTAAATATTTAATTTGGGTATAGTATGAGAAATAATTTAGTAATACATCTAAATACGATAAAAAAGATACATATATGTACTTTATTTTAGTGGTAGGAGCATGCCTAATATCATATGTGCACATTGGTTCGATTCCCGAGGGGCCCTTTTTTAAAAATCCTTTTCCCTTAACATATAATAGTTTCTTAATTAAATACGTAAGAATAGTCTTTAATTATCATTTATTACTTTTATCTCACAAGTCCCTCAAAGTAAAAAAATAGTTAACAAGATTCAACAATAACTTTTTTAATGAATTTTTTCAATTTGAAATTAGCAGCGTCCTTTTATCATGGATATTATCAACAACGATTATGGCCGAATCCATTGAGAGACTTTACACTCATTTGGTCCTCCCACATGCTCCCCAAGATAAAAAATTTTGGCTGGTTGGTCTTTCACAATAGGTTACCGACATGTGAGTTCCTTTTCCAGAGGGGATATCGTATGTTAACTAGCGCCGGTTGTCCGTTCTGTCCACTACCTGAATCTTTGGAACATAGCCTCTTTTTATGTCACGTGAATTATCAGATTTTGAGATATGCATTCCGGTGGCTGGATATTCAGGTTGTGATGCCGAATGATAGTTACAACTTCCTTCTGTTATGGTGCACATTCTTCAAACCTGGAATCTCCCGTGAATTTGGTAGGTCTCTCTAGTTCATTATATCATGGAATCTCTGGAAGCGCAACAAGAAGATTTTTCGAGATGAAACTGACGATGGGGATATTTTAATTGCGAGTATCAATTTTTGTTGGTTTCTTTTTCATTCCTATAAGCGCAATGTTAGCCTTTCGGTTTCTCATTTGTTTACGAACCCGAGGATTCTTATTATGTAACTTTGATGTACTTTTGGTTCTTGTTTCGAGAACCATTATTAATAAAAGCGGGGTGGGTGTTTTGTAGGTAAGCAGAGGAACCAACCTAGTTGGGTACTCTGCCCCGAAATTTTCACCCACTCCAATCTTTTAGCCGTTGGAGAGATACACTATCTCTCCAAGGGTTTTTCAAAAAAAAATTTGAAAATAGTTTAAAGGTTTGGCCAATTTAAAGGCTATGAGAAACACGAGACAAAAAAAATTGAGGGAGAATATTTGGATTAATTATACTTCTTTGAGAGGAAAATAGTTATAGTTGTTAGCTTATGCATAATTTGGTTTGTTAGGAATTTAAGATTGTTTTGGCTAATTTACTAAACTTTTTTAGCTAATTTTATTAGAATTATGTAACTAGTACATCTTATACTGGTAATTATGTTGCTTGCATGGAGGAGATATAAATACAGTAGGTCATATTGGGCAGACAATGTTACACTGGAGTGCGGTTAGAGGTGCAAGCCAAGTAGTGGAGCTTTTGCTCCAGGAGGGTGCTCGGGTAGAAGCTGTAGATATGTATGGCTATCAGGTTGGTCTCATATTTGTTATTTTGTTTGTAATTTTTCTTCATTTAAGTGGAACTCTGCCCTTGTACTTTGCTTCTATTTGCTTGTAACTTATAAGAAATGCATGGTCGAAAGGATTATTTCTCTGAATTTTTCATCCTACTAGATCACGTTGTGCTAGTATGGTTTTTCCATTTAGTTTCTCTTGCTCAAATGTAAGTTAGACTTTCTCTTTCTTGCGATCAAATAAGACCCTTGAGGTGATCTGGCAGGGCTACAAATTCTTAGTTCAACTTCACAGTCTGGCTTGTAATCTTGTATACCTTTTCCCTTCATCGATGTTTGACATGTGGGGGGGTCAGTCCCCATAAAGGTATGGCCTTATTCTATTCTTGTAATGTTCCTGACATTCTGCAGATATTTACTGGTATATTTACTGCTTATATATTGTATTCTAAGAAACATAATGTTTGGTTAGGTTATAGTTACATGATAGGCAATGTCAAGTAGCGAGCATCTTGCTTTGTTAAGTTTAGGCCAAGGGAAATAGATTTTCATGTTTTTGAATTAAGAACAAGAATTCAAGTTCTGCAGTTTATGTACTTTCAAATTTCATTTTGACAATTATAGTATCCAAAATTCATAGTTTTTCACTGCTTTTAGAATTACTGTCTGATGGTATGTTAATTTCATATGTACTTAAGTTTTGACCTATTGGACATCTATGCTTCAATATTGTCAACATCAAATGTTATCTTTTGTGTTTAGTTTGCTAGTTGATTTGAAGAACTTTTTACCACTTGCTTTGTCCCTTTATTAGGAGAATATGCTTAAGTAGAGTATTTGTACTTTGTATAGGTAATTCAGGTCTCACTATCTTCCCTCTCTTTTTTCTTTTGATTTTATGCATTTGTATTTTCTTGTAATTCAGGCCTTAAAACTGTTTTTGTAATTTGAAGAATTCAATTAGTTATTTTTAAATGTTTATAGTGGTTATAAATGAATTTATTATGATTTCTCTTTAAAATGAGTTAATTCCTTAGGAACATCAATGTGTTTGTGGCTCCCTTCGATCCAAGTTTTTTTTAAAAGCATATATTATGGGTATAATCTCCTAAAGAAATGTAAACCTTTTGTGGGGTAACATTCCCCTACAAAAAGATTAATCCTTTTGTGGCAAAACATTTCGCCATAAAAAAGATTAATCCAAATATTATGTATTTATATATTTTTTGTTAAATTACTAAGTTTTGTTGGATAATAACAATAAAATCATATATATAATCTTTTTGTGGGGAAAAATTTCCGGACAAAAAGATAAATTTTTCAGGGGGGAATATATTTCCCCACAAAAGCTTAGGCTTTAGTGGTGTACAGATTCGCCACCAAATATACTCTATTGTGGCGAATTATATCGTGACTAATTTGTTGTGTTAGTGGCGAATCATTTTGCCACAAAAAGTATGTTATTTTGTGGCAAAAATATTTTTGCCACTCTATCTTCTGTTTTAGTGGCGAACAACTTTTTTCCGCACTAAACCTTTTAGAGGCGCAGCAACAACTGCAACTCTAATTTTCACCACTAAAGGTTGTAGTGGCGAAAATATGGCTTTCAGTGGGGAAAATCTTCCCCACTAAAAATCAAATTTCTTGTAGTGGCTTCTGGAGTGGTCTAGCAACTACTCGAGGCTTCTTAGTTCTTCCTCTCGGGGAGGTTTTGGTTGGTGCGGTTCATGTGGATACTAATAGAGGTTATCCTGCGCTTGGAGGCTTGTGCAAGAAGGTTTTGCTAAAGCACGCTTCAACTGGTGAGTTTTCTTTCTTTCTCTTTTTATTATTAGGTCCTTTTCTTTAAGTGTTTTTAGACTTAATAATAGGCTTAGGTTGTTTTGCATGCTTAGTTTATTTTTTGCTTAGGTTATAGCTTGACTTATAACTTGCTTAGGTTATAGCTTAGAGTTATGACATGCTTAGGTGATAGCTTAGAATTATAACATGCTTAGCATGATATATACATGCTAGGATACAATTTAGAATTATGGTATGCATAGCCCTTTTGCATGCTACCCTAGGTAGAGAATTATTTAGTTAAAGCTTTAATTAATTTATATGCAACTAGTAGGAGTTCCTGGGGACTGGGACAAAATTTTCAATTTCTGCCATGCATGTTATGCATGTTCAATCTGACTGTCAGTTCCCAATAGTGGTATCAGAGCCAGACCACTTAGCGCATAATTAAGTTAGAAGCAAACTGAATATTATTTTTTATTTGAAATTATCTGTTTATTTAATTGTTTGGAACAATGTATATGAACTTGTGCTTTTCATTTCAAGGTTAGAAAATGGTTATGAATAATTTTATTTAAGCATGATCAACTTACTCAAATTATACAAGTTTTAATAATTTATTTAAATTACATGAGCTATAGATGCTTCCAATTTATGTGAATTGGAAGAAACAAATTATTAGTCTAGGAGAATCCATTGGTCTTCAAGTTTGTGCCCGTATTTGTTCTGGCTAAGGATTGGACCTGGTGTCTACTCACTTCAAGGGCACCTCCCCTACCTGGGAACCTATATCGGTGTAACTTGAATTGACCAACCAAGGCATTAATATGGACTAATTTATTTCTAGTATATAAGATGGTGCTTATATATGTTTCTATAACAAAGTAACAAATTAAATTTATTGAATATAAGCTTAAAGGAAATGCAACATAAATTTAACAAATAAAAGTGTTAATTATTTTGCATATAATCTAGGTTGATGGAATAATTATAATAAAGAGCTTAAACCCACCTAAGGTTGGACCTTATGAATTAATTCTAAAATACCCTGAATTAATATAAGTTATTATAAATATGTCCATCTGATAAAATCCTAGATTGGGTGAGACGTTTAACACCAATAAAATCCTAAAGTAAATATATTAAGGCAAGTTATAGTCTTCCTTACTTAAATTTATAATACGCTCTCTTTAGGTTATCAAAGTGCTACGCAAAGCGTTCCTTCTAGTCCACAATGATTGGTTGTAAAGTTTGGGATAGTGTCTGCCTTAACGGAACTGGGGTAGTCCACCATAAATTTGGGGGCTAGGCCTAGATCTGAGACATATTCAAGGAGATGCTAATATGAGAGCACACGTCCCTTGGGATTTGGGAACTTGAATGTTTTGGCAATTGCATGCGATGCAAATGGAATGAGATTCCAACTATAACATACTAATACAACTTGACTCATAAAATTGGGGGGTTGTAATAGACTAGTTATAGATGCTACCTACTAGGAAATTTAGCAGGGCTAAAATTCTCGAATTCAATAGAATGGGCTATTGTAAATTTCGAAGAAAATAGTACGACAAATGTATTTAATTAAAAGACCTTGTATTAAATGCATGTACTTAAACTAATATTAAACTTTTTATTTTCTCATATCTTAGGTTGAAAATGACTTCCAATGTTAATCTCCGCATGTTACTTGACACCAAACGGAATGGCTCGAACTTTTCTGATTGGTTCCGAGATGTGAGAATTATTCTCAGATCTGAGGGAATTGCCTATATTCTAAGTGAAATTTTCCCTATTAAACCTAATGTTGAGGATCATGTGGAGCATTAGGCTTGGTTGAAGCACAGGAAATATCGTGAGACTGCCATGTGTATCATGTTAGGGTCCATGAATTCTAAGCTTTAGAAACAACACAAGAACATAACCTTGGAGGACATGGTTCGCTATCTTGAAGAGCTCTTTTCGGAGCGAGAAAGGATAGAGAGGTATGAAACCTCCAAGCTCCTTTTCAGAACCAAGATGCAGGCCGGCACCTCTGCCTCTTAGCATGTACTGAAACTCTTGGGATACCTTAAGAATCTGAATCAATTGGGATTCGAGATGAATCATGACTTGAGCATTGACCTAGTATTGATGTCCTTGACAGATAGTTACTCAAGCTTTGTGACTAACTAATTTATGAACAAGATTAATTCTACTGTCCCTGAATTAATCAACATTCTGAAAATAGGAGAACCTCAGACCCAGAAGGATCAGAAACCTCTACTATTGGTTGAAAAAGGCAAGGCTTCTAAGAAGAAGAAGCAGCCACTGGGTGCTAAGAAAAGAATTAGTAAAAAGAAGAAAGAAAAGAAGGCATCTAATCTGCTTCCAATGTGGGAAACCGGGACATTGGAAGAGGGATTGTAAAGCTCCTAATTCTGAGCATTTGAAGAAGAAGCCTACAGAGGTGTCTACTTCAGGTATGTTTGTAATTGAAAATTTTGCTACTTTTTCGCATGAATCCACTTGGGTATTAGATACTAGTTGTGGTTCTCATATCTGCACTTCTGTGCAGGGACTAAGGAATAGTAGAAGACTTGCAAAAGGGGAGATGGACCTATGCGTGGGAAATGGAGCCAGAGTTACTGCATTAGCCATAGGAAGCTTTAATCTTATTTTGCCAAGTGGACTTGTTTTAGTTTTGAATAATTGTCACTACATTCCAAGTGTTAAAAAGAATATTGCATCTATTGCGTGCTTAGCAGCAGAAGGATTTGAGATTTTATTTTCGAATAATAATTGTCAGATTCGTTTGAATAATGTTCTTTATGGTTATGGAATGTTGAAAGGTGGCATTTATGTTCTTGATACTAAAATAGAAATTTTCAATATAAATAATGTGTTGAAAGTTAAACTAGATAATGAGAATTCCTTCTACTTATGGCATTGTCATTTAGGCTACATAAATAAAGATCGCTTAACCAAGTTGCATAAGGGTGGAGACTTGGGCCCAATAGACTTGGAGTCTTATGGTGATTGCGAACCTTATTTAAGAGGAAAAATGATAAAGTTACACTTTCAAGGAAAGGGTGAACGAGCCACGATTACATTGGAACTTATACATACTGATGTGTGTAGTCCAATGAGTGTTCAGGCACTAGGAGGATACTCCTACTTCATAACCTTTATTGATGATTATTCACGATATGGTTATTTGTACTTATTGAAGCACAAGTCTGAGAGTTTTGAAAAGTTCAAACTATTCAGAGCTGAAGTAGAGAAACATCTTGAGAAAGGTATCAAAACACTTCAATCGGATCAAGGAGGAGAATACTTAAGTTAGGAGTTTCAAGATTATCTAAAGAAAAACGGGATAGTTCCCCAGTGGATGCTTCCTTATACGCCCCAACACAATGGAGTGTCAGAAAGGAGGAATCAAACTCTATTAGATAAGGTTCGATCCATGATGAGCCATGCATATCTCAGTAAATCCTTTTGGGGATATGCACTAGAGAGCGCAGTTTATGTTTACAAAGTGCCCTCTAAATCAGTTGATTTTACGCCTTATGAAAGATGGTGTAATAAAAGGCCATCTCTAAGTCATTTAAGAGTATAGGGTTGTCCTGCTACGGTTAAGAGGATAGCGTTAGATAAGCTAAATGCCCACTTTTTAGAAAAGGAACACTTGCAAAAGTCAGTGGGAGCAATATTGAACTGGAAGTTCAAGAGGAAGAAACAGACAATCAATTAATTGACCCCATTCTAGATACACAAGAAAGTGTGATCCAAGAACAACATGTCAAAACACGATCATTGCGAAGATCAGGTCGTGTTTATAAGGGTCCCGATAGATATGGGTTTATCATAATTGATGATAAAGAACTATATCTCATGGAGGAGGATGAACCAAGGATATATGATGAGGCAATGAAAAGCTCAGATTCTGATAAATGGTTAAAAGCCATGAAATCAGAAATTGATTCCATGTATGAGAACCAAGTTTGGAATTTAGTTGATGCACCGCAAAAGGTTAGACCAATTGGGTGCAAATGGGTCTTCAAGAAGAAGACTGACATGGATGGTAGTGTAATTACCTATAAAGCAAGGTTGGTTGTGAAAGGTTATAGTGAACGTGAAGGTATTGACTGTGATGAAACTTTCTCACCGGTAGCCATGCTTAAATCCATAAGGATACTCCTTGCCATTACAGCTCATTATGATTATAAGATCTTGCAGATGGATGTTAAAACAACATTCCTAAATGGGGATTTAGACCGGGATGTGTATATGTCACAACCTGAGGGTTTTACATCTCAGAATGCCTCGAAGGTATGTAAGCTACAAAGATCCATTTATGGACTTAAGCAGGCATCTAGAAGTTGGAATATCAAGTTTAACCAGACAATCCATGAACTGGATTTCTGTCCAAACGTTATTAAGCCTTGTGTTTACAAGAAGGTTAGTGGGAGTGCAGTCGTTTTCTTAGTATTGTATGTCGATGACATTCTACTAATAACAAATGATATTTCTCTTCTTCGGAATGTTAAAGTATAGTTGTCAAGAAAGTTCTCCATGAAATACCTAGGTGAAGCAGCATTTAGACTAGGTATAAAGATCTATAGGGATAGATCAAAGAAGCTGTTAGGTCTTTCCCAAAGTACATATATAGACAAGGTATCGAATAGGTTCAACCTTGAGAATTCTAAGAAAGGTTATCTCGCGATAACAAAGGAGATTAATCTATCTAAGGCTGAGTGTCTAAAGACAGCTTAGGAGAGAATGCGCATGAAGGATATACCCTATGCATCCGCAATAGGATCCATCAAGTATGCTATGATATGTACTAGGCCAGATGGCTCTCAAGCATTGAGCTTTACGAGCAGATATCAGTCAAATCCAGGTGAAAAGCACTGGATGGCCATCAAGGCAATTCTTAAGTACCTGAGAAGGACTAAGGATGAGTTCCTTATTTATGGAGAAGGTGACCTCACAATCAGAGGTTACACTGATGAGAATTTTCAATCTGACAAGGATGACTTTAAGTCTTAGTCAGGTTTTGTGTATGTGCTAAATGAAGGGGTGGTATGCTGGAAGAGTTCCTAGTAAGAAACTACTACTAATTCAACCATAGAATCTGAATACATTGCTGCATGTAAAGCAGTAAAAGAAGTTGTCTGGTTAAAGGGATTTATTGGTGATCTCGGTGTGGTGCCTGAGGCTGTTGATCCAATTACTTTATATTATGATAACAATGGTGCCATAGCTCAGGCAAAGGAACCACGGTCTCATCAGAAAAATAGACATGTATCCAGAAAGTATCATATAATCAGGGAGATTGTTGATGCTAAGATAATAAGACTAGAAAATGTTCCCTTTGATCAGAACCTCGTGGATGGTCTGACGAAGCCATTGACTCAAGTTAAACATGACCAGCATGTTAAAGCATATGGAATAAGACATATGGCTAATTGGCCTCAGTGCAAGTGGGAGTTTGTTGGATATGATGTATGCCCTTAAGGCAAATAGGGCGATATATCTTAATTATGTAATAGTACAAACAATTTGTTTAATCAATAAAGGCATTTAATCTTTTGTTTATATCGACGTGTTTGTGTGTGTGTGTATGTGTATATATATATATATATATATATATATATATATATATATATATATATATATATATATATATATATATATATATATATATATATATATATAGATATGTATACATATATATATATATATGTATATGTATATATATATATGTATATAAATATATATACATATATATATATACATATATATATATATATACATATATATATATGTATACATATATATATATACATATATATATATATATATATATATATATATTATAGCTTGTTAAATATATTCGTTGATGTATGTTTACAAAAGTCCTTAACATATCATAGCATGAAGTTAGAAAAATTATAGTTGGACTATATTTGGTGGAACCTACTTCATTTGTAATTACGATTATGTCTAAACTATCCCTAGTCATAGTTTCATCAAGAAAGGATATTGATGAAGCGGAAAGACTAGCATGAGGTCAACTTTCTTGGAAAGGGTCCAAGCAGTTAATCTCCTAAGGACTGAAGGTGGTGCCTTAAGTTTGACACATGGATATATCTGGGAGATATATTGGAGACCACAGTAAGATAAACATTTGGTATATATATCAATGTGTTAATGTTTATCTTCATGCAATAAGCCTTACGAATATCCTCATACTTGAGATACTAGTTGCCTTGCGTGGTACTATTGCTATACTTTGGGTCATTACTATACACTCATTAATTTAGGGTGTTACGGATGACTATGGGGTATAATGATGACATCATGTTTGTAAGCTGAGTAGTCGGAAAGAATCCATCACTCCAGATATATTAAGGAGTCGTACTTGGCCACTAGTTGAAGTGATGATTGCCGTAAACCTCTGATCAGAGTATGTGTTTGATAGAAATGGTTTCTAGTCAAACACACTACAGTAAAAGGCAATGTACTTTGGTAACAAGTTAATAATTGGGATAGCTTGGAGCAACCTTGCTATTAGTGGGTTAACACTTTAACCAAACCCTATAAACCAGATGGTACTAATATTAAAGAATGGAAGGAGTTCCTCGCATTGGACAGCTATTGCATTAACCGGGATTAAGTCATAAGCATAAATGATGTTTCGAGTAATGGGGGATGGTAGACCCTTGCAAGATGCGTACTACAGTTGTTTAAGGTAATCGAGTTCTATTCATGATCTAGAACCTCGAGCCAATGGTTCCACTAGAACAAGGGTTGGTTAAGCCTTAACGGCTCAATACTTCGGGATCCTATAAGGTCACACACGTTGGACCTTCATCGGACTGAGTAAAGAACTAATAGATTTATTCTATTACGAAAATATAATGTAAATAATAATTAGATTTCTATTTAATTAGTTAAAAATGATTAGATCATTTTGGATAGACCAATGAATTTATTTTTGATTGATAACTAATTTATTATAGGGTCAAAAAATAAATATTTATTTGAAAGGATTAAAAGAGAATTTTTTTCGAATGGGTTGGACCCCGATAGAAAATTGTAGGACAATTTTGAAATCGCAAAATGGGCTGCGGGATTCGCGACACGTTCGGTGCGTGAAATCCTACATTGTGGGCTTGCAAGTGCCACAATACAGCACTCATAGAGGCCCACGGGGTTGGGCTTGCTAGCACTGCACTTGGCAGCCCTGGTCAAAGCCCAACGCAAGAAATCTACCAAGCTGGGCTTGCGAGAAATGTTGCAAGCCGAACTTGAGAGGAGCACAGCTTGTGCGGGAAGAACCCGCGGGGCTCCAAGCCTCGCAAGTCAGAACCGCATGTGGGATATGCTATTACATTGAAATATAGGGAAGCAATTTTGCTCCCCCAAGCCTATATATATTTATGTCTACTCCCCCTTTCAAATTGCACCAAGCTCAAAGCTAAATCCTAAGTTAAGATTCGCAAAGATTTATCTCTGGGGTAATTGAGCAAGCTATTTTTTAGGAGCCTGAATTTATTCAGGAACCTCTAGTTTATATTTTTGGGTGAGGCTTCTGTAGTGGTCTAGCAACTACTTGAGGCTTCTTAGTTCTTCCTATCGGGGAGGTTTTGGTTGGTGGGGTTCGAGTGGATACTCATAGAGGCTATCCTACGCTTGGAGGCTTGTGCAAGAAGGTTCCGTTAAAGCATGCTTCAACTGGTAAGTTATCTTTCTTTCTCTTTTTATTATTAGGTCTTTTTCTTTAAGCATTTTTAGACTTAATAATATGCTTACGTTGTTTTGTATGCTTAGTTTATTTTATGCTTAGGTTATAGCTTAGAGTTATAACATGCTTAGCATAATATATACATGCTAGGATATAATTTAGAATAATGGTATCCCTATCCCTTTTGCATGCTAACCTAGGTATAGAATTATTTAGTTAAGGCTTTATTTAATTTATATGCAACTAATAGGAGTTCCCGAGGACAAGGACAAAATTTTGAATTTCTGTCATGCCTGTTATGCATGTTCAACCTGACTGTCAGTTTCCAACATATATATATATATATATATATATATATATGTTATATATGTGAGATTAATCCAATTGATGTTAATAGTTGAATATTTAATGATACAATATCTATGTACTAGTGTGTTTCCAACGAGCCATTGACTTACATAATGTTGGAAAAACATTCAATCTCATTCTTGTGTGTGGATAGGCTTGTTTTGTGGTATTTTATTTCTGTCTTTCACTTTTTTTTAAAAACTTGATTCGCAAAGTCGTATACTAAGAGGTTGTTTGCTTTAATGAATGACAGGGAACAAAGGAGTGTATTGTGCTATCATGGGAGTCACTCATATTCCAGAGATTCTCACTAATCTTTTCGCGATTTCAGCCCATTTGTTTCCTATTATTTTCCGTGGTTCAATGAGTATCTTATTGGTCTAGATTTAGGGGGTTTGAAAATGCAAAAAAGGCATTGTGAAATTTCCAAATTTAATCTAAGTCCAAGGATCTCCTAAGCATGCATGATCGACAGTATAACTAGTCTAAAAATATTTTAGGTCATAAAAACTTATTAAAAAGGACATAATAATAATTTTTTTGAAGAAATTTGAAGAGACTAGGTTTTGAACCTAGGACCTCCCACCATTGACATTGAGTGGTGTACCAATTGAGGACATAATAATAATTTAACCATGTACTAGTTGAAGCGTGAATCCCAAAGTCGGCAGAATGACCCCTCAGCTGCGTGCGCAGACTCTAAAGTAGAAGCCCTCTATAAAATATCCACACGAGCACCACCAACCAAAACCTTCTAGAAATGGAGTACCAATAAATAAGTGGAAGACAACTAGATCTTCCTTACGAATTTATTCTACAAGAAATTCCCTTAGTCTTTTATTCAAAGTAATTCACAACTATCAGTTTCGTTGGTGCTGGGATTGTAATAAACAACTAATTATTCCTAAATCTAAATATACATACATACATATACATAAATACATATATATATATATATATATATATATATATATATATATTGTAATTAATCGAAGAATATTTCTAATTAAAAAAATCTGAATATATAGATATTAGGATTGTAATTGACAACGACAAGCTTTGTTGATGATATTTAATTAATATGTTATGTGTGAAGATCAGATGTTGGAGCCCATTCAGTTGAGAGATCGATGAGGAAAGTATTTATGTTAAAGAATGCATAGTATTGTCGTCGATGATGAAGATGATAATTATACACAAGTAACTTTATTTGGGATAATTGATTCTTGATTCTCGATCAAATAAATAAAGATTGCTTTTGGCTTTTTCTGTGATGTGTTGATGTTCATAAATAAATATATATATCTAAATGTTATATGTTAATTTAATCTAAAGGATGATGAATAGATGAATGGTTAATGATGCAATATCTCTGTGTTGGTTGTCGATGATGACATATCCTGTAGAAAACTGAATGTGTCTGGTGGACAATGGCAAACAAGCCATTGACTTGCATAATGTTAGAAAATAAATCCATCTAATTCCTTCGAGGTATATGGGCTGGCTTTGAGGTATTTCATTTATGTCATTCACTTTTTTTTGTATTACTTGACTTGGAATGTCGAATACTAAGAGGTTGTTTGCTTTAATGAATAATAGGAGACAAAGGAGTTAAGAGACTTGGGAGTGTATTGTGCTATAATGGGAGTCACTCACATTACAGTGATTCCTATTAATCTTCTTCGCTCTGTATATCCTTCTTCATCTTCTTATGACTTTCTTTATGGCTGCATAGTGCATTTGTTTGGCACTTGTTGGGTTTAGATAATCCAAGCAGAATTTTATCAAACGTCTCATCTTCATCTTCATCTCGATCCATTTCCGTTTGTGCCACGCGTCTCTTTGTTGTTGGGCCAGAGTGAGATTCAATTCTTTAATGAAGGGAAATTGTCAGATTCGACCTATTTGGGTAAAATAATTTCGGCCTGAGTTTAGCTTAATTACCTAAAGCCCCTGGCAAGGTTTTTTAATAACCTTCGTATGCCCTCCATATCTTTCATACATTGTTTATAACTTTCTTACGCTCTTGCAGAACTCTAGATTTATATTAGGTTTGTAGTAGATTTGTAACAGATATATTATAGCTTTGTAACAGACTTATAACAGACATGTATTAGACTTGTATTAGCTTTGTAACAGATATATAATAGACTTGTAAAAGAATAATGATTGACAAATAATGTCAAACACTTCGATAACAATCTAATGTAAATCAAAACTAATGAAATTTTACAATTTTATTCATCAAACACTAGTAATAGGTATATAATAGCCTTGTAACATACTTTGTAACAGGTTTGTAGTAGAATTGTAATAGATAAAAGTTATAAAGATTATGTCAAACACTTCATTAGTACTTCTATCTAAGTCAATATTGTTATATCATGTTATATATTCATCAAACACTTGCATTAGACTTGTAGCAAATATAAAACAGATATGTAAAGGATATGTAGTAGGTCTATATTAGATATGTAACAAGATTCAAAGAAACACTTCATTCAGATTTCCCTTCTAATACAATACTATTACAAGTCTGTTATATCCTCACCAAACACTTGTATTAGACTTGTAGCAGATATATAACACATATTTAACAGATATGTAGTAGGTCTGTATTATATGTGTAACTAGTACATAAAAATATGCAAATCTGCTTGCCAAACACTTGCGAATGAAGAAAAAAATTTGAATCAGAAATCAAATCTGAAATTGAGGACAAATAACACAGATCAAATCGAGAATCAAGAACATGGATGAAATTTGAATTCTGAAATTCGATTCCAAATCTGGATCATAGTAGAGCAAAGAAATCACGAATAAAGAACAAATTTGAATCAGTAATCAAATCTAAAATTGAGAATGACGAACAAAGATTGAATCAAAAAGCAAAATAAAACTTGGACTGAATCGCTGAATCGATTACAGGAGAGAACTGAGAAAAGAATGACTTTCTGCAAATTGCGATCTGTTGTAATTGTGGTGTGTTGATATAGGGTGTGTAAAGGTTAGCAACAGGTTAAGAAAAGTTAGGTTGGTTATACACAATTTTTTGAGGCAAGGAAGTAATTACTTTCTAAATGATTCCCAGTTTGGTGTTTTACCCAATAATGAATACCCAACTTTGACTGGGCTGTTTGTGGGGAGATTTGTCTTGGTGGGCCTTTTCGGCCCATAAGCATGTGTTATCAAATACAAGTATGCTAACCACGAGGTATCTCAGAATTTAACATTCTGATTTTTAAGATCTGAAAATGTTCATGTTTATAGCTGCTTAAGAGTGCATTCTTTCCATAGGGTGATTGTATCTTAGTAGGTTATTATGCAAAGGACTTCACTAAGTTGTACGTACAACCAACAACTCTTGTTTAGTCAACTGATAGCAAGATTGGAAGGTATAATGTGTTTCAAGAGTTATCTTTCATACTCGGATGCTTTTCACGAATGGTTACCTAGAAAAGTCGTTTCAGCACATTTGGGAGTTATATCGTTTGAGGTTAAGATCATGTCGCATTGCAAGTAGATTAAGTCCTCACTTTGGGTGTTGAATTTGTTATTCTAAAGAAATCATCTGATTTCTTTTATCAGCAATAGATGACTCTTTTTCCAGGTTATCTTGCTAAATAGTTCAATACCTCAATTTGGATGATATTGAGTTGGGAGAAACAGAAGCGTTAGGAATAAAACAATTTTTTATGATACAATTTTAAATGAAAATATTTTGTATAAAAGAATTAGTCTAGCTCTAATTTTTTTGCTGAGATGCTTGGTACCAAATTTTTATCTCAGTTTCTCTAATGATATCACAAACCATCGCAATTCTTAAATTTTTAAGTTTTTTTTAAAAATTGTAGAGCGTTGAAAAAGGTGTCAACCCAGGGTCGACCGTTAGGGGAGCAAGTGAAGTGACTACTCAAGGCTCTGTGTTTTAGGGGACCTCAAAATCTTTGTTCGGGTATAGTAGGAAGAAAATATAATTAATATAATTATTAATAAGAAAGAATGATATAGATACATGTTTTGGCTTAGTGGTTGGAGTTGGTTTTTATTCACCTATGTGCATGGTTTGATCCCTTGAAGCCCATTTTTTTAATTATAAATCTTCTTTTTCAGATATAATAGTTTCTTAATTAAAAAATTAATTATAAATCTTCTTTTCAGATATAATAGTATCTTAATTAAAAAATTGGACATAGTACTTCATTTGTCAGTTATTAGTTTCATCTCACAAGTCTCACAAGGTAGAAAATAATTGACTTCTTAAATATTTATTTTCAATTTTGTACTAGTTTAAAGACTTGATTAATTTACTAAACATACTACTTTTTTTTCACAAATGATTTGTTTTAATAATTCACTTTTGTTTCAATCTTTAACTACGATTTATAATGCAAATATAAGAACCACATATTGAGTATAAAAAATTAATATATAATTTTATGCTTCAAAATACAACAAATATTAGTTTAATTGATTTAATATATATTTTTAAAATTTCTAATAGGTTATTTAAATTACAGTCATTATATCCCTATATCTTTCAAAAATATCAATAATCATTAAAACTGAGATTGCAATTTGAGATAAAATTTACCCTGAAAAATTGAATGAAATTTTCTTTAAAAAGTACTCCGATAACCATAATTTCAAATAATATATATATATAATAAATTTCTATTATTTATTAGTGAAGTATAAATTTTGATGCTGAATTTCTTTTAAAATATATTTATTGTACGAGGACTCCACTCTTGTTTCATTTTTTTTGCTCAGGCCCCGAAATTTTTTGAGACGGCCCCGTGTCAACCTAGTTGGTATGTTTTTCTTCTCTATTGGCTTCTAAACTTCATTACTACTAAAAGAAATGTGGCTCTTCATTCCTAACAACTCGTTCTATCTTTAAATCTTGTTTTAATATTATCGGCTAAAATTCACATTTTGAAATAAATGCGATATTTACATTACCTATATTATTAATGATATTACATATGAATTGCGCGTAACACTTGCGTACGTAGCATGTTTACATATACAATAGATTATTTCAATTGAGGTGAATTAAATAAATTGAAAATCTGCAATAAAAAAATATAAATTTAAAATCAAATAAATAGAGAAAGGAAGGAAAACTGAAACCCTAAATAACAAAGGCAATATAAATAGCCTCCTATATAACAAAAACCAATATATGATAGCCACTTTGGGAGTAAGATATATGAATTGAGTTAGAGAGAAAGAGAGAAGAAAGGAAATGATAATTGATGTGAATAAGGAAAGGGAAAGAAGGCTCCTATCTTTCACAAGGTATTCTGTGATCGATCCCTCTTGATTTCTTTTCAATTTATCAAAGAAATGCATCTGTGATTATAATTTTGCTGGGATTGTAATTCACAACCATCAGTTTCGTTGCTGCTAGGATTGTAATAAACAACTGATTATTCATAAATCTGAATATATAGATGTTGGATTGTAATTAATCGAAGAATACGTTTTATTAAACAAAAATCTGGATATATAGATACTGGGATTGTAATTGACAACGACACGCTTTGTTGATGATATTTAATTAATTTGTTATGTGTGCGGATCAGATGTTGGAGTCCATTCAGTTCAGAGATCGATGACGAGGAAAAGTATTTATGTCAAAGAATGCATAGTGTTGCCGGCGATAGCTAAGATGACAATTGTACACAGGTAACATTATTTAGAATAACTGATTCTCGATTCTTGATCAAATAAATAAAGATTGCCCTTGACTTTTTTGTATATATATATATATATATATATATATATATATATATATATATATATATATATATATATATATATATATATATATATATATTAATATATATTAATGTTCTATGTCAAATTAATCAAATGGATGATGAATAGATGAATGGTTAATGTGTTGGAGAAAGAGTACTTAAATGAACATAATAAACAAAGAAAAAACTGAACAAAAACTTGGTTTATTGTATTAAAAAGATGAACGAAAATGGGATGATTTACATTCGTCCATTTAAAGACAACAGACAACAGACAACAGTCATCACATACTCTATCATATAATGACACATGTCCTCATTCATTCCTATCTCAGCAATTTCTTTTTGCCACTTCTATTCATCCATGGAAACCTCCACAGTGACTTATTCACTCTCATTGCATTACACGTTCACACCGACTTCAAGTCTTCATTTTTTTATTAATTAAGTTTAATTAGTTATTCGAATTGCAACACTCCCCCTAAACTTAATTCTCTGTTATTCCCAATGATGTTCGTAACTGGCTGAACACTTCGTACTTCAGCGGCTTCATAAAAATATTAGCAATTTGATCTTGCGTTTTTACGTACTTCAACGTGACTTCCTTTTGCTCAATGCATTCTCTGATGAAATGAAATCTTGTATCAATGTGCTTATTCCGATCATGAAAGACCGGATTTTTTGCTAAAGCCAAGGCTGACTTTTTATCGACAAAAATATCAGTTGGATCTTGTTGTGCCATTTGAAGTTCATTCAATAATCGGCGTAACCATATCGCATGACGTACACATGATGTGGCAGCCTCATATTTAGCCTTTTAAAAGGGACTATTCATAACAAATAATGGAGAGGAGCTCATTTCACAAATAGAGGGTAGAACAAAAATTGAGATAGAAAGAGGGTTCAAAGTTTTAAGATTTTAAAGAAGTAGCAGAACTTTCTACTTTTTTAATTCTTCTTGGCTTTTAGAGCTTGAACCTCCATTTTCATCCGTTTTCTTTGTGAATATAGAAAACTCCAAGAAATGATCTTGTTCCCCTATTCATTCGAAAGGGTTTGAGCCTAAGATTGGGTTTTTTTTTGGGTCTAGTTCATGATATCTTTTCTTTTGATTAACTTTAACTTTTATATCTTTTGTCTCTATTTTCATGGATTTATCCTCTTCATTTCTTGAAACTCAATGATTTAATCTTGTTCCCCTATCCTTTGTGAAAGGTTAGAGCCTAAGATTATAGAGTTTGGTATAGGTTTATGTTTCAATCTCATTTGCTCCTTGTTTTTATTTTCTGTATCTTGAATCTTTAAGTTTTTTCCCTTGTTTAACTCCATTCTTTTGGGTTATTCATTTTTTCTTTTCTTTTGATTTTGTTACTATTTTATTGCTATATAACTTTTTTTTTATAAAAGGTTACCTAGTGCGAGGAAAAAGGCAAGAGGAGGTTTCGCAACGCTCCATCGCCGTTAAAAACCCTCCCCTGGGCTGTTTTATTAAAAAGAAAAAAGAAAAAGTACAAAAAAGAGAAATAAAAAATCATACAGCCATTACGGCAAAAAAAATCTATCAACTATGGAGTAAATTTTAATGGAGGTTTACGCTCCTGTTTGGATTGCTCCTTGCTCTCCCGTTTACCTTGCTTCTACTCAAGCTTAGCTCGTTCTTTAGCAGCGACCAAAACCCTTGGCTTCCTTGTTAGTTGGATATTATCCCCCTCCTCTCTCTCACATCGATAACTGTCATCGCAGGAAGCGAACGAAAAACTTTGTGTAACTGGTGTCAACTGCTTGGCTTTCAATTTTGTCTCTTCTCGTTCTGCAAAATCCGCCCAAGAGCCCGGGATAACCTTCTCAGGTTGTGAGTAATCCGATTCAAAGCCCTCTTGGTCAACCTCATCCGAGGCTTTCGTGAAATGACTGGAATCATCTGATACTTCAGTCATATGACCATCAATCAGCTTTTGAACTTCTGTCTCCTTATCTCCGAGATCCACAATTATGTTAACTGTCTCCACAGAGTCAGAATTTCCCACCTCCTTATCAAACACCTCATTAGTCGCAGCCTCAATCACGACAATAGCCGCTGCATCAATTGCCTCAGTAACCATTGCATCAATCTCCAAGTCGCGATTGCCGGTTGGTGCCTTTGATCTCTCCGGATTGCCATTGACGTGAGTATCGTCCGGGATGGACTTTCTATTCCAAACCTTCGTACTTTCTTTAATAATCTAAGTTAAAACCGGATCTACTCGTTTTGAGTTCTCAGGATTAGTTTGAGCACCTTTCTGCCTTACCCCAACCTTGGGATTGCTTTTTTGATTCCCAGGTCGCTTTTCCTCAAACTGGTTCCTTCTGCAATTAGCTACAATGTGACCAATCGATTGGCATGTCGAACAAAATTCTAGAATGCCTCATATTCCACTCTCACCCAAAATTGTTTTTCTACAATATCTACCCTAACTTGGTCCATAACCGGTTTCGACAAATCAATATCCGCAAGAATTCTAGCATAATGGCCAAACTCACCTTCGATTGTGTTATGATCAAAACGGATGGGGATTCCGATGATTCGTGCTACACTTGAGAGCAGCCTACGATCCCAAAACTCCCATGGGAGGTTGAATAAACGAATCCAAACTTGAGAACAAGTTTGTTTATGAACTCTAGGATCGAAACCATCTTTCCAAACCGAAAACCTCATAATCCCTCGTTTTAGGTTTAGGTTCCCTGTGGACCAAACCTTCTGTAAAGCCTCGGCCGTTTGGCATGATTATGTGGTAAAATCCCTTTCCCAAGGATATTAACTTCTAATCCATCTTCTGATTCCATAAAGAATTTAGCTTAAGCTTGATATCTGCTTGTTTCCAAGGAGAATCCCCTTTAGTAAGCGTTAATCTGCCGATTGCGGAATGTTGACAGATTGATAACTTTGGTGTTGACCTCTTGTGAGTTATAGTGTATCCCAAAACTTGGTTTCTTTATTTCAAAACAATTCCAAACTCATTTCTCATCTCTTATTTTCGTTAAATCTAAACAATGGGTTAATGAATTTAAGTTTTGCTATTTAGCACATATTCTAACGGGCACATTGTTTTTGGTTCCATTTTGGTGCTCATTGGAGATTTTTCCTACTGCTGATGTCTCGTTGGAGCTTTGGTTCCTTTCTCAATCTTTTGTTCTTTAGCCCCGATTTTCCTCCCCAAAGGTTATTTCGGGTAGATTTGACACGGTAAAATCCGATAAAGGCTTCAAGGATAGGTCTCCGAAAATTCACACAAACTCGGATATATACCATAAAGGTAACCTCTGAGAGGTATTAAATACCTTTAATTTCATGTTCAATTTGTTTACTTTGTATTGTGTGTTATCATACGTGTTATCATACGCGTTATCTTTACTGTTAGTAGTTAGTTTAACTATTGTCATTACTGTTATGCACACATATGTATATATTATTGATATTTCCATTATTTCAGTTTTTATGATTCATATGTCACTGTCCTTTTTATTGTTAGTAGTCTTATATAGCGGTTGCTCTTATGTGACTATTTTCATTTCCTAGTATATATGTTTGTCTTAATAGGCTCATGTGTGTTATTATAGTCATTATTATATTAATGGTTTGTTTTATATGTTATAGAGGCCTCTGTTTCGTTATTATTATTATTATTATTATTATTATTATTATTATTATTATTATTATTATTATTATTATTATTATTATTATTATTATTATTTTATTATTATCATACTTATAGTATTGTTTTACTACCTAAAAATTATTTTTTTATTGTCTTTATTATCATCATCTTTTTTTACCCATATTTGTAAGTATCTATATTCCTGCCCCTAGTCTAGTTGTGCTATTGTTGTTACTATATTACTTATATGCTTCCCGGAGACGTCATTAGATCTTGAAGAGGTGGATTCACGACAAGAAGGTAACCTACCAAGTCTCTTGAACTCTTTTTGGCATGTTTCTCATTTTTTGCGAGATTATTATTTATGCCTTGTTTATTTGTAATTTTGGATGTTTTGCCTCGTGTGGAGCCGGGTCCGTGTTGGTAAGTTCAGTTGGGATCCGGTTTCGGCCCCTTAATTATTTATTCGCTTTATTTCCTTCGAATTAGAAAAATGTATAGGTATTTGTAAAGCCATGTAATAATTTATTTTCTTACTTTATTTACTGCTTTTGTGTGTTGTATGGCTATATAAACCGAAAACTCTAAACAATAATTGGATTTAAATCGCATAAGAACTAAATTAGCGTTTATTAAAATGTAAATGCCTTGATTTAATAAATGAAGAATAAGCAACATCATCCGAACTTGGAATCTCTATTCATTGGCGGAGCCAGGGGTAGCGGCGGTTGGTGGCCGCCCACCCCCTTTGTTGTGTGGTGTCCCTCTAACTTGTGGGACCCACAATATTAAATTATATAAAAAAAGAGGCATATCAGCAGACTTTTTCAAAAAGTACACAATAATTTTACTGTGCACAATTCGGCCATACGCGTTTACATTTCCTATAAATAGAGAGGCTTCTGCCTCAACTGAAAGCAGAAGAGAAAAAAACACAGATAAAGAGTATTATCTGTGGAGAGAAACTTAGGAAAAAGGTTCCTAAGAGTTGGGTAAGAGAAAAAATAGTGAGATTTTGGGAAACACTTAAGTGCCACTATTTTGTAATCTCTTGGTATACCTACTATTATTTTTATAGTGGAGAATTATTCAGAGTTTGTCCCGTGGTTTTTCCCTAATTTATTTGGGGTTTCCACGTAAAAATCTTTGTGTCTTTTTATTCTGCTGCTATTATCTTTTCTCGTAATCTATTATTGAGCCTAACAAGTGGTATCAGAGCCGAAGGTTATTTTATCAGTAGGATCCGTAGATATTTTTTTCAAAAATAAATATACCACAACGATGAGAAAAATACGGCAAATCCGGTGGCGCAATCCGTTCGAAAAGCCGTCGCAGATACGCAATTCGAGTGAATAGTAAAATAGTAACTTGAATATAACTATTCATATTTGGTCATTTTAGGAATGATATTATTTAAGTATACAGATACTATTATTATTCTAATATACAAGTATTATTTGCGTATACGGTACTATTCACATATACAGTCACTATTTATGTGAATAGTAAATTTCATGAATAGTAAAATTTTGCCATTTTTAAAGTTTCGACATGGCGAATGACGGTGTAATAATCAAATTGACGGATACAAATTATTCAATGTGGAAATCCAGAATGGCGGATTACCTCAATTGCAAAGATTTGTATGATCCAATTGAGGGT
Source organism: Euphorbia pulcherrima (assembly GCA_947683365.1). Taxonomy (NCBI): domain Eukaryota; kingdom Viridiplantae; phylum Streptophyta; class Magnoliopsida; order Malpighiales; family Euphorbiaceae; genus Euphorbia; species Euphorbia pulcherrima. The sequence goes on from CANTUS010000009.1 coordinate 46,819,090, forward strand.
GACGACGCAAAGCCGAAGAATATGAAAGATCAGCAGTGGATAAAGTTGAAGAAGCAAACATTGGGTATAGTACGCCAATGGATAGATGCTAGCCTGTACAATCACGTGAGGAATGAAACAGATCCCAAAGTTCTCTGGAAGAAGCTAGAGGATATGTACGAGGGTAAAAATGCTCAAGAAAAAGTGTTCATGATTCGCAAAGTCATGAACTTGAAACTGACAGAGGGATAATCAATCACACAACACCTGAATGACTTTGAAGGATTCATAAGTGAGTTAGCAGTCACCAGTATGTCCTTAGATGATGAGATGCAAGCATGTCTTTTGATGGGAACTCTACTAGATAGTTGGGATACTCTTGTTGTATCACTAAGTAACTCAGCTCCAAATGGTGTGGTAACAATGTCTATGGTAAAGAATAGCCTACTTAATGAAGAACTTCATAGAAGAGACGTTGCTAGTACCAGTTCATAAGCCCTTATCATGGAAAATAGGGGTTGAAGCAAGAGTAGAGGTCGTGGGAATGGAAAATCGAAAGATAGATCCAAGTCCCGGGAGAAGAGGTCATGCTACCAATGAAGAAAGCAGGGCCATCTCAAAAGGAACCACCGTTTCTTTAAATAAGAGAATGCAAACAGAAGTCATGATAATGAAAAAAATACATCTGCTACAATCACAAAAGAAGATGGAGAGGTGGCTTTAGTATCTCATGATGCAGATTGTTGTCATGTTAGAGATACAGATACCGAGTGGATTGTAGATTCTGGTGCCTCATACCACTGTGTTCCAAAAAGGGAATAGTTCTCAACAAATAAAGCAGGCAATTTTGGTACTATTGAAATGGGAAATAATAGTGTCTCGCAAATGGTAGGAATCGGTGATATCTATGTGAAGACAAGTGTTGGATGCACATTAACACTTAAAAATGCGCGACACATTCCAGACCTTAGGTTGAACCTGTTATCTATTAGTGTATTGGAAAGGAAGGTTATCACAATCATACAGGTAATGGAAATTGGAAACTCACCAAAGGATCGTTGGTGGTGGCGAAAGGAAGATTGTGTTACACGCTATACAAAATGCTTGCAACAATATGTGCGGGTCAACTGAATACAGTTAGAGATGATGCTTCACCAAATTTGTGGCATAGGTGACTTGTGCATGTTAGTGAGAAAGGTTTGAATATACTAGCTAAGAAGCCCCTCATCCAATTAGCCAAAGGAAAAATTAACCCGTGTGATCGCTACTTATTTGGGAACCAACATCGAGTTTCATTTCAGAAAAGCTCTAGAAGGAGAAATAATAAGTTAGAGTTGGTACACTCTGACGTTTGTAGTCCCATGGATACAGAATCCATTGGAGGAAGAAGATACTTTCTTACCTTCATTGATGAATTCTCAACGAAGACATGGATTTATTTACTGCGCACAAAGGATCAAGTATTCAAGCACTTTCAACAATTCCATGCAATGGTGGAAAGGGAGAATGGAGTGCCATTGAAGTGTTTGCGTACAGATAATGGTGGTGAGGATATCTCCAAGGAGTTCAAGGATTACTGTAGTCAATATGGTATCAGGCATGAAAAGACAGTTCCTGGTACACCTCAACATAATGGCATTGCTAAATGAATGAATCGTACCATTCTCAAAAGAGTTAGATCCATGCTCAAAATGGCTAACTTACCTAAGTCATTTTGGGGAGAAGCTATCAATACTACTGTCTATCTCATCAACCGACTACCTTCAGGACCTTTGGATTTTGATATTCCAGAAAGGGTCTAGACAGGTAGAAACATCTCATACTCTCACTTGAGGGTATTTGGCTGCAAGGCATTTATGCATGTTCCTAAAGAGCAAAGGCTAAAGCTCGATGATAAATCAGTTCCTTGCACTTTTGTCGGTTATGGAGATGAAGAGTTCGGCTACCGATTATGGGATCCGGTGAAAAAGAAAATTGTACGGAGCCGAGATATTGTATTTTATGAGAATGATATCATCTACGAAAGATCTACAAGTGACGGTGTTATCGATATTACACCAGAGAGCATTCTATTAGATGATGCCACAGATAGAAGAATGCATCAATCAGAACAAGATGGAGAAGAAGAGCCAGTTGTGAGGGATCAAGATACGACTGTGGATGAAGGCACGAATGAAGAGGGTATTGAGTAGGGGGTGCCAGAGAACCCCATTCTACCAGACGAAGAACCTTAATTAAGGAGGTCAATCAGAGAACGCCAACCATATACAAAATACTCCAGTTCTGATTACATTTTAATCACTGATGAGGGGGAGCCTAAAAGCTTCCAAGATGTGCAATCTTGTAAAGATAAAGATTGTTGGATGAAGGCCATGCAGGAGGAGATGAATTCTTTGAAGAAGAATGATACGTACGAGCTAGTAAAACTTCCTAAAGGGAAGAGAACACTCAATAACAAATGGGTGTACAAGCTGAAGAAAGATGATGGAAACCTAGTAAGATTCAAAGCTCTATTGGTTGTGAAAGGCTTTACTCCAAAGAAAGGTATCAACTTTGATGGGATTTTATCACCAGTTGTGAAAATGAGTTCCATTCGAGTTGTGCTAGGTCTTGTAGCCAGCTTGAACCTTAAGTTAGAACAGCTTGATGTAAAAACCGCATTCTTGCATGGGGATTTGGAAGAAGAAATTTATATGGAACAACCAGAAGGTTTCAAGGTCAATGGAAAGGAGGACATGGTTTGTCGCCTGAAGAAAAGTTTGTATGGGTTAAAACAAGCCCCGCGACAATGGTATAAAAAGTTTGATTCCTTCATGGTGAATCAAGGATATAAGTGGACAGAAGCTGATCCATGTGTATATGTCCGGAAATTCTCTGATGGAAAATTTATCATTCTTCTTTTATATATTGATGATATGCTAATCATTGGGCCAGATGCCAAAATGATTATTAAGTTGAAGGGTGATTTGTCTAAGGCATTTGACATAAAGGATTTAGGACCGAGAAGGCAAATTCTTGGAATGGAGATTACCCGAGTTCGAAGGTCCAGTAGGCTATGGTTATCGCAAGAAAAATATATTGAACGGGTAATAGAAAGGTCCAATATGAAGAATGCTAAACCAGTTAGCACTCCACTTGTCGCTCATTTCAAGTTGAGTAAGAAATCCTTCCCATCAACAGAGAAAAATAAAGAAGATATGTCAAATGTTCCATATTCTTCAGCAGTCGGGAGTTTAGTGTATGCAATGGTATGTACGAGACCAGACATCGCTCATGCAATTGGAGTTGTGAGTAGATTCCTGTCAAATCCCCAGAAGACACATTGGGAAGCAGTTAAATGGATCTTTAGATACCTGAGAGGAACTTTAAAGTTATGTTTAACCTTTGGAGGTGGAAAGCCAGCACTTGTTGGTTACACAGATGCAGATATGGCTGGTGACCTTAATGGAAGAAAATATACATCAGGTTACTTGTTTACATTCATAGGGGGAGCTATTTCATGGCAGTCACGGTTACAAAAGTGTGTTTCATTATCAATAACTGAAGCAGAGTACGTTGCAGCAACAGAAGCAGGAAAGGAAATGCTTTGGTTAAAGCTATTCTTTCGAGAATTGGGTGTGCAACAAGAAGACTACATAGTTTATTGTGATAGTCAAAGTGAACTAGACTTGTGCAAAAATAGTATGTATCATGCACGAACGAAACATATTGATGTAAGATATCATTGGCTCGGACTTGCCATTGAAGAAAAAGAGTTCAAGTTGCAGAAGATTCATACAAACAATAATTTTGCTGATATGCTGACAAAGGTCATTCCAAAAGAAAAGTTCGACCAGTGCATCAAAGTAACCGGGATGGAGAATCCCACGATGTAGTCGGGAGGGGGAGATTTGTTATGCGGTATCCCTCCAACTTGTGGGACCCACAATATTAAATTATAAAAAAAGAGGCATGTCGGCAGATTTTTTCAAAAAGTGCACAGTAATTTTACTGTGCATAATACGGCCATACGCGTTTATATTTCCTATAAATAGAGAGGCTTCTGCCTCAACTGAAAGCAGAAGAGAAAAAAAAACACAGATAAAGAGTATTATCTGTGGAGAGAAACTTAGGAAAAGGGTTCCTAAGAGTTGGGTAAGAGAGAAAATAGTGAGGTTTTGGGAAACACTTGAGTGCCACTATTTTGTAATCTCTTGGTGTACCTATTATTATTTTATAGTGGAAAATTATTCGGAGTTTGTCCCTTAGTTTTTCCTTAATTTATTTGGGGTTCCACGTAAAAATCTTTGTGTCTTTTTATTCTGCTGCTATTATCTTTTCTCGTAATCTGTTATTGGGCCTAACACTCACCGGAATTCAAGACCCCCACCTTGTTATCTCCCTTGTGAAACTGCCATTGTTGCCGGCGCCGCCCATGGTTTCTTGGTCTGTAACTTTTGTTATATGGAACCCTCTCTTTCTGATATTTTTACAATGCCATGATTTATACACCAAAACGGTGACGTTTATGTTTTCAATTTTAATTGAACAAAAAAGGACTTCGTTTGGTATACTAATTTAGGTTAAATTACAGCCCCAAAATACTCAACACTAACTCTAGCCTTTGTGAAATTTCACCGTTGCCGGGCTGGGCAGTTGTCCAATAGGCTTCATATTCCGACGATCTTTCAACAATGAGCAGCTTATTTGCATTTACAGTGTGTGTTGGATATTAATGTTTCGGCTTGTGATTGAATCGTTATCGGGGTTTTTAATTGATTTTGTAAATTGGATATTTAAGAAACTTGATTTAAGCCAGTAGATTTTTAAGTCAATTCATTGGATTTAAGTTGGTGAATTTCATACTTATTACTCAACAGCGGTTAACAGTTTCAAGTCAGTCAATTTGATATATATTAATTGAGTTTTACTGAAATTGAGTCTTACTCAATTTGGATTATAGTTAAACTTTTTAATCCACGTGTTTCGAATAAAAATATATATTATTATTGTGTATTCTTATTATTTCTGCAATTCTTTATTAAATGATGAATTTGTAGTGTAGTAAAATCTTTTGTAAACCAAATCACTATAATATCATAAGTCTTTATATGTTCTAATAATTTCTTAAAGTCTTTATATATAGTCGAATTATTTTGTTTACTGCTCATTACAAGCCTAATGGAGCTCATTATATGGTATTTACATAACGAGTTAGTTATATTGACTTTATCTTGTGATTATCATCAGATTGCATTACATTCAATTTTCTAGGTTATTGTATATAATATTAAACTTTTGTTAATTCTAGTTTTTTTTTTTAAGAATTTTGAAGAGGCTAGGTATTGAACCTAGGACCTCCCACTACTAACATTGAGTGGTGTACCAATTGAGCTACACCCAATTGATTGTTAATTCTGGTTTAAAAATAGAATGAGTGGTGAATGTTGGTGGTGTTTAGTGAGAGATATATTTATAAGTTTGAAATATTTTTTTTTAAAATACTGGTAAAAAATCAATTGCCTAAAAAAATGAACTTGTTTGATTATGTTTCTAGTTTGTTTAAACACTTTAGAATTTTTAAAGCATTTATTTTGAGCTATACGTATTACAATATTGGCCGATAGTTTTTTTATGAAAATCCGGACCCCGTCTCAGAGAATCCTGGCTCCGCCACTGTCTCTATTTTAAGGTACGGTCCAATCACCCAGTGGGAATATCGTACCCAAATACCCGGTAGAGCTAAATCGGGTGGCGACTTTATCTTAAAATACGGGATTTCAAGTCTTGTATCTTTTAACATCTTAAATCAGACTAAAATTCAACATCAACATCGCTTTTATCAGTCTATCTTTTCAACACGCAGTGTCATGGAAATCCTCAAGGCAAACAATTATAACTCGTTCTATGATGGAAGATGAGTTTGTAGCCTTAGGTTCATATACCTGAATGGCCTAAAGTTGTGCCTACCATTTGTATACATTGCGATAATCAAGCAGCAATTAAAAGAGCACAAAAATTTATGCATAATGGTAAGTCGAGACACATGTGTCGGAGACATAATACCATTAGACAACTGATCTCAAATAGAGTTCTATTGATTTGTTTGGATTAGAAGATAACTTAGCGAATCTGTTAACCAAAGGGTTAAACCGAGATCAAGTCGGAAAAACATCTAAAGGTATGGGACTAAAGCCCATCGATATTTAAAGCGCGTTGTGAAGGAAAACCCAACCATGTTTGACTGGAGATCCCAAGATCTAAGTTCAATGGGACAAACTAATTGCATAGACCTTGTGAGGTCACTGTGGGGGTAACACTGTGTCCATTCCTATGATGTAAACAATGACAAAAAGAGTTAAGGTTAAGAAATTAAAGTTTTTAATGATTCTTTGTGTATCAAAAGTTTGGGCAAAAGACATCACCTATGTGAGAGTGAAGTGGGGTCGCTTTAAAGGAAACTAATGGGGCTTAGTTGTCTGAAACTCTTGCAGAACCAGGAGATGTTCATGACCATAATAAGCATAACCATGAGAACCAAAAATCGAGTTAGATTAATATTTGTGTGAGGTATATCATCGTTTACACAAATGGCATAATAGTTGAAGGACATCGTGTTTACTAGTCAGCCAGTAAAGTAAATATATTTTCACAAGGGAAGGTTCAAGGACTGTAATCCACATGCCCTATGCAAATATTAATATTGAATATTATCACCGAAGCGAGTTATCATTTTTCTATTTTCATTAAAAGAAAATACATTTTTTAAAAAAGGAAAATAAAGTCAATAATAGACATGATTGACAAGTCATATATACAGCTAATGGTTTTGCAATTTTCTTCAACTTTGAAATTTGGAAAAGTTGCAATTAATTTGGCTGCTTATTGTCCCCTTCCCCTACCTGTATAAATAACTTGATTTTTCATGAAAGAATACAGATGAAAGAATTTTTAAATTACTCTTTCATTTTCTTTGCTTAATTTTCCTTCAGCTTTCGTCATTTAGGTTCTTAGGTAATCGTCTTTTGGTGATAATATATTACACCAGGTTGAGTTCGTGTAGCTCTCCAAATCTTTCAATGTGGGACTTGGCTTTACTTTCCAACATCCCCCTTAAACTAAGGACCACAACTCGTGCATCTTGGACTTAATTGAGAACTTCCACCCTGCACTCCACTCCTTTTTGCTAATTCCCAACCGTGGCACTGATACCATGTAGAGAATCCATGGGCCTACAGAGTGTTGGGCTTGATAGCTTGAGTGAGCATACAAGAGGGGTTGAGCCCTTCAAACACAAAACCAATTGGTTTGTCTTAAGGCCTAATCTACTCCACTTATATACCACTCTCTTCTCTTATTTATTTTCCATGTGGGATTTATCCACAAATATCCAACACTCCCCCCTCAAGTGCAACTGGGCCTGGACCAGTTGCCACTTGCCAACATTCCTTGGCCTATCATCTTCGAGGCTCAAGGTCAATACCGAGTCTAGCCTTTTCCGGCTAACCCAAACTCCAGCAGGACTTTAAACACGAACCCAGGATCGCTGGCTGTCAGCCCATCATCCGCTCTGACACCATGTAGAGAATCCATGGGCCTGGAGAGTGTTGGACTCGATAGCTTGAGTGAGCATACAAGTGGGGTTGAGCCCCTCTAACACAAACCAATTGGCTTGTGTTAAGGCATAATCTATTCCACTTATATACCACTCTCTTCTCTTGTTTATTTTCCATGCGAGATTTATCCATGCATATCCAACAGTTGGATCCTGGGAGACAATTTACTATATATGGGAAAAATCTATCTTAAGAAAACCGATTCGGGCCTCAACAGAACCCCCTCATTTTAATTAACGGTTAAATGTTATTTTAATACTTTATTATTTTATAATTTATGGTTATGTATTTTATTTCGATATCATTGTAATTCAAGTTACTAATATCTTATCTTGTTGTATTTTGTCTTTTAAAGGAATTACTCTAAATTAATCCCTCTTTCTAACAATTCTTACTAAGCTTTTCGCGATTTCTGCCCGTTTGTTTCGTATTATTTTCTATACTTCAATTAGTATCTTGCTTTATGGCTGCTTAGTGCTCGATAAGATCGGAACATTGTTTGCATGTTTGGCACTTGTACCTACCGTTGGATTTTGATGATCCAAGTGGAATTTCATCTAATGACTCATCTTCATCTTTATATCCATCCAATTCCGTTTCCATTAGATGATTGAAGAGAAAGAGTTAGCATAGCCCGCAATGCCCAAATGGCATGATAGAATTAAGTTCAATTTGTTTAATATCAAGACGTAGGTTTGTTTAATATTATGTATCCGTAATCTAAAGACGATAAGTATTTTTTTTCATCGTAGTTAGGGATGGAAGCTTGGAACATCTTGCTAAAAATTGTATTCATAAATGTACACCAATGGTATTGTACTTGTTTGTATTGGAATCTAAATATTGAGTTTTTAATTTTCATTTAGTAATTTCAATTTTGATTAATATGCAGTTTTTGTGTGTATTATTTATTTTTACAAACAAATTGCTGATTAAGGTTAACCCAGACGATTCACAGCAATATAATTTTTTCTATCCTTGTATGGCATCAAACAATTTTCTTCGTTTCAACATAATGAACTGTCAATTGCATGCTTTCCAATTTCTGTAATGTTAGAGCTAACACAATAACTGATTCTATACTCGTTTGACTTTCACAACATGGTATTGTCTTGCAATTGTGTTAAAAAATGAGGATCTACTCCTTCAAATTGGCAAAAAATTACTAAACAACATCAGTGAGCGATACAAAAAAGCAAAAAAATGAGAATAATGCAGCAGAAAATCAAACAACGATTAACTAGTGGCAGAAATTAAACAAATAAAAAGAAGATAAGAGAATCGAGACACGATTTCCTGATCAGGTAAAGAACTAAAGAACAGAACCAATACAGAGAAAGCGCATCATACAAATTAGGAGAGAAAAAAGGCTAATGAAAAAAATGGATTCCAGATATCTACCAGACTTCTATAAAATGTCTACCAAACTTATATAGCATGTCTACCAGTTGAAAAAGTTCAAAAATGTCACAGTGAATGTCATTTCGAAGATAAAAAAGAGACGACAAAGAAAAAACTTTAAAGCTGCATGTCAAAAAAATTGAACTGGTTGAAAGATAATTGCAAAAGAAAGTAAGGAAATTAATTAAAAACATGCACACTGACATGATTTCACAAATGACGTGAATATGTAATTAGTTTTCCATTTGACCTAAATTATTTTATGAAGGGAGGTGTTTTTTGTAAAAGCCCCAACAAAATATGTACATATATAAAACTGGCCTATGTTGAGTTCTTGAGAATAGATTTTGAAAGGGGTTCTTACAATAAGCCCAAAAAAAACCAAAATAATGTAGTAGTTTATAAAAATAAGGGAAAATATTTACATAAATACGGTGTAGTATTTAGCTGGTAAATATCTAGTAATGGTTTAGTAGTTATCTAGTAAATCATAACTTCAAATATATTCGTAAAACAAACATGTCATATGACATCTAGTATTTATCTAGTAGATCATTGTCAGATATTTAGTTATTATCTAGTAAGTCTTAATTTTGTCAGTTTTTTATGGATCTAATGACACCTAACATATATATAATATATGACAATTTCATAACAATATTTACATAACATATGACATCTAGTATTTATCTAGTATATTACTGTCAGATATCTAGTTATTCGTCTAGTATGTCTTAATTTTGACAGGCTTTTGTGGATCTAATGACACCTCACACATATATAATATATAAAAATTTCATAACAATATTTACTAGATAATTACTAGACAATTACTAGACGAATACTAGATATTTACCAGATAAATACCAGACCGTATTCATGTAAATATTTTCTCCTATTTTTGTTAATTTGTAAATTATTTATGTTTTTTTTGTATAGATGTAATTAGTTTGACTTAAAGGTGAATTTTGTAAATAATTCAGTGAGACATGTATATTTTTTACAATTTTCCATTTTAAAACATGAACCATTTTCATAGGGTGTACATTTTCAATAAAGTGTGTTGAGGTCTGGCCTGTCCCATTATGCCCAACTAACATGCTAATCTCCTGTCATTTTTGTCATTAACCAAAGTGATGCACCATATTAAACTTACATATGTTTCTATACAATTAAAATAGCAATTTATAAAGTTTGTATCAGCGATTGTTCAATCAACAATAAATGTACGATCCATCTTTTTTTATTATATCCTACCACAGTTCTCGTTATATTAGCTAAATTATTAATGGTACGGAGTATGAAGTACGACAAGCATAACACTTACTTATTTGCCACGTTTGGTACGTACGATAAGTTTCAAAAGTAATATGCATGCGAAATAATTATGATACGGATAATCTTAACACCCATAATTAATTTTTTATTGAAGAAGTAAATAATTGAAAAAAATGTTTTGAAATTGATTCTATATGCTGTGGGGTTGGTTCTATATGCTGTGGGCGGCTAAGTAATACTAATTAGATTTATAAGGAAATAAAATTAGAAACCCTAAATGACAGCTAAGGTGAAGCGAGTATTTAAACCAACTCATAGAACCCTTGAGAAGGCAGCCTCCTAAAATTTAGATTTGCATTTTAGGGATGAACTTGTCAGCAAAGCTGGGGATACAATCTGCCTATACTTGAGGTTCAGGTATTCAATTCAACCATTGATCTTTGTTTTTACAATAACAATTGATCGATCTAAACATTTCTTTGATAGCTCTCAGTAAATATTGTTGCGGAAACTATTAGCAAACTAAAACTACTGCTAAAACAAAATAAAGAGGAAACACTAAAATTACACTACCAACTTAATTTTATAACAAAATATTACAAAGAAAAGGAATAAGAAGAACAAATGCCTTAGAGATGAGAAAGGCTTTGTTGGTGTAATTTCAACTAAGGCCATAGGCCTTTTTTATACTACAAAATCAGCCCCTATGCCTTACAATTGGCAATGTGGGACAATTCCAATTTTTCTTTTTTATTCAGTTTGCTAATGTGGGACTTAGTAATCCCACAAATATAACTCTCTAGCTATAGTAATTTATTGCTGATTTTGAATTTGATTTGATAAAATTCTCTACATGTATATGTCCAGATCATGTGAGAGATGTTGGAGGCGATATCTGCAACCAATCAGATTCAGAGATGGAAATTACCAATTTGTGTGAAAGATTGCAGAGCGTTGCCGGCGAAAAATTTCTTATGTCATTACAAAGGAGATGAAGTGAGAGATAAATCTTACCGATTTGTGGATGGGAATAAGTCAGCTCTGATTGATCATGTTGTTGCAAAGAAGATGAAGCGAGAGATAAATCTTACCGTCATTATAGAGATTAATCAAAGGAGATGATCAGGCTTTAATTAACAGCAGAGAAAGACTTAGCATTTGTTTTTTGTTTAGTATTTAGATGATGATATCAAACTGTAGATTCTTTTTTATTAATTAAAGGGCATGGTGTATCAGTATTTTCATTCATCTATCTAAGGGATGGCAGCTAAAAATTGTATTATGTTATTTATATACTCAACTTTTGTGATTGTATATGATATAAATGTACACCAATATTCCCCCCAAAAAAAGCTCCATGGAGAGAAACCCTACCCGCACCCTCCCCACCCCCTTCCTCAGCCGCCGCCTACTCCACCGGCCGTCAACCACCCTGAACCGATCAGAGAACAACCACCGCCAGCCACAATACCGAAACCCCTTGCCCCCTCGCAATCGCCATACCCAAAACCCTAATCCCCCGAAAATATACTTTGAGAATTTCCCAAATCACTTTGATGCAGCTGCAATGAAAAGAATGTTCAATAGGTACGGAGTGCATGGATGGGTCTATATTGCTCGAAAAAGGAATGCTAAGAACCTTAATTTTGGGTTCATCACACTCGATGGATCTATGCGGCTACATGAGGCGTTGGAAGCGCTGAATATGATAGCAGTTGGTGAGATAAGACTCAAAGCTTTCAGAGCCAGGTATGACAAATCGATAGCGTCCCCTCAAGCACGGTCTAACCCGGTGGTACCAGTTTAGAAGGCGACGTTCCGAAACTCCCCTCGAGATCATCGTTCATTTGCGGCTGTTGTGGCGAATCAAGCTCCACGAGAGGAGTCGACCATCAACCCTATCCAGGCGGCATCTCCTCCTATTATACCTGCTGAACCTCTACTGAATAGTGAGGTAGTGGTTAAAATTGCACCTTGGAAATCAAAATCTTGTTTGGTTAAACTCAACAATATTTCTCACATCCGTAATATACAAGATTTTCTGAGTGATCGCGGATTTGAGTTTTGGTTTGCTGCTCCTGTTGGTGGTTATTGTGTGATTACTTCATTTGCATCAGATGTGGCTCTTAAGGATTTTATGAACGGCGATTGGAAAGTTATGGAACATATTGTGGATTCAGTTTGTGCAATACCAGTAGACTACGTGCCGTCGGAATGTATTATGTATTCGGATCTCATGGGAATTCCGCCAGCTTTCGTTTATGAACCTGTGGTGCGTGAACTAGCAGCGAGATTTTGGCGGGTTGTTACGATAGATTGTAATTTCGAAAAACCGGATCGTTTGGACGTAGTATCGTGCCTTATTTCTATGCCGCTAGGGACAGCCAGCAAAAATCTGACCCTGGCAGTGGGGGATAGGGATATAATGATATACACGAATCTTAGACAAGGAATTGGGTGTCAACACTGTCAAGAGCACGGATCGGAAGAGTGTAGTGAACTAGAGGAGGATCCTTCTGACAGGAGTACTTATGAATCATCGGGGAATGAAGTTGAAACTAGATCGTGCGAGGATGATGAGGTTGTTGCGGATAGCAATAACACAATTCCGGGAAGTAACCAACCTCCTTGCGATAGCCCGATAATTGGGGGGAATAATGCGATGGTTCCAGTTACGGAGGGTTCAAGCTCCTCGGGCCCGAACATCTCAAATATGAATAGAATTATCATCCGGAGGGAAGAAAATGAGCCAACTGTCAGTGAGGAACTAATAACATTCCGAATTGGGGAAAAGCTGGAGTTGTTTAATGAACAAAACATGGGCTTGATTATAGAGGCCTTGGAAGGGCAGCGGCGTTGAGAGGACCGTTGTCTGAGCTGGGTTATTGTTAGTATTATTATGTCTTTGAGTTTTATGAGTTGGAATTGTCGTGGGGGCCTGTTGAATGGGGCCAAAAAGTTTTTGGTGCGGTCATGTGTTCGAAAGTGGCAGCTTCAGGTTTTTATTCTAATTGAGACAAAGTCCTTGTCGGTTTCAGATTAGGTTGTCAGAAAGTTTTGGGGCCATAATGAGTTTCAATCTCATTATATTCCGTCGCATGGATTGTCAGGGGGTCTACTGATCTCATGGAATTCTAATTTAATCCATGGCTCGATTACTGCTTCTACAGATAGATGGTGCTTGCTACATATTATGTCTAGTCAACTTGAGGTAAACTTATTATGCTTATATGGTCCCCCTATCCCCAGGGATAGGAATCAATTTTGGTTTGATCTGCTGCCCTATATTCAAAACATGGATAACTTGGTGCTATGTGGTGATTTTAACGAAGTGTTACATAGCTCTGAGAGAGGTAGAAGTGGGAATACGGTGTTGAGTTCGATGAATAGGTTCCAGGAGTTTGTTAATGAATGTGCTCTTTTTGATTTGCCATTACATGGCCGTGACTATACGTGGTCTAATAGCCTATCCTTCTCGAGGATCGATCGAGTCTTGGTGTCATGAAATATTCTTGATAGGTGGCCGGGTCAGAGTTTGATGACGGTTGATTCGACGTTATCAGATCACTTTCCGATTATCTATCGGTCCCACGCATTGGTATGGGATGGTAAAAAGATTTTTCGCTCCTTAAACTGTTGGTGGGAGAAGGACGGGTTTCTACCCTTTCTAAGATCGAAGTGGGAGGCTATAGAATTGGCAGATCCGGGGCGCGAGATTGATTTTAAGCTATGCCGACTAAGGAGCTTTATTCGACCTTGGCATCTATCTAATTTTGGCGGGTTGGAGGGAAGAATAAAGAAGCTAGAGGCTCATGTTATATCCTTGACATCTAGCTCGGTGTCTTGACCTATTGAGGAGGAGAGTAATTTAGAGCTTCAGTGCGTGCGATCGGAATTACTTACCTATTGACGGAACCTTGAGCAAATTCGCCATCAACAATCACGAGTTAACTGGACTTTACTGGGTGATGAAAATACAAGTTTTTTTCATAGGATGGCGTCAGCGAGGTCTAGGGGTAATCGAATTTCACAGCTGGAAATTGATGGGGCTGTATCTTCTAACCCGGAACTTATTAAATCCACGATAAGGAATTTTTATTCCAGGCTATTTTCGAAACAAGTGGAGGTGCCGTATACTTTGGGAGAGCTAAATTTCCGCATGGTTGATGAGACAGCCAATTCTCGGCTTGTTGAGTCATTTTCAAAGGCTGAAGTGTGGGATGCGGTTTGTGCTTATCAAGAAGGTAAGGCTCCGGGACCGGAAGGATTTAATTTTTTCTTCTATAAACGCTTCTGGGAGGAACTGAAACCGGATGTGTTAGCACTGTTCGGCGAATTTTATAGGTATGATCATCTGCCCAATTCTATTAAATCATCCTTTATTGTGTTGATTCCTAAAGTTCCTGGGTCGTCGTCAATGGGAAACTATAGACCGATTGCCCTTATCCATGGTATATACAAAATTGTGTCGAAAGTACTTGCGAAAAGATTACAGGTTGTGTTGCCTCAACTGATCTCTGACAACCAGTTTGCATTTGTTAAAGGCCGTAATATTCATGAATGCTCGTTTATAGCCTCGGAAGTGATCCAATTAATCCACCGTCGTGGTCAGTCTTCTGTAGCACTCAAGCTTGATTTCCATAAAGCATACGATAGTGTTTCTTGGACTTATATTGACTCAGTTTTGAAGAGGATGGGTTTTTCTGATAAGTGGATTAGATGGATGGCGGCTTGCAGAGAGAACTCGGTAACATCTATTCTTATCAATGGAAGCCCTACTGATCCGATCTATTTGGGTAGAGGAGTTAAACAAGGCGACCCCATTTCTCCATTTATTTTTGTCTTAGCAGTGGAAGGTCTTAAACAACTTATTGATGCAAGTGTCCTTAAGGGCATTTTACCTGGGTTTCGTATTGATGGGTCAGAGATGGATATATCTATTCTTCAGTTTGCGGATGACACGATGTGCTTCTTGCCTGCAGATGAGTCCCTCTTACCTATTTTTATCCGTTTATTACGTTGTTTTGAGCTGATTTCAGGTTTGCAAATTAATTTTGTTAAGAGCTCAATCATGGGTATTAACGTGCAGGACGACATGTTGAATCGATGTGCGGAGATTATGGGTTGCAAGATCGAAAAATTTCCCATTACTTATCTAGGCGCCCCTCTCAGTACGAGACGCATCCCAGTGTCTTATTGGAACGTGTTGATTGGTAAGTTCCAAAATCGGCTAGCAAGTTGGAAAGGTTAGTGTTTATCGTATGCTGGCAGGGTGGTCCTTATGAAATCGGTTCTCTCCTCCATCCCGATTTATTTGTTATCATTGAATAAGATGCCGGCCTCTATTAATAATAAGCTTGTGCAACTGATGCGAAATTTCTTGTGGAAAGGTAACGCGGATTCTAGTGGGATCTGCAAAGTGAGTTGGGAGACAATTATGCTACCGAAAAATCTAGGTGGCCTGTATGTTAGGGATCTCAGATTAGTAAACTGCAGTTTATTGTTGAAATGGATATGGCGGTCTAGAGTAGACGGACAGGGATCGCTGTGGTATGAGTTGTGTGTCCGTAGATATGGCTTCGATTCATGGAACTCGTTTGAAAATGTTGAGAGTTCATGCCTTTTGTATGTTTGGCGAGGCATTTTATCTTGCTGTGTAAAGAACTCAACCTTCTAGGAGTTGTTTAAATCGAATGTGAGGGTGAAAGTGGGGAACGGGGCTTGCGGATCCTTTTGGTATGATAATTGGTCCGTAAATGTGTCACTATCTGTTCTTTTCCCTGACCTATATCTCTTATGTAATAGAAAAGGTTGCTCAGTTCGGGATGGGTGTCTGTCAATTTCTGAGGGAGCAGCACTATCTAGGCCTTTTTGGAAACATAGTCTGAGGATTTCAAGTAGAGAGAGGTTCTCCCAGCTTCGGAATTGGATTTCCCAGACCTGCCCTGCATTTTTTGTGGGTAATGGGGCTGACGGCAATATAGGGCAACAGCTACATGCTGTGTTTCAGGTGGTGGCGGATAGATTTGAATGGGATCTGGGAGCTAGTAAGGTATTTTCAGCTGCATCTTTTTGTTTGGGGTTCTATAGGACGCCTCAACGGACTACGCCGGAAACGGATTTCATGGTGGTTTGGAATGCGTGTCTTCTTCCTAAAGTTAAATTCTTTGGCTGGCTATTGTTGCATAGACGTCTTCCAATGAAAGTCTTTCTGGATCGGCGCGGATGCCAAGCAGTAGTGGATGATAAGTGTCCATTTTGTGATGAGTCTAAAACAATCAATCATGCTTTGTTTTACTGTTTGGGTAGTTATCGTATATGGGCGCAAGCTTTTCTGGTGCTTGGGATTTCAGTGACAATGCCATTGAAGGGGGCTGATTTTCTATTAGTATGGCGTGTGCACTTTACCTCGGGCCTCGGACATGAGTTTGGTATGGCTTTATGGTTTATGATTGCGTGGGCCATTTGGAAAAGGAGGAATAAGTTTGTGTTCGAGGGTGTCTTAAGCACAGAAGATCATTTGGGGTCATGCATTCATGTATGCTGGTTCTTCTTCAAGTATAGAAGGCGGAATCTTAATTTTGTCGTTTCTGATGTATTTAATTTTCTGAACTTATCACTAAGTTGTAACTACATAGCTGGCATTCTTGGACCTTATTCATTGTATAGGCATGTCTAGGGATCGGACTTCATATCCGTATCACCTTTAGGCTGTATTTCTATCCAATGACGCTCTCATCTTGTGAGCTATTTTTGGATTTCTTTAATAAAGAGAGGTAGGTGTTTTGTAGGTAAGCGGGGGCATCAACCTAGTTGGGATGCCCGCCCCGAAATTTTCACCTGCCTCAATCTTTTTCCTTCTAGGGGAACATAATGTTCCTCCGGGGGGTTTTCAAAAAAATAAATGTACACCAATGATATTGTATTTATTCGTATAGAAATCGGCGGTGCCATACTCGTTGAATCCTAGCCTTCAATCCTACAAGAAGGGCGGTAGAGCCACACACGCTGACATAGCCAAAAACCGTATTCAAGTAAAGTAATACGGCGTAGCGACCACTTAAGTTCCGAAAATAAGCATTAAAACGAAAATTGGGAACACAGTCCCACAAAATAACGCCTTCCCTGATTAGCTAAACAATCTGCCACTTGATTTCCTTGCCGAAAAACGTGAGATACCACTAGCTGCTTATCCCAAAGAGCCTGTAAACAATATGACCATTCAGCATGGATAATCCACAGAACGCGTCGACTTATGGAGCAGAAGAAATGAATTACGTAAGTAGAGTCACTCTCTACCAAGAGACTATTCCATCCTCTACTTCGAGGTTCTATAACAACAAAAATAGCAGCTTTCAATTCCGCAAGGAAGGGAAAGGCTGTTTCAAAACTAAAAGAGAAACCACCAAAGAAACAACCATTAGAGTCCTAAAAAAACCGCCACAACATCCCACATTCGGTGAAGTAATCACTGAAGCATTAATATTCACCTTGATCCAAGCATGAGAGGGTGGCAACCAAACTACCTGAATGATCCGTGGACACCTAGGCCGTCTAACAGCTAGGCTGAGATTGCCTAGAATATTAGTTTCAACTACTGAGTTCCAGATCGTTCCTTTCCCTAATAGATCAGCTTCTCTATAATGTGTCCATAAACTTTGAAAACCGAGACGAATATTAGGCTGTTTACCCTAAAAAATAGCGTCATTCCTAGCATGCCAAGTGATCCAAATCACATTAATCCATGCACTTTGCCAAAGATTACGCGCCTGGGAGCTAAAGTGTTGAGCCAATGGCCACTCAAAAGACTCAACCAAGTTAGAACCATGGTGAAGCCGTCTACCAAATAAAGAGCTAACTCCTAGCCAAAGCTGTTTAACGAAAGCACAGTCGAGTAAGAGGTGAGTAATAGATTATGTATTGCGTCCACATAAAATGCACCAGGCCGCTGATTGAAAACCTTTTCGCATAAGAACATCTTGCATTGCTAAATAGCCCATAACAGCTCTCCAGTAATCGGAAGAATGAGATGGCGGAATTGAAGTACTCCATATGAATTGAAATATGGGGGCCTGAACCGCGTGACCTTGCAACAAACTGTAAAAGAGCTTTGTCATAAAAACACCCGAAATATTAAGACGCCAAAAACATATATCATTTCCATTCTCTAGCCGTCTAACCTGCCGTATTTGCTGCTCAATATCTGGCGGCAATTAAGGCAAATTATGCCAAATATTTCTGTTTAAAAACTCATCGACTTTAGTAAAACAATTCTTTCGTTGCAAGGTAGTAAGATTGAATTGATCTGCAATGCTAGACCCCAACCATTCATCATTTCAAAATTCATATCTGAGGAGCTTCCAATGACCCAAAAGGAGTAAGCTTTAACCGTAAGGAAAATGTGTTTAAGCGACCTCCAAATTGAAGAGTTACAAATCAATTTTGGCAAACCATCACTCCCGAAAAATCCAGCCCGAATCAAATAAAAACAAAAATGTTTTTTCACTTAAAGACCCCATGGCATCTTACCGAACAATGCATCATTCATTGTAGAATAGTTCTTGACACCAATTTGCCCTTGGCGCAAACTTTTAGTGCAAAGTTCCCATGGAACGGAAACAGGTTTTCATTTGTCAATGCAACCTTGATTCAGTGAATTGATAAGCTTAAAAGGCCATTTGTAAACAAGGAAATAATATATGAAAGATCCAATAACGGACGATTTAACGAGAGTAAGACAACAAGCAATAGAAAGTAAATTACCTTTCCATTGGGAAAATCTTGCAAGGAAAGAGAATAAGGCTGCCTTGGAAAAGGGGAACGCCAATATATGAAAATGGAAAGGAACCCATGCGGATATTGGTAATGGCCGCCAAATCAACATGCCTAGTTGCGCTCACAGAGTCACCAAAGAAAATTTTAGATTTATTCCAATTAACTAATTGGCCCGATAAATTGTCGTATAGCGTTAAAGCATCACAGATTGCACGAATATTCTTAAAGATAGCACGACAAAAGAGAAGCATGTTATCACCATGGAAGAGATGAGTAGCCATGTGAACCCCACAGGTGTATGTCATGGGATTAATTTTGCTGTGATTAACTAGAGTGGTTAGATAACGACTAAAGAAATCCTCGGCAATACCAAAAAGAATAGGGGAAAGAGGGTCACCTTGGCGAACTTCTCTTGAGCAAGGAAAATAACCACACATCCCCGATGCAGACATAACGGGAAATACGTGAAGATGCTAATGAAGGGATTTGATCATCCAAATTCAATTACAAAGGCAGAAAAACAATTGAATTTCTCAAACCTGCCGAGGATCGTTATTCAAATATGTTGTGCCAAATGTGATACCTACCAAGTGCACTAGGGTCTAATATGTGTATAGTGGCAAGACAAGGTCGTATTCCACACGGAGCGTGTGTAGACAGCTTGAAGTTCTCCCTAGCAGACGGGCTAAGAGTTCTTTATATATTTTGTTGGATGAGAGAATTTGTAAATTAAAAGGCAGAAATACATGAATTAAAATTGTAGAAAATAAAATGAAACAATAATGGAAAAGGGCACAAGCAAATCTACCAAGCATAACAGTTTAGGATTACTTGAAGCATAATGCATCATTTACTCAATTAAGCATGTAATTCCAAGGTATCTCAACCACGATAGTTTAAGCATTGCCTTCGGCCATCTTAAACACTACAGTTACTTAACCTAAATCTCTTTTCAAGCTCATTAGGCATATAACAATGTATTAAGTTTAGTTAAGCATTTAGATAAAATCTAAAACCCTCGGCATATAACCAATCTCCTTTCAGACTCGTGCATCATATGTGTGTGTTTGTGTCCCATTATGCTAAATCTCCTTTCGGTCTCCTTAACATAACTAAATATGAGCTTGGCCTTCACCCATAAGGATTAAACACTCAAACACAACAAATAACAAAAGATATAAAATAAAGAATACGTTACAGTGCCTGGAGATCTCCTAAACTGTCTGCCGAAGGCAGACTTGCCTGCTGGAGGACTACTCCCTCATATTAATGAAGAAAAAGCCAAATTCCATTAATGAGAAAGAAGAAGGTTTGCTGAATAACAATGGTGGTTTTCACCCGCTAAAATCGTAACTCCATAATTTAGAAGATCTCGTCCTTAGGTTATAGGTTGAGTTATAACTTGCTTAGGTTATAGCTTAGAGTTATAACGTGCTTAGGTGATAGCTTAGAATTATAATATGCTTAGCATAATATTTACATGCTAGGATATAATTTAGAATTATGGTATGCTTAGCCCTTCTGCATGCCACCCTAGGTAGAGAATTATTTAGTTAAGGCTTTATTTAATTTATATGCAACTAATAGGAGTTCCTGGGGACAGGGACAAAATTTTGAATTTCTGCCATGCCTGTTATGCATGTTCAATCTGACTATCAGTTCCCAATACTGGTATCAGAGCCAGACCATTTAGTGCATAATTAAGTTAGAAGCAAACTGAATATTATTTTTTATTTGAAATTATCTTTTTATTTAATTGTTTGGAACAATATATATGAACTTGTGCCTTTCATTTCAAGGTTAGAAAATGGTTATGAATAATTTTGTTTAAGCATGATCAACTTACTCAAATTATACAAGTTTTAATAATTTATTTAAATTACATGGGTTATAGATGCTTCCAATTTACATGAATTGGAAGAAAGAAATTATTAGTCCAGGAGAATCCATTGGTCTTCAAGTTTGTGCCCGTATTTGTTCTGGCTAAGGATTGGACTTGGTGTCTACTCACTTCAAGGGCACCTCTCCTACCTGGGAACCTATATCGGTGCAACTTGAATTGACCAACCGGGGGATTAGTATGGACTAATTTATTTCTAGTATATAAGATGGTGCTTATATATGTTTCTAAAACAAAGTAACAAATTAAATTTATTGAATATAAGCTTAAAGGAAATGCAATATAAATTTAACAAATAAAAGTGTTAATTATTTTGCGTATAATCTAGGTTGATGGAATAATTATAATAAAGAGCTTGAACCCACCTAAGGTTGGACGTTATAAATTACTTCTAAAATACCCTGAATTAATATAAGTTATTATAAATATGTCCATCTGATAAAATCCTAGATTGGGTGAGACGTTTAACACCAATAAAATCCCAAAGTAAATATATTAAGGCAAGTTATAGTCTTCCTTACTCAAATTTATAATACGGTCTCTTTAGGTTATCAAAGTGCTACGCAAAGCGTTCCTTCTAGTCCACAATGATTGGTTGCAAAGTTTGGGATAGTGTCTGCCTTAACGAAACTGGGGTAGTCCACCATAAATTTGGGGGCTAGGCCCAGATCTGAGACATATTCAAGGAGATGCTAATATGACAGCACACGTCCCTTGGGATTAGGGAACTTGAATGTTTTGGCAATTGCATGCGATGCAAATGGAATGGGATTCCAACTATAACTTACTAATACAACTTGACTCATAAAATTAGGGTTTGTAATAGACTAGTTATAGATGTTACCTACTAGAAAATTTAGCAGGGCTGAAATTCCCGAATTCAATAGAATGGGCTATTGTAAATTTCGAAGAAAATAGTAGGACAAAGGTGTTTAATTAAAAGACCTTGTATTAAATGCATGTACTTAAACTAATATCTAAAATTTTTCTTTTCTCATATCTTAGGTTGAAAATGACTTTCAATGTTAATCTCCATATATTACTTGACACCAAACTGAATGGCTCGAACTTTTCTGATAGGTTCCGAGATGTGAGAATTATTCTCAGATCTGAGGGATTGCCTATGTTCTAAGTGAAATTTTCCCTATTGAACCTAATGTTGAAGATCATGTGGAGCATGAGGCTTGGTTGAAGCATAGAAAATATCATGAGACTGCCATGTGTATCATGTTAGGGTCCATGAATTTTGAGCTTCAAAAACAACACGAGAACATAACCTTGGAGGACATGGTTCTCCATCTTGAAGAGCTCTTTTTAGAGGAAGAAATGATAGAGAGGTATGAGACCTCCAAGCTCGTTTTCGAAACCAAGATGCAGGCTGGCACCTCTGCCTCTTAGCATGTACTAAAACTCTTGGGATACCTTAAGAAGCTGAATTGATTGGGATTCGAGATGAATCATGACTTGAGCGTTGACCTAGTGTTGATGTCCTTGACCGATAGTTACTCAGGCTTCGTGACTAACTATTTTATGAACAAGATTAATTCTACTATCCCTGAATTAATCAACATTCTAAAAATAGGAGAACCTCAGACCAAGGAGGATCAGAAACCTCTACTGTTAGTTGAAAAAGGTGAGGCTCCTAAGAAGAAGAAGCAGCCACTAGGTGTTAAGAAAAGAATCAGTAAAAAGAAGATAGAAAAGAAGGCATCTAAGTATGTCTTCTTCCAATGTGGGAAACCGAGACATTGGAAGAGGGATTGCAAAGCTCCTACTTCTGAGCATTTGAAGAAGAAGCCTACAGAGGCGTCTACTTAGGTATGTTTGTAATTGAAAATTTTGCTACTTTTCTGCATGAAGCCACTTGGGTATTAGATACTAGTTGTGGTTCTCATATCTATACTTCTGTGTAGGGACTAAGGAATAGTAGAAGACTTGCAAAAGGGAAGATGGACCTACGTGTGGGAAATGGAGCCAGAGTTACTGCATTAGCCTTAGGAAGCTTTAATCTTATTTTGCCAAGTGGACTTGTTTTAGTTTTGAATAATTGTCACTACATTCTAAGTGTTACTAAGAATATTGTATCTATTGCGTGTTTAGCAGTAGAAGGATTTGAGATTTTATTTTCGAATAATAATTGTCAGATTCGTTTGAATAATGTTCTTTATGGTCATGGAATGTTGAAAGATGGCATTTATGTTCATGATACTAAAATAGAAATTTTCAATATAAACAATGTGAAGAAAGTTAAACTAGATAATGAGAATTCCTTCTACTTATGGCATTGTCATTTAGGCCACATAAACAAAGATCGCTTAACCAAGTTGCATAAGGGTGGAAACTTGGGCCCAATAGACTTGGAGTCTTATGGTGATTGCGAACCTTGTTTAAGAGGAAAAATGACAAAGTTACACTTTCAAGGAAAGGGTGAATGGGGCCACGATTACATTAGAACTTATACATACTAATGTATGTAGTCCAATGAGTGTTTAGGCACTAGGAGGATACTCCTACTTCATAACATTTATTGATGATTATTCACGATACGGTTATTTGTACTTATTGAAGCATAAGTCTAAGAGTTTTGAAAAGTTCAAACTATTCAGAGCTGAAGAAGAGAAACATCTTGAGAAAGGTATTAAAACACTTCAATCGGATCAAGGAGGAGAATACTTAAGTTAGGAATTTCAAGATTATGTAAAGAAAAATTGGATAGTTCCCCAGTAGACGCCTCCTTATACGCCCCAACGCAACGGAGTGTCAGAAAGGAGGAATCAAACTTTATTAGATATGGTTCGATCCATGATGAGCCATGCATATCTTAGTAAATCCTTTCAGGGACATGCACTAGAGAGCGTGGTTTATGTTTTAAACAAAGTGCCCTCTAAATCAGTTGATTTTACACCTTATGAAAGATGGTGTAATAAAAGGCTATCTCTAAGTCATTTAAGAGTATGGGGCTATCCTGCTATGGTTAAGAGGATAGCGTTAGATAAGCTAAACACCAAGTCTGACAAATGTATGTTCATTGGATATCCAAAGGAAACAATTGGATATCTGTTTTACCAACCCAAAGCATAAAGGGTATTTATGTCTCGGAATGCTCACTTTTTAGAAAAGGAACACTTACTTGCAAAAGTCAGTGGGAGCAATATTGAACTGGAAGTTCAAGAGGAAGAAATAGACAATCAACTGATTGACCCCATTCTAGATACACAAGAAAGTGTGATCCATGAACAACCTATCGAAACATGATCATTGCAAAGATCAGGTCGTGTTTATAAGGGTCCCGATAGATATGGGTTTATGATAACTGATGATAAGGAACTATATCTCATGGAGGAGGATGCACCACGGATATATGATGAGGCAATGAAAAGCTCAGATTCTGATAAATTGTTAAAAGCCATGAAATCAGAAATAGATTTCATGTATGAGAACCAAGTTTGGAATTTGGTTGATGCACCATAAGAGGTTAGACCAATTGGGTGCAAATGGGTCTTCAAGAAGAAGATTGACATGGATGGTAATGTAATTACCTATAAAGCAAGGTTGGTTGTGAAAGGTTATAGTCAATGTGAAGGTATTAACTATGATGAAACTTTCTCACCGGTAGCCATGCTTAAATCCATAAGGATACTCCTTGCCATTGCTGCTTATTACAATTATGAGATATGGCAGATGGATGTTAAAACAACATTCCTGAATGGGGATTTAGACCGGGATGTGTATATGACACAACCTAAGGGTTTTACATCTCAGAATGCCTCAAAGGTATGCAAGCTACAAAGATCCATTTATGGACTTAAGCAGGCATCCAGAAGTCGGAATATCAGGTTTAACCAGACAATCCATGAACTGGATTTCTGTCCAATTGTTATTGAGCCTTGTGTTTACAAGAAGGTTAGTGGGAGTGCAGTCATTTTCTTAGTATTGTATGTCGATGACATTCTACTAATATGAAACGATATTTCTCTTCTTCGGAATGTTAAAGTATGGTTGTCAAGAAAGTTCTCCATAAAATACCTTGGTGAAGCAGCATTTATACTAGGTATAAAGATCTATAGGGATAGATCAAAGAAGCTGTTAGGTCTTTCTCAAAGTACATATATAGACAAGGTATTGAATAGGTTCAACCTTGAGCATTCAAAGAAAGGTTATCTCCCGATGATAAAGGAGATTAATCTATCTAAGGCTGAGTGTCCGAAGACAGGTCAAGAGAGAATGTGCATGAAGGATATACCCTATGCATCCATGATAGGATCCATCAAGTATGCTATGATATGTATTAGGCCATATGTCTCTCAAACATTGAGCTTTACGAGCAGATATCAGTCAAATCCAGGTGAAAAGCACTGGATGGCCGTCAAGGCAATTCTTAAGTACATGAGAAGGACTAAGGATGAGTTCCTTAATTATGGAGAAGGTGACCTCACAATCAGAAGTTACACTGATGTGAGTTTTCAATCTGACAAGGATGACTTTAAGTCTCAGTTACGTTTTATGTATGTGCTAAATGAAGGGGTGGTATGCTGGAAGAGTTCCTAGCAAGAAACTACTACTAATTCAACCACAAAATCTGAATACATTGATGCATGCAAAGTAGCAAACGAAGCTGTCTAGTTAAAGGGATTTATTGGTGATCTCGGTTTGGTGCCTGAGGCTGTTGATCCAATTACTTTGTATTGTGATAACAATGGTGCCCTAGCTCAGGCAAAGGAGCCATGGTCTCATAAAAAAAATAGACATGTATCCAGAAAGTATCATATAATCAGGGAGATTATTGATGCTAAGATAATAAGACTAGAATATGTTCCCACTGATCAGAACCTCATGGATGGTCTAACGAAGTCATTGACTCAAGTTAAACATGACCAGCATGTTAAAGCATATGGATTAAGACATATGGCTAATTGGCCTTAGTACAAGTGGGAGTTTGTTGGATATGATGTATGCCCTTAAGGCAAATAGGGCGATATATCTTAATTATGTAATAGTACGAACAATTTGTTTAATCAATAAAGGCAGTTAATCTTTTGTTTATGTCGACGTGTTTGTGTGTGTGTGTGTGTGTGTATATATATATATATTATAGCTGGTTAAATATATTCATTGATGAATGTTTACAAAAGTCCTTAACATATCATAGCATGAATTCAGAAAAATTATAGTTGGACTATTTTTGGTGGAACCTACTTCATGTGTAATTACGATTATGTCTAAACTATCCCTAGTCATAGTTTCATCAAGAAAGGATATTGATGAAGCGGAAAGACTAGCATGTGGTCAACTTTCTTGGAAAGGGTCCAAGCAGTTAATCTCCTAAGGACTGAAGGTGGTGCCTTAAGTTTGACGCATGGATATATCTGGGAGATATATTGGAGACCACAGTAAGATAAACACTTGGTATATATATCAATGTATTAGTGTTTATCTTCATGCAATAAGCCTTGCGAATATCCTCATACTTGAGATACTAGTTGCCTTGTGTGGTACTATTGCTATACTCTGGGTCATTACTATACACTCATTAATTTAGGGTGTTACGGATGATTACGGGTATAATGATGACAACATTTTTGTAAGCTGAGTAGTCGGAAAGAATCCATCGCTCCAGATATATTAAGGAGTTGTACTTGGCCACTAGTTGAAGTGATGATTGCCATAAACCTCTGATCAGAGTATGTTTGATAGAAATGGTTTCTAGTCAAACACACTACAGTAAAAGGCAATATACTTTGGTAACAAGTTAATAATTGGGATAGCTTGGAGCAACCTTGCTATTAGTGGGTTAACACTTTAACCAAACCCTATAAACCAGATGGTACTAATATTAAAGAATGGAAGGAGTTCATCGCATTGGACAACTATTGCATTAATCGGGATTAAGTCATAAGCATAAATGACGTTCCGAGTAATGGGGGATGGTAGACCCTTGGTAGAGGCGTACTACAGTCGTTTCAGGTAATCGAGTTCTATTCACGGTCTAGAACCTCGAGCCAATGGTTCCATTAGAACAAAGGTTGGTTAAGCCTTAAAAGGTCAATACTTCGGGATCCTATAAGGTCACACACATTGGACCTTCATCAGACTGAGTAAAGAACTAATAGATTTATTCTATTATGAAAATATAATATAAATAATAATTGGATTACTATTCAATTGGTTAAAAATGATTAGATCATTTTGGATAGACCAAGGAATTTATTTTTGATTGATAACTAATTTATTATAGGGTCAAAAAATAAATATTTATTTGAAAGGATTAAAAGAGAATTTTTTTCGAATGGGTTGGACCCCGGTAGAAAATTGTAGGACAATTTTGAAACCGCAAAATGGGCTGCGGGATTCGCGACACGTTCAGTGCATAAAATCCTGCATCGTGGGCTTGCAAGTGCCGCAATACGGCACTCGTAGAGGCCCATAGGGCTGGGCTTGCTAGCACTGCATTTGGCAGCACTGGGCAAAGCCCAGCTTGAGAAATCTAGCAAGTTGGGCTTGCGGGAAATGTCGCAAGCCCAACTTGAGAGGAGCACAGCTTGCAAGGGAAGAACCCACGGGGCACCAACCCCGGTAGGTTAGACCCGCATATGGGATATGCTATTATATCGGAAAATGGGGGAGCAATTTTGCTCCCCGAAGCCTATATATATGCATCTCTACTCCCCCTTTCAAATTGCACCAAGCTCAAAGGTAAATCCTAAGTTAGATTCGCAAAGATTTATCTCTCGGGTAATTGAGCAAGTTATTTTTTAGGAGCCTGAATTTATTCAGGAACCTCTAGTTTATATTTTTGGGTAAAGCTTCTGTAGTGGTCTAGCAACTACTCGAGGCTTCTTACTTCTTCCTATCGGGGAGGTTTTGGTTGGTGGGGTTCAAGTGGATACTCATAGAGGTTATCCTATGCTTGGAGGCTTGTGAAAGAAGGTTCCGCTAAAGCAAGCTTCGACTGGTAAGTTATCTTTCTTTCTCTTTTGATTATTAGGTCTTTTTCTTTAAGCATTTTTAGACTTAATAATATGCTTACGTTGTTTTGCATGCTTAGTTTATTTTATGCTTAGGTTATAGCTTAGAGTTATAACATGCTTAGCATAATATATATATGCTAGGATATAATGTAGAATAACGGTATCCCTATCCCTTTTCCCTGCTAACCTGGGTATAGAATTATTTAGTTAAGGCTTTATTTAATTTATATGCAACTAATAGGAGTTCCCAGGGACAAGGATAAAATTTTGAATTTCTGGCATGCCTGTTATGCATGTTCAATCTGATTGTTAGTTCCCAACATATATATATGTGAGATTAATCCAATTGATGTTAATAGATGAATAGTTAATGATACAATATCTATGTACTAGTGTGTTTCCAACAAGCCATTGACTTGCATAATGTTGGAAAAACATTCAATCTCATTCTTGTGTGTGGATAGGCTTGTTTTGTGGTATTTCATTTTTGTCTTTCACTTTTTTTTAAACTTGATTTGCAAAGTCATATACTAAGAGGTTGTTTGCTTTAATGAATGACAGGGAATAAAGGAGTTAACAGACATGGGAGTGTATAAAATGATATTTTTACAAAAGAAACAAAACAGTACCAACCTTTGATTTGAGCCATAGAATTAAGTGGAGAAAATTAAGATTCGAAAAGAAGACGGTTGTGCCCATATCATCGTATCTCATAACTAAAGCCTCTCCGTTGAAATAAATAAGCACATCACCAGTAGGCAAACTATGGGGAAACTAGAAGAGACAACAATATCAGATTACAGGACTCATGAATAATAGACAAACAATATTAGAGACAACAATAAATAAGCACACCATCAATAGACATACACTATGCTTCATGATGCGTTGATGAGAACAATTTGCATAGCAAGTTAACTACAAGTAACAGGATATCGATTTAAAGTATGTAATGGTTTATGTTTTCTGGTCTGTAATGGCCCGTACCACATTATAACCTCTATGCTTTGAAAGAACCCTAACATAGAGATTTTGAAAGTTCCTTCGTATGCTCGTGAAAATATAGCTATTGGATCTAATATGGTAAACCTAATTAGTAACTGCCAAAATAAAAAAAAACAATAGCGTGAGTGACCTCTGAAGTCGAATTCGTAAATAAGAAATCAAGTCCTAAATCCAAATCGAATTCGTAAATCAAGTCCTGAGAGAATATAACTTACAAGGAAGAGCAAATTGTAGAGCAGCTGCCACATAAAACAATTCAATTTCAAGGAAACAAAACAGATTCATAGGTTTTGCACACTTATTTGAGCTGCAATGACATTGTCACTATCATAATAAGTAAGCAAAATTATTTAGATTGACAACACAAATCCAAATAATCAGATTTATCGAAACTGAGATCTCTCCATGCTACGTACCTGTATACAATTATTTAGCAAGCAACTTCAAATACAATGATCCAACCGTATATCAATACTGAAATAAGCTTGCAATGAACCTGTAGCTAGAAGACCTAATTTCGACAGTGCAAATCCACAGAGCCGTATGTATGTGTGGATAATAAAACAAACCGAACCAGAACCCCTTGCTATGGTTTCCGCTAATTACAGTAAGTACAGAGGTAGAACAAATGTACTTGCTCGAATCCAACCAGTAAAGAAAAGCAACATTTGCCGGCGAGAATGACAGCAGCATATTGGAAAAAGCATACAGAGCAAGTGATTCAGAGTACAACTTTAGAAATATCGAAAAAAATATTTTAGAAAGCGATCGCCAGCACAATTAAGAAGAAGAAACAAATGAATACAAGAATGGGAACTAAGCACTACCTTGTCATGTAGTTGAAAGTCGAAAGGGGTCAAAGGTATAGGCAGGATGAGAGCAACAAGTCAGTAGTAGAAAAGCATGCGGCAGAGAAAACCCTAGGCCAGGGTGGCTATAAGGGTAAATTGGTCCAATACATTTGATTGAAAATGACCCACCGTGATATCGGTCAATGCTATATGGTGTTTTGGTCAAACAAATTTTGGAGGGGCATAACTTTTGGCTCGGTTGTCCGATCGGAGCGATTTTTTTTTCAAATCGAGTAACTTTTCGAGATCTACGCGCTGGCAAGTCCCCGAAGGGGGCTTGTCCAAGTTTCGTCTCAAAAAATGCCTTATTTTGATCAGAATTTGACATTTTAGATTTTCTTTTTATTTTTTCAATTTAATTGACAAATTTAACTACAGATACTTGAAGAAGAGACCTTAATTAGCGTTCATATGAAGTTTAGTGTGCAATTGACATACATTTTGTTAATTTTGTTAGTGCATTCTTCGTAGCATTAAAATATATATATATATATAATTTTTAACAATGTATGTAAATTAAAGTTGGGTTGGTAGAATGGTTATAACAAATGCATAATTTTTGAGAGGTCATGGGTTCAATCCTTGGCGTTACTCATTTCTATTTTTGTTTTATTAGTTATTATTTTCTCCCTATATACTATATTCTTTTTGGTAGAGTTGGGTGGTAATTATTGTTTCTATACACACACCAATGTAGTATATTATTTTCTTACACAAATGAATAAAAATGCTATCCATGAATACATAATTTTCTGTTAACATATACATACTGGCTCATATATACTGACACACAATCTTAGTAGTTTCATAATATATAGTCTTTGTCATACCTAACTAATACTACAATGAAAATTGAAGATTTCGGAATTAAATGTTACAAGTAGCCATTATATTCGTTTGTCATCAATGTTAAACTTCACTGCATAAGATATTATAGGCTAAAATTTTCTAATAAATGTACTGGCATATGCTAATATGTTAAGTAAATTCATTTATTTTGGTATGATGATCAAAATGATAGTCTACAATATATTGAGTATTAAAGCGTTCAAAATTTAAGAATTTTGTCCAAGTTTCGTCTCTTATTTTGATGCGAATTTGCATTTTAAATCCAGTTGCTATTATTTCAATTTATTTAACAAATTTATCTACATGTACT